>JAGSMZ010000021.1:0-600000 GCA_029286645.1 Papilio protenor | reverse complement strand
GACTAGTGATCGTGGTAGCGGGCATGGCGGGCTCCGTGGTATGCGGGCTGGTGCTGGACCGCACGCACCGCTTCAAGGAGACCACGCTCGCCGTCTACATCGCCTCCGTGTTCGGCATGATTGTCTTCACCTTCACCTTGGACTGCGGCATCATCGGTGTTGTGTACCTCAGCAGTATTCTGCTCGGGTAAGTCGACAGTCTACAAGTATCGCCTCAAGTACTAAGTTCTAGGGAGAGGTAAAATTCGAGTGTGAACTTATAATGCAGAGTATGATATTTGTTTCCACAGATTCTTCATGACCGGCTACCTGCCTGTGGGCTTTGAGTTCGCCTCCGAGGTGACTTATCCTGAACCCGAGGGCACTACATCTGGTATACTCAATGCTGTTGTTCAGGTAAGTTAAATTAATAGACAATGTTTATTATATTTAAGCATAATAGACTTGGATAGATAAATGAACCTAAGAAATGCGGAAGTTGAGTTTAAACAGAATTTGAAACAGATAGAAGAAAGATGTCTTTAGTAATGAATTCGTGTTGTTTTGGACAGGTGTTCGGTATCGTGCTGACGCTGTTGTACGAGTGCATGCTGGAGGCATGGGGCGACCGCTGGTCCAACCTGACGCTGTGCGCGCTGCTCGCGCTCGGCGCCGGCATCACCGCCGCCATACGCTCCGACCTGCGCCGGCAAGCCGCGCAGAACAACTCAAAGGGCTAAGGCGCGACGCACAGGTAGGGCACAGGCAAAAGGACTCAACAGACGATATCGAGAGCGCCTAGGTGCCCCCTTTAAGCTTTTTATGTATTAGTTTGATTTGAAGTTAAGGGGCGCCAAAAACTCTCCAAAATCTCCTCCAGGGCGCCTGTTGTACTAAAACCATTTCTGTTAGTGTTTAGAAATTTGTTTTCTTATTACAGAAGGACTCCGCTTAGAAACCAGCATTTATAGATTGCGATGTTATGATCTCTGTAAACGACGCACGAAAATTTAAAATTTAGCAGTAATGTAGACAAGTTGAAAGTGATGTTTTTAATTCCTGTTTAAGGAATGTAGATTATACAAGACAATACATATTCAAATACTTAGGGTAGGTACTGTTTAATAGAGATGTCTCGTTAAGTATTTTGAATCGATTTTTTTAACATATAATACCTACTTCACATAAATCAACTTTTTAAAATATATGTTAGTAGTGTGTTTATTAACATTCCAAGGTAGATGTTTTTGTAATATCGTTTTACTAGTAAATTTTACCGATCTTCAAAAATCGATTCAAATTAAACGAGCCTATTTTGTGCATCAAATAGTGTTTTACTCTTGTAAGAATATATTTAAACACGTATTGTTAGAAAAAAACGTTGAAAAATTAAGGCAAAAGTTTAGAAAAATGTATCCTTGTATGAATTTTTTTGTGCATTTTAAATAATATTTAAATAGGAATTTAGTTTTTTTCTATAATGTTTACAAACAGGGCGCAAAAAGTGTTTAAAATATCATTTTCTTTTTCATTCTATTGCTAACGTTTTACGCACAATTTTTTTCTATAATAAAGTTTGTTTTTAATATCTTTGACAGCAATAAACCAAAGCAATGTAAAAGAAAGTGTTTAACACAATTACAAGAGACAAAGTATTTTTAGATTTCAACTATTTAATTTAATAATTACATATTTAAATATTTATGTTTTAAACTCGCTGCGACGGACGTTATATAATATATTAGATTTAGAGAATAGTTTAAGGAGCTATATAATGAACGTGACAATAAATGAATGACTCGAAAAAAACATTTAAAAATATTTTACCAACTTTGTAGCCTCAAGTATTTTGGTATCTGTGTAGTAGTACTAGGAGAATGTTGAAATGATGCCCGGTTTATGCTTGGTCAGTACAATTGGTCAGTAGCGCTCTATAACTGGATTGGCAATCAAATGGCATAGTGTGAACACTAAATGGCGCTAGTAAATCCATATAATTTATCACTGGCCGTCGCAACTGTCCAACTGCACTGGCCAAGTGTGAACCGAGCATGATATTGTACAATTGTGTAGCCATATAAAAAAATTATAAAATATTAATGTTTTTGCCTACACGCTATTTACGGCAAATAAAATTGCAAAATAATTCTTTTAAGGTATTAGGTTGTGGTTGTTAATTTCTTTTGTAATTTTTTTTACACTTTAAAATATGTTCCTTATTTTAAGAAAAGATAATTGGGGCTTCGGCTTTGTTTAAATTAACTTTATATGTAAAATACACCTTTATCGATAGATACAAAAATCTGACTATGCTGATTTGGACAATTCATTGAATTTTATGTATATTTCTGTCTTACCCTTAGTTACAATTTGTTATTTTCTACAAGTATATTATTCAATATATTCAATATTAAAGTTTTACATTTTCCTAATCGTACTTTTTGATGCCTATGCATAAATTTATGTTTCGCCTAGCGCCATGATTGGATCAACTATAATAATGAAGCAAAATATTAACAGTGATCGATATTTTTAATAGCTTGCAATATGTAATTTAAGGTATATTTGTTTACGGCCTATCTAAGAATATAGAAATCCTGTAACATGTTTTTGGGCAATATCCCAAGGGTTTTTATATTTCTAGTCAGGCTATGTCTTACAAAATGTGATGAAATTCAGTATTATGCACTGTTTAGCAATATATTCTTTTAAGTCAGTAATCAGTTAATTTACTTACAAAGATGATGTAAAGTAAGAAATACATAATAAAGTTTAATAATGTGAAATCAATCGACAACTTATAAATTGATATATGGTAGTCAGTAAACAATTTACGAAATAAATGTCTGTTAAACTTGAATGCTGCATTTATTTACCAAACTGTTTTCCCAATAGGTACATAGGGGAGATCAGATAGTTACGGTCCACTTTGCAGATTGAGTCACAAAATTCTTTGTAATTATCTTTATTGAAGAGTAAAATAGATGAAAGCATGTTTTTATTATACGTAAATATTTTATTTACACGAACATAAACATTTTGACTGGGTATTTTATCAAATATAAAAATATTAGTCAATTAAAATTAAACCCCTAAAAGCACAGTTTCGGTCCACCCGAGATAGTTATGGACCACCTCTGGGGTACAGTTACGGTCCACCTTATATGACTATAACAGTTATAAAATAATTATTATTTGTGATTTGTCTTGCCTTTTTGAACAGTAAAATTTATTTATATTTATATACATTATATCAGAAACTAATCAAAATCATTTGAATTACCATTTTAATGTAAAGAACACCCAAAAAAGTTCTATTAGTATTATCAAGGATATTAATTTTACGGGTCTCTAGAATATAATGCAAATCGAAATATTCGAGTCAATTGCTGAAATTTAATTGCTTCAATCATACACCTTTTTCAATAATAATTTGGATAGCTGTTTTAAATATATTTCTTAACTTTCAGGAAATAGCATTTTTTCTGAGTCCTTTCCTAATAATGTTCTTTGGAAAGCTAATTTAGTAAACACAAATTGAGATCACGTAGAAAAAGTAAACTTTCTGTTAGAAGATTTCCTTTTTTTTTATTTTGATTAAGTTCGTAGGATCACTAACTATAAGACTATCCTACTAAAAACGCGTTTTATTTTCCTTCCTTCTAGTCTACAAAAGACTTTTACAATTTTTAAGTAACAAAGCAATGAAAGTTCAATAAACAATCTATTTAAGGTTTGTCTCGACATTTTTGTTTCGGAAATTTCATAAAATGATTTACCCATCCCATTAAGAAACAGGCAACAATATGAAGTTTGGGTGGACCGAAACTGTACCTCGGCCCCGGACCATAACTGTAAAGTGCTATGGCCATTACTGTACTCCCATACAAGCATTGAGACAGTAGTAGTCCACCATATCTTAAGCCTTACGAAAATAATAATCGTTGTAATATCCACATAAATAGATACTAGAACATCTCTTCTATTAGACAAAATGATAAGAAGGCACATTAAAATTGAATAAGTAAACAAATTTCAAGATTTAAAAAAGCTGTCCTTAACAAAAGTGATAAGAAATTAACAATTTTTATCAGCGTCGCGCCTGATATATTTAGATCACCCGTGGCTTTTTAAATTTATATTTTCTATTAGTAATTTAAATGTCAAATTTGAGCATATTAGTTGTAGCACATGTTTCATGTGGTTTACTTTCAATTAATTTCCGTAAGAACTCCAAAACGTGCGTTTTTGTCTTAAGTGGACCGTAACTCCCCCCTGGTCGGAAACTGTCTAATCTACCCTATTACTATTTGAAAACCATCCTAATCCAGATCCTATAGCAATCCTTCTCATTTCAATACTATAACGACAGCAGAAGTTCTAGTACTTTATGAAAAACCTTGGTAAAGCGATATCAGATTCTATGGTCCTTAGTTCCTTATAGTCCTCCTTTTTTATGCTTTTGGCCACACAAGCTGGTAAGTTGCCAGTGACTAGTTGATATTGAATCTATAATTTTCAAAGAAAGCATTTTTGTTATCTGTTTAATTTAATACGTCAAGCGTCAATGTCAAAGTCATAAATATTGTTTTCTTTGTGGTTGCCATGGCGGCATTTTCGTAATATTTCTTTCGATTTTATAAATTGAATTCAAGTTATGGGTTCTGCATTGTAAATTATGAGTCGTGTAATAAAAAAACGTTTACGGAGAAAGTACAACGAATAAGTAAAAAAATATTTATGATATTAGCAAAAAACTTGTTTTTCTATATACAATGTAATTTTATTGACTGTTATTATTTGGGCATAAAATTAATGATGACCGAAGATCAAAAACAAATTATACGTGAGACATGTAAATCCCACTCTACAAAGGTCTCCGACCGAGGTACTACTTTTCTATTAAATATATTTATTTAAATCAGGGAATATTCTCAGGTTTAGAAGTTTCTTCAATTGAATCCTTATTTAAATAATATTATAAATAGTGTCTAAGAAAGTCTTTGCTTATTAGTAGAATTCCCGCGTGCATACCCAACAAAGCTCAGTAAGCGAGAATTGGAGGACCTATACTATGCTATACTGGATAATAACTTGGATCTCAAACAAACGATCAATACTCAAAATGAGAGGATCAAACAGTTGTCTACGAAGGTGCAAAGGTTGGCAGGACTGCAGAAGTCAGGGCTTGGGAGAAATGATAAAGACTGCTGTATAAGTGCCAGAGCATTAATAAAGGAACAGAAAGAAATGTAAATATATTTTAACACTTATTGTTTGTAACATACTATAATGATTTACCCTTTTTATCATCTATTTAAATAAATTTTCATAGTTTTTTGATCTGTCATAATTCTTAAACTATCGAAACATAATTAAATATTGTATGTTTATGAATTATTTTCTAGCATATTGGACCAGAAAAGGGCAATTGACAGACTATCAGAGAAGAACCGCATACTAAACATGAGACTGTGCTCCGCTAAACAGTTTTTGGGCAAAAACTCCACAAAATGTAACAAATGTTGCCTTGCAGCTGCTATGTCACTTAAGTATACATTTACTTATATTACAATTTTTTTTACCTTGTAGCATAATCCAAATTGTATGAAAATTTGTTAAATTTTAGTAATATATATAATGCCTAACATTTCCCTATTCAAATTTATTTTTAACAAGCTGTTTATTAATAGTTCCTAAACATTAGTGATAATAAAATATAGCCTATGTTACTCACAGATAAATTACCTTTCTGATGGTGAAAGAATTTTTAAAATCGGCCCAGTAGTTTTTGAGTTATTTCAATACATACAAAAATACAAATCTTTCCTGTTTATAATATTAGTATAGAAGTATTTCGTGTGTATATTAAACCTTGAATAAATAGATGTTAGTACTAATGTTTTATTTATATTTTCAGAAATTCATCAACTAGTGCTCTGAATGTAAGCACTAAAAGGAGTGCAATAAACATACAAACATCGGTTTCTTCTAGTGATTTGATTCACAAGTATGTACAGTCAACTGCATCATCAACTTGCCCTTATCCCTTATGGAGGGTCGGCACAGTATGTGCTGCTCTTCCATACATCTCTATCAGCCGTCATATCTGAATCCACTCCTTTCTTAAGCATATCCTCTTTCACACAATCCACCCATACTTTCTTCGGTCTTCCTCTTCCTTTGTAGCCACATTCATTCTTAACACCTTCTGGTTTATGTCCCCATCGTCTCGTCGCATAACATGTCCATACCACGCTAACCTTTTGCTTCTCAATTTCTCCACCACTGGCGCTACATTCAAACTTCCTCTAATATACACATTCTTAACTTTATCCATTCTTGTCACACCACACATCCATCTTAACATACAGTCAACTGCATAAATATACTTTTACCTTTAGAAATTTGTTTACACATTTAGTTTATAAAAATATGTATACACTTATTGTATACTTTTTGATCAACAATTAGTGACATTGATAAGTACTTTTATACTTATTTTGGAGCCTTTTACAAGTATTTAAACCCTTAAATGCATGATTTTTTTCTTGAAACGAATAGTAAATTGATCATAGATTAAGGGAAAGTAAAAAAAAAGAGTTTTTTTTTTTCAAAATAGTCTATTTTTTTTAAAATATTAGTAGATTTTTGTTAATTTATATATATTATTATATTATTCTATTGGGTAAGACTGATGTATAAATGCATCGTCATGCATTTAAGGGTTAAATCTTTGTAAATGTATACATTTATACAGCTGACTGTACTGTTCAAATAATTGATTACATCTCAAAATTTATTGTGCAAAAAATGGTATACTTATCTTATAATAAATAATGTACTTAACAATTTTACTTCACGTTTTTTATTATCCCATTTTTAACATTGTACATAAACAAACTTAATTATTATTTCTATGAAGCCATAGTTCAGTCGTTTTGCTTGTTTCACTAGTTTTTTACCTTTTGTTTTTTTTTCTTCAGAGAGCCAGTTTCGACAAAGACTAAAGAAGTGCAGACCGACAATGACAAGTAAATATTTTTTTATATGTAGTTGATTTGACATTTTTTCTACTGGTATTGTTAGTGGATTTGTAAAATACAGACTTAATTGGCCGATAGTTTAATCGGAATTGATCAGTATGAACATGTAAGGAGGTGCACACATTACGCCGATTTTCTTTTAAATTATTTTGGCTTCACAACTCAACTCAATAAATAGTCTGTAGTCTGCAAAGGCTTCTAAATGTATGAAAACATCGATATTTTTTTGGCACGCCTGATAAACTCTTAATTACACTAAATATTTATTATTGTAAGCCCTTCTTAGGATGACAGGAGAGGTGTGCAATGAAAATAAATGCAAAACTCTCATGGAGGAGTTGAAACAGAAGATTGCTTCACTGGAAGAGGCAAGTATTCTCAATAAACAATTATGTTTTAGTAAAGTTTTGTTGCCAGGGATAGGGGGAATAGGGGGGAAGCTGCCCTGCTACTTGTGGAAATGTCTACATTTCTAATACAAATAAGTCGCGCTGGTGAAAATGTGCCTTAACTCTATTTGGGGTTTTAATGATCTCTTAGAGTGTTTATAGGAGTTATGTAAGATCCATTCGGAGTACCTGTCCCGCGTGAGCCGCCTGGAGCAGGAGGTGGTGGTGCTGCGGCAGGAGGAGACCAGCAAGAGGCAGGTGCTGCAGCAGACGGAGGCGCAGAGCGGGCAGCTGCTGCAGCGACTGGACGCCGCGGAGACACAATGCGGTACATTTTATATCGACGGCAAAAGAAACGGGATTCTTACATCGATTGTCTTACAATCTTGAACAGTTGCTTAGAATAGATTTTTTGTACTCAAATCTATGTGTATATTAGAGAATGTTTGAAAGTAGCGCCAGTGGTGGAGAAATTGAGAAGCAAAAGCGACGAGAAGATAGGATGGATATAAACCAGAAAATGTTAAGAATGAATGTGGTTTGTACAAAGGTAGCGGGAGAACGAAGAAAGTATGGATGGACTGTGTGAAAGAAGATATGCTTAAGTGGATTTAGATAAGACGGCTGATAGAAATGTATTGAAGAGCAGCACATACTGTGCCGACCCTCCGTAGCGATAAGGGCAATTTGATGATACTCAAATCTATACTAAGTGTATGATGTAGTCCGAGTACGGGTGAAACGCCGATTTAAGAGGAATTAATTGATTTTAATTCCTTAACCATGGTATCTGGCGATTCAATTTTGACTGAAATGGTGAAGGGCTTATGAAGGTCTATTGTGCTTACACCGTACCCCTCAAAAGTCCCTTAGGTCTTAACGAGTGACGAGGCAAATTTGTGTTGGGTATTGGTGTAGAGGAGATAGCGGTGCAGCTGTCGGCGGAGCAGCGCAAGGTGTCGGAGCTGGAGACGCGGCTGCGCGCCGCTGAGCTGACGGCGGAGGTGGCCCGCACCGTGCACCTACACCGTGATACTGACAAGGTATGTTAGAGGGTGCTTTTAGGGTCAGTTCGTGTTCGACAGGCGTGAAGTGGAAGCAATTCCGCGTACAGTCCAATGAGTGTGATGAAGGCCAAATTTTAGCCCCTTTTCCCTTCTACCCTTTTCTTAAGAGGGATGGGAATGAAAAGTGGATTTGACGGTGGAGGAGACGCATAGGAAATTATGTGCGCCACCTCCATCAATTAAGAGTAGGCAGCGGTCGCTTCGCCATTTCGTCGGTTTTAGGCGACCGCTTGCGCGTTTGCCACCTTATAAAATAAATAAAATAGCAGTCGGAGTTGGAGATGTCTTTTCACATTTCTCACTAAGATTTTCTAGCATTAATATGTCTAAGTTAATACTGATAGTCTTAAATTCAGTCTAACAGTTTTAGAAACTATCTCTTTTGTCAGTTGGGCAAAACGTATCTATGTTTTCAGATGCCAGAGTTACAAGCAGTGTGCGAGTCAACTTCGGTTAGTATGGTTTATTTATGTTTTGGACAATGTTTTGTTATGGCTGATATTTTAATGCCTCCCATTTAATTTTAAAGAGCGTCGGTGGCTCAGTGGTTTAAGCACTAGACTTGTAATCTACAGGTCTTGGGTTCGAATCCCGCCGTACCAATGTGATTTTCGAATTTTCATATGTACATAATTTACCCGACCTTCTTACGGTGAAGGAAAATATCGTGATGCTTGCACATATCAGCGAAGAAATTCAAAGATATGTGTGAAGTCAACCCGCACTTGGCCAGCGTGGTTGACTACGGCCTAGTCACTAACTTAGGGTAGGCTCCGAGCCCCTCGGTGGGGACGTATAGTGAGCTGGTGATGATGATGATGATTTAATTTACTTCAGCTGGATTGCAAAGAACAAATTCCGGATAAAAGACTATCTAACGTGGAAGATGTAAAATGTCCCAACACGCCAAAAAATTCTGACGACTCCGGTTATATGGAGGCTATATTATTAGAAGAACAAAAGGTATTATTAGTATTAGTAACAAAAATATAGGTTTATAAATTACATATTGTTGATAACGATAACGAAGGGTACATCGGAGGTAGACCTAGAAAGAGATGGATGGGTTGTGTAAAAGGTGACATGATCAAGAAGGGAGTGATGACTGAGATGACATATGGTAGAGTTATGTGGAGGACAAAAACCTGTTGCGGCACTACGGGAGTAGGATAAGGAGATGATGATGATGATAACGATATTCTCTACATATCATTCTTTTAATGTTTTTAATGATGTTTTGTTTCAGAGTCCACGGAAAGAAGTCAGTAATGAATTAAAAGATAAAATACTAGAACTACAAACGCAATTAAATTTATTGAAACGACTTGCAGTAAGTAATTAAGCGTTATTAATTCAAATACAAATTCCAATAATCAATAATAACAAAGTAATCAAAATACTGTTACACAGGCAGTAGAAATAGATTCAGAAAAAAAGCTACCTAACTTTGAGTCATACGACCTCGCTATTGAAGAAGACCAAGTATCGATGCTGAAGAATATCAACGATTATAACAATCTTATAAAGGATCCGCCACTTAATTTAGAGGTAAATATTGAATACAAAAGTTCACTAACTTTAGTAGACTCTTGTAGTGTTAGTAATTTTTTAGTTGCAAAATTTTGTTCAGCCATTAAGCACAGAAGAGACGTTTGAATTGAAACAATCAGAATCTCACGTACTGCAAACTAAAACGGAAGCAACTCTATATGAGAACGCAACAGAACCCGCAACCAGCGTGCAGATGTCTAGCTTCCAGAAGTCCAGCTTCAATCTGCCTCAGCCAACTAAAGGAATATTGGAAAAATCTGACGAGTAAGTTATCTTTCTTGCGTTTTACTTTGGGTTCGCGTGAAAAACATTGCCATCTTCGTCATTCTCTTCATAAGAAAATGAGACAACAATAACTTTCAATCCAAAACATTTTTACAACTTACAGCCTTACGAAAGGATACAGAAAAGACGATAAAGTATGTAAGACTGTATCCTATGAAGATGTCATGAGTGATACAGAGGATGACCCTCAAAAAGATATGAAGAAAACAGACAAAACCACGGAATCTGATTCTCCCTCTATTGTGGGATATTCACCTTCCGATGATAAACATTTCGTAGTCCCAGATACAAAGGAGAAATTAACCGATCAAATCAAAGATAAACAGAATAAAACAGAAAGACGTCGAAGTAAAGAGGATTATTCTCCTACAAGAAGTCTTGAATTTAAGATGGAACCCGATAGTTATAAAGTCGGTAGAAAAAATAAAGCTTTCAACAAGGAGAATAAAGACATAACAAGAGTAAAAGAACAAATGTCTAAAGGGAAGAAAAAGATTAGCATTGATGTTCCCGACTCCGATTTACATCTGTGTAGCAAAGAAACTAATATAAATATTTGTAATAGTAATCCGAGTACTGAATCAAGTAAAGAAATGGTCCCCAGTGGTCAAACATCACCTAAATGTACATATTTGTCACAACCAACAGACAAGGATGGTATCAAAGTCATCAAAGGTGTCGGGAGTAATTCCGATATGAATGAGAAACCTCATAATAAAGACCAAAAAATAGGTGACGAAATACATATCAAAAAGAGCAAAATCAAAAAGAATAGGAATTCAATTGAACAACAAATTGAAAGGTTTCGAAAGAATGATAAACAATTAGGTGAGTTTAAAACTGCACATTACTCAATAATAAAAGTTTTCACAGTCCAGTTTTGCTTTTTAGCATTTTTAATTTAGGTTTGTACTTCGTCCTTCCATTTTTGCTTTTTAAAACTTACTTCTCACTAATATTATAAATGCTAACCTTTTATGTATGAATGGATATTTGTTAGAGTTTGTAACTTGAACGGCTGAATGGATCTCGATGAAATTTGGCATAGATGTAAAGTATAGTCTGGAAGAACACATGGGCTATACCAACTTCACTTATTTATAATTCCGCGCGTCGAAGTCGCGGGCAAAAGCTAATCGACCATATTATTTTTATTACTATCCGGATTAGTAAAAAGTTGGATTGAATCGTAAGTGTGATAAACAAGGACGTTAGCATCCACCCTGCACGTTAGATATCTGCGAGCAGCACGCAGTGATTTGCACGTGTCCGCGCGCGGCTCGCCGCGAGGTGCGCGTGTTCCGCACGTGCAGCGGCACTGGCAGGTTCGCCACCGTCGCACAGGCGCGCACCGACACCGGCCTGCGCCACTGCGCCTGCGCAACTACCTCCGGTTAATAGCTGAGCCTATTTGTCGATGTATCTTACAATATAAGATTAACAACACGATAGTACCCTGGTAGACGTTAGGAGGCCATTAGTACCCTAATAGACGTTAGTACCCTAGTAGACGTTAGTACTGTAGTAGACGTCAGTACCCTAGTAGACGTTAGTAACCTAGTAGATGTTAGTACCCTAGTAGACGTTAGTACCCTAGTAGACGTTAGTACCTAGTAGACGTTAGTAACATAGTAGATGTTAGTACCCTAGTAGACGTTAGTACCCTAGTAGACGTTAGTATTCAGTAGCTCAGTTTAGTTTGTTAAGATACATTTTTCAATTAGTCTCATCATCAGCTCACTACACGTCCGATCTAAGGGGCTCGAGCTACCCCAAGTTGGGGTAACTAGGCCATAGACAGCCAGTCGCTGGTCGGGTGCGGACTTCAAACATATCTTTGAATTTTCTTACAAATATGTGCCAGGTTGCTTTACAATATTTTCCTTAACTTTAACCTAAGGTACATATGAAATTCGTTAATCGAAAAAGACATTAGTACATGTCAGGGATCGAACTCTGGGTCTACAGATTACAAACCAAATGTAACCCTTCAGCTATTAATACTCAGTTACAGTTCAGATTTGTTGCGAAAAGGTACACAAACGCAGAAATACTGCGACTCCGGCGAGGGGGGGACGTACGTAGTGCGCGCGGAGGCGGCCGTGCGGCAGTGCGCCGACACCGCGCCTTCCGCGCCTTCCGCGCCTTCCGCACCGCACGCACTGGACACTGACGGCGAGATCTCCGGCCTCACAGACCTGCCTGATGAGAGTACGTACTTGCTCTGTCCACAGGAGTCAGTAAATGCTCTTCTATACTCATATATTAAAGCGTAAACACACATTTTTGACCGACTTTCCAAAAGAAGGAGGTACTCAATTCGTCTGTATGTTTTTTTTGTTATTTAGGATGTTCACGTTGTAGGGCGTTCACACCATATTTTTGAATCATTCTTTTTTTTAATGAAAAGTCCTGAACATGTGTTAGTCTAGAGGCTATTTATTTTTACGTTGTTTAATTTAGGAGATGAATAAATTGGAAAAATCATCATAATGGAAAGGAACAAAAACTACATGCCAATAGCAGTAAAGGAAAGGTAACGGTAATTGTTAGCCAACGGCAAAAGTCTTCGTTGTCATTTGATTTTTGACATTTGAAATTGAAAGTGTAACAAATGTAAAGAATAAAGTTTTTATAATTTGGGATGAAGCTGCACGGGATTTGATAGTTGTTGTTTTTTGACCGACTTCCGAAAAGAAGGAGGTACTCAATTCGTCTGTATGTTTTTTTATGTGTGTTACGGCATAACTCCGCCGCTAGTGGACCGATTTTGATAATTCTTTTTTTATCCGAAAGGTAATGCATGCAGGTGGGTCCCATTTTTTTTGTTTGATTTTTGTCAGTAAGTGGTCGTAGCTCTGCGTCAGCGGGCGAGGCGCGTGCGCACACGACGTGCACGGACACCGACTGCCTCACGCTCAGCGAGGGCGAGCTGCCGCTGCACAACACCGGTACTAGCCACTGCATTTCATATTTACATGTGTTTCTAGTAAACATATTAATGTAATGTCCAATTCCAGGAAGAAAACTTATATCTCCCGGCGAGAGAAGACGGAAGACTAGTAGCGGAGAAATATCGTATGTCTTTTATTTATAACTCGATTTACTTTCTTTGGGTTCTGTAACTAAATCTTCCTATTGTAGGCCTCCATTTTCAACGTCTCAACGCGTGGAGGACGCCCTGCAAGCAATTGGAGAGGAGCTATCGCGCTGCCGGGCGCTGCTGCAGCGCCAGCGCCCCCAGGTGACCCCCCACCTCCCCCCACTGACCTTATACACACCATAGACCTTATACATCCTTTGTTAGTTGTGTCCCCATCCCTGTCCCCCCGGGGGCTGGAGTGTATGTGCAATAGATGTATATTGTATCATGTAAATATTAGATAAATAAATTTTATTGAACTCATATTTGTAGTTTTCTTTTGTCTCATTGTCATTAGCAGCGGTAGTATACAACCTTTTCTAGTAATAAACTATTAAGAATTCTTGACTATTTGAACTATTCCAAACACCAACTAAAAGACGTGGTATTTAACACCAAATGGAGATGAGTCAAGTACTTCAAAAGGTCAAGTAAGGTAAATCTTACTTGACCTTTTCTATCGTCTCAGAAGGTACATTTATCGGAATGTCAGTGACATATAAAAACATAAATTAAGTTCTAACTACAAAGAGGATAAAAGTGGATTCCGTAAAGCAATACGTTGGTATACAGCAGGGCAAAAGTTCAAAAGACATGTCTTGCAATACGGAGGGCGCGTCGGAGGCGCTGGCGCTGCGGCGCGCGGAGGGCCAGGCCCGCATAGTGGCCACTCACTCACACATCTGCCACTTCACATTGCACATCGGCACGCTTGTTTTATCCGACCAGGTACCATTGCATTCCAATTCCTACAGCAATGAGAACCCACAGTTATATATTAAGTTCCACTACCAGGCTGTACTGCACTCGCGTGGCAAATCGCTGCTATTAACGTGGCGGTTCTACGAGCAGAATGCGGGGATCGCGCGTGTGCCGCCCGGCCGCGTCGCTCACTTCGATCTCACCACAGAGTACCAGCTACCCTTCACTGAACACTTCCTTGAGTACATGAGGAATGTAAGCATCATACAATATCGTAGAATTGAATTAGTGTTGTAATTATTATTAAACTATTAATAAACTGGGATCACAGTCTACATCTATATCTATATCTATATCTATATCTATATCTATATCTATATCTATATCTATATCTATATCTATATCTATACTTTTTATAATAAAGCCTAAACACACACTTCTTTGTTGCCTAAGATGTTAGCAATTACAGCATATTTTTGAATAATTCTTTTTTTAATACAAAGCCCTACAATTACGTCACGCTTTAGGCTATATATTTTCACGCCATTAAACTTAGGGGGTAAATATTTTGGATAAAAACCCTAATGTGGAAAAGAGACCATAAGTTGCTGCCAACATCAAGAAAGCAAAGTTGCCATGGTTCGTCATCGTCATGTCATTTTGACATTTGCAATTGATAAAATGACACATGTAAACAATAAAATAAAATTTTCATAATTTTATGTGGATGAAGTCGCAGGGGAACAGCTAGTTGTGTATAAAAACATCACTGAATGACTATCAATCTAGCAATAGACTAACCTTTTGAATCATTACTTTGTTGATCCAAGGAGTAACGGAATTCATTTTATTGTAGTTAATTATGAATTCCAAAGATTAATTGCATAGCACTACCACTTAATTTTAAAAAAATGAGTACAATTGGCCGCATTTCCATTCAACAATTGTGACAGTTAACTCAGTGAATGCGGCATTCCGTACTCTGATTGTTTGGCATCAGTAGAGCCCTTTAAAAAAATAACTCCTTGTAATGACCTATAAAAAGGCAAACTTTACAACACAATTAACAATCGTTATTTGCCAAGTTGTTTAAAAATATCTTATACAAAAATTTCATTTTGATTCCGATCCATGAAGGTAACAAATTACAATGATAAAAAGTACTATTGTTTTTCGTTTATATTAAAATCAAATATTCACTTCTCTATTCCTTGGCTTTTACACTATTTTGAAGACAGATTTTGTGTAAGACCTTCGACAAATTAGCTCGCTTGTATAGCCTCTCCATTTCTCCATCTGTCCTTGTCATGAATGGTAGATGTGAGTGAAATGGACTATAGTTTGCAATGCATACTATTGGCAGGAGGACATGTGCCTGAAGATCTGCGAAGCTAACAAGATGGATGAGATATTCGCGAGCTGCGCGCTGCCGTTGCGCGACACGTTGCTGCACGCGAACCGCCGCGCCGATATGTCACTGCCACTGGTTACTGCAACTCATAGACAAAACGATTGAAACGTTAAAAACAAACTAGCTTAAAGTAAAAATAAGTCGCCTATGTGTTCTTTCAGACAATGCTCTACATCTATACCAATTTTTATCAAGATCCGTTCTGCCGTTTAGGCGGCAAACTCTAACCTAGCTAATCTTTCCCTTTTATAATATTGAGTAAGAATTAGACTTTGCTATAGAATATAGCAGGATCCAAACATAACAGAAAATTAGCGTTTCAAGAGATTATAATGTTAGAAGAAGGCTTCAAAAGTATTTCATCTGACAAGTAACGTATCGTTCTGCAACTATTTAGCCAACTGTTTAGCTTTTACCTCTCTGCCTTTCTCAATAGCAAGAGAATGTAAATATACCAGGTGGCGGGTGAGGAGATCGTGAGCAGCCGGGTGGTGACTGACGCGCTGGACTGCGGCGAGGAGGCCGGCGTGCTGGACGTGTGGTGCCAGTTGCGGCTCGACCCTGCCTTACTCGCCGCGCTGCGCAAAGGCTCTGGCAAGGTAACCTTTAGTAATCCCCGTAGTGCAGATTTATGTATAAACTTTAAGTAGCAATACGACTAGTCTTAGTGATTTATTGTTTAGGTAGCGACTATGTGTGCGCCAGTAGGCGAGGACCAGTCCAGCGTGTTCCATCTCACGCGGGAATTAGAGGAGAGTCTACAGTGCAACAACAAAAATAGTAAAGTAAGAATTATCTCGTCTCTATTCTCTCTCTCTCTTGTTGTCCTAAGTCCTCGAAGTGGGGCAGAGGGAGTCTCTATTACCTCGTCATAAATATGATTTCATTGACCTTAACTTTTTTGGATGTGGTTTTTTTCATTGATGGGATCTTCTTTTCAGCCATTACCTGGATTGGTATTAAATAATACGGTTAGTGAGGTTATTATTTATTATTTTTAACTAATTATAGCTTGCAATTGAAATTGTTAAAATTATTGTCATCGTTTTGCAGCAACTAACAGTAAGGTCGTCTCAAGAGGTGCGTCAGGCGGTCGCTAACGAAATCAGACCGCCGAGCAAATTGAGAGTTCTTGTTGTGAGTTCCTTATTTCACTTTTTTTATTCTCAGTAAATCACTTTTATGTCTGGTTTACATTTAGCCAGTACAGTTGGAGAGAAGCGCAGGTCTGACATGGACGGTTTTCATATTGCCAACGCCAATTTTAAACGCAACTTAAAAGTAGCTTGTTACCTGACATGACTTTGTTAATGTTACTTTAATGTACGCTCATTCACACTATTAAATAATTTTTAGGGTTCTGATTCAAATACGATTTACAGTCTAATGAAAAACAAGCACTGGAGAGCCGGTATGTAACAACATTCTGGTGGCCAGATATTAGTTACAACAAGCTTATTAATAAAAAATAACATTTTAACATATAGGTTCCCCTAAGTCTTCAAACGGGCATGGACAGAAGAAGTCTGTGACAATTGGACTGGAACGCGATGAGATGGAGGTCTTTGAAGTGCCTGTTAAAGTATGTTAAAATTTAATATCCTTATACTGAATCAGTGCCGGATTAAGCCAGGGCGAGGCCTGTAGCAAATTCTGTTAAGGGGCCCTTGGTTTGCTTTAGGTTCCCAAGTTTAGGGTATTAATGAGTAGAAAATACTCTCTATTCGGAATTGCGAAAACTAGCCTCGACTAGAAACTATTACGCAAACACATATGAGTAAGTAGTTAATTATTTAGTAGTTACAGCAGTCTTTTGACGTAAAGATTTTCCTTCTTAGGAGCGTAGTTCAATAGTGACGAATTTGGGGCCGGAGGAGGAGATGCACAACCAGACGCTGGACATCACTGTGGTGTGGCTCGCGTTAAGCGAGGAGTGTGAGGCGATGGCCAACCCTGACGTGCAGCGGCTGTTCGTCGCCTACAGCTTCCTAGGCAGGGAGGGTGCAGAACTGGAGACGCCGATCAGCCTTCCTAAGCCGAAGAGTTGTAACGACAAGTGCTATTTCAACTTTAATAAACGTTAGTAGCGATAAAGTCATCTAAATCTAAAAGACGATGTCAACCTTGAATCAGCAGTAAAGTCCGGGGCTGACATTTTGTCAATACCACACCTGCTAGCCAAAAGTGACGTAAGAGTTGTGCAGAGTTCGTGCTGAACGACAGCGAGCTGCCGCTGCTGGGGCACATGGCGCGATGCCGACAGCGAGACACCGCGCAGCCCGCGCACTCCGATTGCCTCACCTTCGCCGTCGTCTCCGAGCCCCCCGAGGATCCGCTCGGACTCGACACCTGCGAGGATATCGGGTGAGTCACCTTCTCTGTCAATTGCATATATCTGCAAACTTTCTACTTCTTACCGATGTCTATGGGCAGCGTTTATTTCGCTATGTCCGTCTTCTCGTTTGCCACTAACATGTGGCATGTACAGCTACGCGCACCTGTACTTGGGCGACGTGCTGGCGCGCTGCGCTGGCTCGGACAGCTACACGGAGGTGCTGTCGGTGCACGCGCGCTCCGGCCCCGTGTGCGGCGTGCTGGCCGTGCGCCTCGCCGGCCTGCACGTGCTGCGCAGACTCTGGTCAGTTCGTCCTCGCCCCTGCACACTGCACACTGCCCTGTTCAAACCCATGTGTATGCATATTCCTACTTGAAAGATTCTGTACGTGTTTTCATGAATAAGATTATCTAATTTGAGATTCCCAATAGAAACCTAATGTGATTTGTATCCGGCATTATTATAACCGAGGCAAGATAATTAAAGGGTTACAAGAATTTATACCCAATTTAAATACATTTGATTTTGTATGCAAGCAGTTCTTTCCTATGACATTTTCAACATTTCTCATTGAATCAAAACCTTGAAAATGATTTCAAATCAGATTAACCTTAATTAAAAACAAATTAATATCTCAGCACATAATAAAATAATGTTATTAATTATATCGAAGTATTGTCTGGCGATGTAGCGGCTGAGCGGAGTCGCGAGTCAGTCATAGTGCGTACTCGACAGGCGACGGACGCGCACTCGCCTCGCGGACCACGCAGCGCGACAAACCGCCGCGCGCGCCCGAATACTCTACCGTGTACGCACCGTACCCTTCCCTGTGTTATACCCATCTGTGTACGAAAACACACGCCTTGTCTTGTGCTCATTCCCACAAATGTTTTTCGACAAGACACAACACTATGTTTTACACCAACATCGCTTTGATGTGTGTTTTTACGAAACCGATTTAATTCCAGCTGTTTTCTTTTATCTTTTCGTCTAGTTTGTGATCTAATTTTTTTAAAACTTCGAGTGATGTTTACAAATTTGTGGTGTTTCTCTTGATGTTTCTGTAAATAAATTACTTTTTTCAAAATTCATTATACCATTTTCTAAATTGATTTCTAAATTATCTTTACCGTAGGCAGCTTCATCAATCAATACTTGATTTAAATTAAGTAAGAGTTGATTAGATAAAAAAATGTCTAGAGTAACTTTTTTGTTAATCGGTCAATCAATCCATCGGTGCATAGATGAGGCGTCCTTGTCCCAGTGGCGTGCCAAAGACGTGGACGTATTTAGCCCGGCCTTCCCGGCCACACTATTTACAAACTTTCTTTGAACTCTCACCATTACATATCAAACCTTACACTCTTGTAATAAGGGTCATAGGGCGTTTCAATTTAAATTGGCTGGATGTTATCCGGGCGAAAAGTCGGATAGAGATTGGTGAAAGTGTACCTTATGGTTTTGGAATAAGAGTGATTAGAAATCAATTAACTGAATATTTAGCGATGTAGGGAGCTTGATTACAGGCGCGTTGACATTTAGTGTGGTAAAAAATATTTCACTAGGTCTCTTCTATGCATTCTTCAAAGATATACTATTATTGTCTATCGTTTTTGTTTTCGGATGCAACGCTTAAAAAACGATTTACTATTTACTAGTTTAACTTTTATCGAAACTACTTACCTAGCAGGCATTTCTAAGTCAAAATAACGGTAAAGTACAACGCTTTAAGATTTATTTATAAACTTAAATGATCTTTAATACCGCTCATAAGTGATTCTCACAAATATCTGCAACGAGACGCAGCGCAGCTACGGACGTAATCGAAAGCACATGTGATCTATATTTATACTCCATTCAAAGTATTCAATCATTGCTAAAATATCCAGGAGTTTCATATTTAGATATTTCATAATTTATGTTACGTCCATTAACGTTTCCGACTTCTTTCTGTAAATGGCGTCGGCGCACCAGGGTTTAGTCCTCCAGATGTAGCTGTCAATTGACATTTCAGTCGCTACCTTTGCTCATGTCTTCTTTCATCCAATGTCTCCATAGTTTCTTAGGCCTTTAAAAGTAGAAATATATTAAAATGTTGATTTAATTTAAATTTATTTTGACATCGCAAAACATAGTTGCAACGTGCACATAGTTTGTGGGCGTTTATTTTCAGTTATATTTATTTCAAGTTCATGCACATGTTGCGAGCGCATGCAGTTATTTCATTGAATTAATCGATTAAATTCTATTTGAATGACGATGTCTGAAATATTGAAACAATGCATTTTGTGGATGCATCATCTGTAGCTATTTTGTCTAATACTATCTACATTGCATTCATAAATGTTATTACTAATAAATATAATTATTTGTAGAGATTAAATTCCAATTTCTTGTTTTTATAATTTTTCATATATGATTCCACATATATTTTAGCTAATCCTATTGCCTTCTCACTCCTTTTCATTAGAAAAAGAGACATAGCAATATATACAGGTGATAACCTAGTGAAAACGCACTTTTACCCAAGTATTAAAATTGTTAAACTACATAACAGATGCGTTGATTAGCGCGGGCTCGTAAGACATTGAACCAGTGACATTGGCCAGTGTTGAAAATATCCGTTACTGGAGGTCGAATTCCCTCCTTGAAATAGAGAATTAGTAATAGTAAATATACACATTTCGTTTTTAAATATAACGAAGACATACGTTATAAAACTATCTTCGAATTTACGAAATTCCATCAACGTAATTAAACTAAAACAAGATGTTGGGCTATGGATTAATCCATCAGGAATGTGGATACGAAGTCAAACATTTGAGATTCTTGACGTCAATTTTATAAAATTCAAATTCAATAGAAATCTTTTTCTGCCTATGGTATACCATATAGATATAGAGATTTCTATAGTTATCCATGTCTTTAGTTTACGATCATACATGTTGAAATATCACTAGAAAATGATGAAACAGGATGTCACAAACATATTATTTTGATACTAAAATCTAAAATACTCCAGCATCGGTCGTGAGCCATTACTCCAGAGTTCAACCTTGTGATAAATATAGATCATATTTAAATCATCCACCAAAATAATAGAAATAGAGTAAACGAAAATCTATTTGCAAAATCTTTATAATCTATCGACTACGAATCTATTTTCTTTATAGTTACACGGAACAGGTGAACTTTGATTATGTTATGAGTATGAAGGTAGAGGTAGAGGTAGACCTAGAAAGAGATGTATTGCGTGAAAGATGTCATGATCAAGAAGGGAGTGATGACTGAGATGACGGATGATAGAGTTATTTGGAGGACGAAAACCCGTAGCGCCTACCCTACGGGAGTAGAATAGGGAGATGATGATTAAACGTGATTATTCATGTCTTTGTTGCATATTTCTAATTTCTTTTCGACTGCGTAGTTGAAGAATGATGAGATGCAGTATGATACAAGTTCAAGTTTTTGGCATGTCAGTTGGCACACCTGATGCGTGTTGCGTCATGCAAGCATTCTTGCAACGGGTACACTAAATGATCCGTGTGGAATACGAGTAAATCTCTGAAGATTTAGTTACGTGCAACATTTGCCAAATAAGCGTCGTTTACATCAGTTATATTGTAGAACATGTTTTCATAGATATGAACATAGATGTCCTCGTAGACGTTATTTGTCTGATTTATTATATTTCATTAATCTTATTGAAGGTTTAATCATGTTAGTTTGCTCAAGACTTGTTTCAAAAATGTATAATATTTTCTTCTAAACGATTATGTTTTATTTGGTACAACTTTAAGCCACATTACTGTCTGATTTAGATAGTTTTTAGAAGTTTGTAGAATGCTTGTCTAATTTAATTAATTGATCCTCTAAATATATTTTAAATGTGAAGTGCGTAGTGATATAGTGGATTTTTAAACATACGCAAACAGTGATAACACACAAAATGGATGACACACACGAAATACTAGACCTCATGAACCAAGAGGCGATAGGTCAGTCTACAGGATTTATTAAATTTACTATACTGTCGTTTACAAGAAAGATTTTCTCGATGACCGCTTTTAGATATTGTAGAGCCTCACTTTAGTACCTTTCGTAATTAATACTTTCAATAAATAATATTCAGTAGCAAATTTTACAACCTAATTTGAACACAAACTAATTTCGTTGATTGTAAATTAGAAATTATCTAATTATCAAAATTTACTTCAATGACAGAAGTAAAGCTTTGTAGAAGTAGAAAAATTTGTAGTTTCGTAGTTATTTACTCATTCAGTATACACTAAACAAACTAAACACTATGTCAAACTTTACGTCCTTCATTGTCACCTTTTGTCTTCGTTTCGTTTTATTGGTTGTTGCTTTCTTCTGCTTATCTCTTCTAGTTCTATTTCTTTCTATCTACGGTGTTTCTTTTTTTACTTTATCTTTTAAATAGTATTCATTTATTATTATTACTTTTATGGACAAGTTACAGACATTTGCGTCTCCTGACTAAGTCGGGAGGGGAAGAGGTGTGGACCGCTTTAATTACTATGGTCTTACACCACCGATTTTTATATAATTTTAACATTTTTCGGCTCTAGACGACTGTAGTTGCCCTCTTCTTCCCCTTCCTTGGCGAGGACAATGAATACAAACTTATTATACAAAAGTCATATTACCTTAAACATTTTCTTTACTATCCTTTCCAACTAGGATACTCTGCATTGTAGATTGTAGCAAGCTTTCCCTGTGCTTTTTACCTGTGTCGTGTAACACAGTGGTGCACAAGTGTTGTGTGGTGACGTGCCGGTGTGTCGCAGAGTTCGGCGAGTGGGTGAGCCGGGTGGCGGTGCCGGCGCTGCTCGCGGGCCGGCTGAGCGACGCCCGGGCCGGCGCGCCCGAAGCCCGTATGAATATGGAAGTGAGTCAATGTTACTACCGATATAAATATTCTGAATACTTTTTTAAATAAACAGTAATGCCTTTTTAACAGTAATAGAGCCCGTAAAATACTAGGACCTCATAGAAGAGGCTTCATGAATCCTTCGTCTTATGTCTATTGTGATAGCAGAGCTTGATTTATACAAGATTATTAACGTGTGTATGTTTGGTAATAATTAATCGGTAAAATAGGTTTAAATAAACTCGATGTATCGAACCCGAAATAGTTATGAGGCGAGACAAAATTATTTTTAAATCTATCGTCACTTAGCTACCACAGTAAAAATAGGAGATTGAAATGAGATTTAGTTGGTATTTACTAATATAACACATTTTTATTATAAAATAACATAAAAATAAACATTGAAAATATAGCATTTTGTAGATTTTATACACCACAAAACCTCTAAAAGACCATGATTTGGTAATTTTGGCTGCATCAGACGACGCCCTTTTCACTTTGCAATCTCATGCTATTAAAAAGAAAAGTATTTGTTCCCATGTATCACCTCTTTCATATAGAAGACTGTTTTCCGTATTTCGGCTAACGGTTAATGAGGTTGCGACTTTTTATTTGGAACCCTTGAAATAAATCTACAAATGTCTCTAATTAATACTTATTTTACATCGTGTCGGTCGTACGATTTACAAATTAAACGGTTGGCGATCAAGTGAGCTACGACAGCCTCATTACAGCATCGCGTGTGACCGCCGACCGCTGCCAACAACCGCTGCTTTATGACTCCTGAGTCTGAACTCTACAGTAATTCAACGTTTTATTGACCAGTTATAAACTCAACGAGTACAAATAAACACAAACTCAAGTTGCTACAGTTGTTTGCTTTTGTTTATAATTAAGAGAATTACCACAACATTTGTTGTCTCTTACTTCATTGCCAAAATAAGTATGAACGTCTACACCAAAGTAATGCTCGTGCTTTCTATTGCGAACGAAAATAGCCCAGATAATAAATAACTTTATTATTCATGATGCTATATTAATCTTTTCAATACGATTGCCAAATAATCATTACGTTCTATAGCGTATTTTTAGTCAACGGTTTTAGTAAGTTTAATTTCAGCGCCATCTATCTACGTAAGATTGTAACTGGTTGTCACAAGACATTTACTCGTTTTCCACAAGCTGGTGCCGAAATTTTAAACTAGATGGCGTTCAACGCAAAATTAAAATGATTTTTTTTTAGCTACAATATAGATGTCTCTGCTTGTATTTTAACAGGATTGTTTCAGACTTATTTTAATTTTTCATATGAAACCTTACAACGATTATTCGGTAGCGTAACTGGTAGCAATAAAATACAATATGTTCATTTTATCGGGATATATGTACTCTTGCATTCAAGAACTTAGAGTGAAAATTAAATGGAAAATAAAATTTCGTCACTTTAGGGCCTTCATCGGAATTGCTTGATGGTGTTGATATTGAAAAATATGATTTTATATATAAACCGATCCATATATTTCGAATATTTCGATCATTCGGTTACCACAACATCCGCAGTAGGTAACGTAAGCCGTTCAAATCTACACTCGATGTGTTGAAATAAACGCAAAGTGGCAGACCGCCGTAAATACAAGTAGTTAGTTATTTTTAAATCGTACAAATTCCGTACGAACCAATCTGATTGCTATACATTTAGATAATCTATTTAAGAATTTTATTTAGACATGCTTTTAATAAGTACGAAGGTTACGGACACACGGATCTTCGGAACTCCGAATAATTTTTACCAAAAAATTACTTAATCTCGAAAAAAGTTTTATGTATTAGCTGAGTATATGAGAATGAGATTAAAATGTGTTTTTGTTGATATGTTTTGGCGGTTGAAACCCAACTACAAAATGCAATTCAGAGAGTGCAGTTGTCTTAAATCATTCGAATCCGCTCCGACCTTGTCCAATAAATTAATCAAACAGCATTTACGTTAGTCGTAAACTGACATCAAGGGCATAGCACGAAAATTTGCAAGAAATCGTATCGTCATCAACAAAGTAATACGTTTGACAGTGTACTTTACGCCCTGCACAAATGTCATACATATATCTAATATGGGTTTGTTTTGTAGTTAACGGGCGGCTTAGAAGTCTCGCCCAGGGCGTCGGTAATGCTAAAATCGGCTCTGTTTTTGATGGAAAGTTTAAAGATGGTTTATTGAGAGTTGTGTTACCTGTGGCCTGTTATCATGAAAGTGTTGATTTCTGTTAAAAAAAGTTGTTTATGATACCACAGCCTTACAAAATCATTATATTTGAAGGTCAGTAAGTTACAAAATAGCGATATTTGAGGCGCTCAGTTATTTAACTAGTTCAGGGCCGGCGGTCTCCAGCCCGTAATACTCGGTTTCCCGGAAACTTGGCAAAATTAAACCACGATGTTATTTTAGACTCGTGCGTGCTTTTCGACAAAACACACCTGAAATCTAGCCTAGATTTCGCTTTGTTTTTTTCCACGGTTGAAAACGCGACGTGAAAATGTGTTTATGTTGGAATTCAAGCGAACTAAAAATATTTATGTTTTTTAAAGATTTAGTAAAACAGTAGACAGAAGAAGAATCAACTTAGAGAATGCCCGGGTTAAAAAAACGCAGATTGCGGTTGAAGGATCTGTTACTTACAGTAAATTTTAAGCCTTTTGCTCGTTAACTTTCTTTATTCTAATGATAAGGCTGAATTAAATGTTCATTACTCGAACTTTCAAGTGACAATTTAAGACTCTTCGACGTCGTTACATTCTTTAATTGTATTCAAAATTATTTACACTACAGTTTAATTGTACAATTTAATGAAGGAATGAATGAATAAATTTTATATTCTACTCGCTGTTGCACGCGTCTTCGACTGCAAAAAAAAAAGAAAATGTGTCACTCGCTGATAACGTAACTTTATAATGGTGATTTTTTGAAACCGTCCCAGTAGTTTTTGAGTTATTGCAATACTTTTTTTTTATAAAATAAGGTGGCAAACGAGCAAGCGGCCACCTGAATCCGCCAAAATGGCGAAGCGACCGCTGAAATACATACAAAAATACAAATCTTTCCTTTTTATCATATCAATATAGATGGAATTGTCAGTTCATATTCCTTGAATGATGACTAAGATCACTGGACGACATCCAAATTAATTATGAACCTGTAAATCAATCAAAGGCTGGGAATGAGCCACAAAAACGTCGAATGTAATGCGAATACAAGGATATTTGATAGACAAGAGATGACAGCTACCTTTATTCAAAAGTAAACGTGAGTTTCACTACCGGCACCTTTACCAAAAGATATTGCTATCTCTATTTGTCAAAGGGAATGACAAGGATGACGATATTGTTTGTACATGTATGCAAGCCCATAGTAAGCGCAGTTGGCATAACAAGACCATAATCGGACACGATGTAAAATAATTGCCCAATATATTGAAAATGTTTCTTAAAAATGTTAGATTGTTACATGTGTTATGGAAATAAGATTTTCTTGTAATCGAATTCTGTCAATATACAAAGATAATTTAAACTTTTATGTTTAGTTTAAGATCTCTACAGTTTTATACAGTACTAGATGTTGCCCGCGACTTCGTCTACGTTAAGATAAAAAGTAGGCTATAATATGGCCGTCTAAGTCAGCTACCCTTCAGTGAAAATCCAATCATCAGCAAACATATCTTCCCGAAATCTGGAATTTTTCTTTTATGCAGTATTCTCTCTTTAATATGGCACCTTTGTCACTGTAGAAAGGTTGACAACCCTCGCCTTTGTTAATTAACCTTTGAATATCAACCCGGAAGTTGGCAGAGGTGATAAAAGTTCTTAAATAAGAAGCGTATATTAACTGTGACAGTTTCAGTCCCTGCGAGGAGGTGATGCTGATGCCTTAAGCGTTATAAATGAGCTCTAATTATATGTGATGGAGAGCAGATATGCATTTTTTCATCACAACCCAAATAAACAGAGTTGCGTTGGCCGCGGTATTCCAGGACGTATATTTTCGGGTGACATTTGCGGTGGAAAAAAAATGTAACCGTTTATTCTCAATTTTTGCTTATGAATTTATTGCGTGATAATATTCCCTAAATATGGGTTACTGTAATGGTACAGGGGGAAAATAAAAAAAAATATGAAACTAGTTTTAGCTCGCGACTTCGTCTGATATTAAAAAAAATAATTAGTAGCTTACTTGCTTTTGTATACTATGTTCTACACCTTTGCCAAATGTCTTTGAGATCCGTTAAGCCGTTGTGGAGATACATAGTAACAAACATCCATCCATCCACATTTTTGCATTTATAATATTAGAATGATGATCGCCCGTAGTCTCTTTATAATTTTTATGAACAAAAAATCATATTTTGAAACATTATAAATCAATTTTCACAGCTGCGTTTACGTGAGTTAACAAAGTGTATAACGTTCTGCCTTTATTTGATTAATGTTGCAATATTTTGCTATAGTTTCTTGTTTTGTTAACGCTCCTACAAAATAAACTTCCTGCGAGTATTGTGCGTGGAGTAATAAATAATAATAATGTTGTAGTAATAAACACAAGGCTGTTTCCATTTGTATTTAATGTAGTTAAATTAAAATTAAAAATTAATCAACTTATTGAAAGACCAGGTTATTTCGAAACAATCGACAATCGCACAACTGATATGCGATTGTCGATTGTTTCGCAGCCTTCAAATGTTTAGTTGCACAACTAAAAATCGAGTAGTGCGCGCACCAACGTATAAGCTCATAGGAATCAAAGCGAGACTAAACAGTTGTGCGATAGTTTAATCAAAGATGTACGCGTGCTCTTAGTCTTCAGAGTGTTATACGTTATACGTAAAATATTTACATTGTCCTATCTTTGAGGTCGTGGTCATCAGTCTAGCCGGCCCCATTCGGTAACATGTTTATTCCCGGTTCCTCTAAATAAGTGTTGTGCAATTTACCAGCCTTGACCTGGAATGAATAAGTAGCGCAATTATAAGTAAAAAACCATGTACCTGTCTCTATAATGGAAAGAATAACTCGTCTACACATTCTGTACTACGCTTTGTATTTAAATTTAGCAAATATAGTTTAACACACACACACATATCCTGAATGTATGAGTAAATACATGCAATATATTGTATTGTCGGCGAATAAACAGAATTAACAGGGGCAATTTATATATTTTCAGTTTTAACTGAACAGTCGAATTGTACAGTTAATGTTAATGTGTAAGTTATGTAGGCAAAAACTTAACTGACACTAAAAATTTTACCGTTCTCTTTTACTGCCCGCTACACTCAGTTCTGAACAGTTCAACTGGCGTTTAAAATCTTGTCTACACGTCTGTAATTCTTTGAAAATGCATAATTTGCCTGCACATTTTTGACAGGCGTCAAGTTTAATTTCCCTGTGATAGAAATAATCGTGTAGCGTTGACATTGCGCGGCGTTTTCTGAAAACCTGAAAGAAAATTATAAAACGAAATCCAGTCATACTTTGATACACGTAAATTAAAAGTGCCTTTGTATACGAAAGAAAGCGACTTAAAATTAAAGAATGTAGTACGATTATTCCCAGACGTTTCTTGGAAGTGATAAATCTCCGCGGCTCCGTTATTAGGCGTTTCTAGATTTTGTTTGCAAACTTGTCTTGGAATTATGCTGTTCGAGATTTATTGCATGTCTTGATGATAAACGCTGAGAGGATAAAACGTTTGAAAAGAGATTTTTCTTTTTACGTGGTAAAGTACAAATGATTTAGAAAATGCTGATTTTTTTTGCTTAGTAGTGATTTATGGTCAATCTTATTTTCAACGCTGAAAACTATATAGATTCTATGGCTTAAAACTGCCAATAAAATGCCCTATTACATATCTCTATTCAAAATCTGAAGAACACATCTGTAGATAATGAAAACATTTGTTTTAAGGCAACAAACAATTTTATTTTTCAACTTTCAATCTAGCTGAAATTCAACTTTGAAACGCTAAATATTTCCTTTTTTCTTATAAACTGTGCGGTTGCTATGTGCCTATAATATCGACAGATTACTCTTCGAGTTCAACAAACTCGGTATCGTGTTACAAATTGATTTTCTTCTCTGCGTAATTCCCCAGCTGTGGCTCGATGATGCGGCCCGTACCATCCGTGAGTCACAATAAGAAAAACTTGTTTATCCGCAATCACTTTCCGTTTGGACGGTGACTGACCAATTTCCCTGAACGTGAAAACTCGTAAAACAAGATGGCACATTTCACGATATTTACTTACTGTCGTTGAGGAAAAATCACTGGAAATATTTACAGACATGTGGCATTGAAACACTCAACGTGTTTTGCTTTGCACTTCGCTTTGTTTACGAATGAGGTAAACGAATGCGTTTATTTGTGTTGGAATTAAGATGATTTTTTTTAAATGTTTCCAAAAGATTACGTCCGCGTACGTCATATACTTTATGAGCTATATTTATTTTTAAAATAAGCACAATATATAAGGGTTTCCAAAGCAATAAGAACTCAAGCTGTCACAACTTCGTTTTATTTTTAAACGAATATCAAATACTTATTGTTCCCGTACGGTTGCATCCGCATGACATAATAAAAAAAAAAAATTATTGATTATATTTCGTAAAACTTTCAATTGGTTGCTTCTTTACCGCTATTGGTTAGTTTTATCTCTTACTCGCAGAAAAGTTACTCAGCCCTAAGTTTAATAGCGTGAAAATATATAGCCTAAAGCGTAAGTTTAGGGCTTTTTGTTAAAAAAAGCTATGATTCCCGACATCCTATATAACAAAGTGTGTGTTTACTTTTTTAATTATATTAGTATTCTAGATGCTTAGCAATAATACACAGATATTGTTTTCATTTCACATACTGTAGTTTACTATAACATTAAAATAGCTACTTACATTTAACTAGTACGAATTTCACATTTTCGTTTCCAATAGCAAGTTGCATTGACAAATATCCGCTAAAAATATACCCGAAGACCTTGGATGTATTCTAAATTATCTCTTTATTTTCATCGAGCAACAGACGTTACTTTGAAGAGCTTTCGTTTTGTTTGTGTTTACATCGATTGCGAATTGATGTTACGAAACTTGGAGATCAAACGTTACTGAGATTGAAAAGAAACTAGGGCTTAGTTCTATTTCAATGAATGACGCAGAGATTTCGAAAGCCGGTTTAAATTTAACATATTGATGAACTGTTTGTTAGGTTCATGGATTAACTGAGTCAGGCACTTTAAGTCGATATGTACTAATACATGTTAGCATGAGTCAATTTTAATGTTACGTGGGTGATTTAAAGACAGTGAATTGTCAAATTACTCACATCATAGGTTTATTGATATAGAAATAATAGTTTTATTCACATTTGATTTAACATTTCATTATCATTGTTAAGTGAACGCTAAGTGCAACTAAAAGTTTTAAAGCCTGTAGCCGCGTAGTAATCGTAGCGCGTAGAACGCGTAGCCTTTTGACCGTGCTACGAAGTATTTTATTATCACTTAAATTTGTTAAATACATTACTTAAGTTTAACTGCAGATAGTAGTTTAAATTCTTGCTTTTGAATTATTTCTGATTTTATCTATCTGTTGTTTTTATAGCGCTAATTTTGTAGTATATGTTAAGACTATAATTTTAATAAAACGGTCATCACCTGAGGTGATTCGAGAACATAATTTAAAAAAAAAGTCAAGCGTGTGTAGAAATAAACTGTCCTCTTCACGCTCGCTTAAACTTGAAGGTTCGCAGATTTAATGTTAATGATGTTTAAAAATATAATCGCGGTCCCGACGCCGAGGTTATTTGTTAACTTTGTTGACAAGCGCGACATACATACTGGATCACACTATTGCAATATACTTTTTAAAGATTGTGTTCGACAAATGATAAATACATTTCTATAGTGTTAATTTACTCAAATTATTATTTAAAGTTCTAATAAAAAATTACTCGGGATTTGTGAACACTCTGTAAATTATTAAGCCACAATCTGACACAACAATCTCCACAAATTTTCATGTGTCCTGTAATAAATTAAATAAAATCGTAATAAAATCACTTTTCAGGTGAAAAGACTTGTAAAAATATTTTTCTTTTTATCTTCGCACAAAACGACAAATTAATGTAAGCTTCGTAGCTCCGGTGTTTTCCCCATGGATCTGTGTCAATACATTTCGTGTAAAGAATAAATACGTCTCACTTGTGTTTATAAATAGCGGCTAACCGGAACAAATATACGGCACACCGTCTGCCTCCGCCAGAGGTGCAAATTGATGCGTGCGCCTGCGCTAAGTAAAGCTCGCCGCTCGCCAGCCAGCTCAGTCAAGCCCCAACCTCCACAGGGAACGCTCGTGTCCACTTGTGCCGCGAATCAAATACGATAACTCGCTTACAGATCGGAATAAACAAAATTTAAGTTCAGTTGTAAACAAATAATATGACAACGTGATATAACGTGAAGCCGCGATGTCCTTTTGTAGAATAACGGGCCGCAGCAGGGGCCTGCCCAAGCCCAACTACTTCCCGCTCCTTGCGCCAATCTCACCGGCGGACGCCAAGCGCTGCTGCAGGATTACCGGCAAATCATACGGTTTGCCTACTCATCACTACATTCCAGTACTTTTGACTGCAAGTTCTTCCAAAACAAAGTGCAAAATAACAAATGTGGCCGGTGAACTTGGACCCCACCACTATTCGCCAGAAATCAATTATGGCAACAGAAAACATGACCTGCTCCCGGATTACAGATACATATTCCCCATTCTCGACGGTTCTACTGAAGCTCAAAAAGCATTAATGGATATGTTATTAACCAAACAAGTTACTGAAGAAAAGCGATACGTTTATACTGTTCAAGAAAGACGCTGTGGCCTAGTGTTCTCCGCTCGAATGGAGGCAGCCGTACGTGATGGAGATGTTAGGGACGTGATGCTCGCTAAGGACTCTGATACTGTTCTTATAAAAACAAAACAAGGTCGTAGTGTCTCCATGGACTTTAAAGATTTTACTGAAGAAGTAGAAATGTATGAAGGAGAGGGGCCTAATGCGGAAGTGCTCAAACAAAGGGAACAAGAAGAACTTGAAGAAAAGAAAAAGAAAAGGAAACGGGCAGCAGGATTATCGTCGATGAAAAAAATATTTGAAACTAAGGAAAAACTTGCGGAAGTTCAAGAAATTGAAGAGGAAATACTGCGACAAGATCGTTTGGCCAAAAAAGCTAAATTAGACAAAATAAAACATGAAAAACATGACACTAAAAGCTTTTTGTGCGACAATTTTAACATAAATCATATGCGAACCAAATCTAGCATTGCTATGTGTAACGGAGAGTGGAAAGATCAAATACATCCATTGATGGAAACGTGGGATTGGGATTTACTTGAAAAGGAAACGAAAGATGAGCATTTTATTCCTAGGAGCACAACTTTACCAACACCTGTGAAAATAACACCTTACCATTGTGAAACAGAAGTATACCAAGTTGATAGAAATATTAGTGAAGTGACTATACCTCTTGAAAATGTTCCTAGTGTTAATCCATTAAAACCCGTCAAAAACCGGCCATGTGAAACAATATTACAAGCTGTGAAGGAACTTTCTCCAGAGCGCTTAACTGAAACTGCCGATGTGACTGAAAAATTATTTGAAGAAAATAAATTAGACATGTTGCCCACTTTAGAAACATTGCCTAATGTTGTAAAGAACATTAAGAAAGGGAAAAGGGAAAAAATCGCTAAAATATCTGGATTAACTTTAGACATTAATAAAGCAAAAACGTTTATCCCTGGGCAACATATAAACACACCTCAAGGACATGTTTTTATTCCCGGCCAGACTATCGAGACCCCAGTTGGACCTGTTTTTGTTCCAGGACTAAGTGTAAACACACCTGCTGGTCCCGGTCTCATCCCTGGTCACATTGTAACATCCGAAAATACACAAGAGCCATTCTTCCTTGCTGGGCAAGTTTTACAGACAACAAACGGCGAAGAATTTGTTTGCGGACAGACTATTAAAAACAAAGACTCATATCGCTTCACTGAAGGTCAAACTGTTTTGTCGGAAGAAGGTCTTAAATTTGTGCCAGGAAAAGTTATTAATAATGGGCCCGAAGAAATATTTGTACCGGGTCAAACAATTTTAACACCCGATGGTGCGCAGTTTGTACCCGGACAAACAATCACAGAAAATGGTGAAATATTATTTACACCGGGGCAAAATTCTAAAATAAACAGTGAGTGGCAATTTGTTCCAGGACAAGTTGTCCATCAAGATGATGAATTGCATTTCGTTCCTGGAGCAACTTTGGCAACACCAAATGGTCTAAAATTCGTACCAGGTCAAACTGTTGTTAGTGATGGTGAGACATGTTTCGTTCCTGGAATTACAAAAACTACTAACAATGGCCTAGAATTTATACCAGGGACTACTGTTGAAACAATTGACGGACCAAAATTTATTGAAGGTCAGATCGTACATACAGACTTTGGAGAAAAGTTTTTACCAGGAAAAACAATTGTTCAAGCTAATGGACATGTTGAATTTTCTGTTGCGAAGTCTATTGATGATATTAGTTTCACTGAAGGAGCTCCGGTGGGTTTACCTATAGATATTAAAACTTGTTCGGTATCCGAAGAGTCGCTATATGTTTTTGGTCATATGGTACAAACTGGTAAAGGCATAGAATTTTATCCCGGGCCTAAGATGCCTAAAATAGAGGGTAAAGTTGTTCCAGGTAGACTTGTTAAAAACGGATTAAACGAGTCTCGCTTTGTACCCGGAATGATGGTCGAGGGAATTTTCGTGCCCGGTCAAATCGTCTTTACTGAAAACGGTGAGCAATTTGTTCCGGGACAAGTTGTGGATACTGCAGAAGGGCCTAAATTTGTACCTGGTCAAGTAGTCAATACGAAGAGTGGTGCAAAATTCGTTCCTGGTCAAACTATTCATACTATTGATGGTCCTCGCTTCGTCCCTGGTCAAATAATTGAAACGAAAGCCGGTCCGACATTTATACCTGGACAAGTTATTTGGACTGAAGACGAAGGATCTCGATTTGTTCCTGGGCAAGTAGTTGATACCGAAGAAGGTCCAAGATTTGTTCCAGGTAGAGTTATTGAAACGGAAGATAATGGCGTGACATTTGTGCCCGGACAAATTGTCCAGACACCCGAAGGATTGAAGTTTGTTGCTCCAGACTTGATCGAAGGAGAAGAAGGCCTAGAATTCTCTGTACAGAGTTTTGTCGTTACTCCTGAAGAACTCAAACTCTTGAAAGTGAAAACTAATCCAAACGACACTACATCTACTAAAGGCGAACTTACAATTGACACAAATATGTTGCGACAGTTATCTGAAGCAGGCATGTCAATCGGTAGGCAAGTACCAGCTGACCTACCTGCAATAAATATTATTTTAAATCAAACAAGAAATGCTGAAGCATTAAAAGCTTTTATATCTGATTATGGTTTGAAAGATGACATTGCTAATCAACTAATGGAGATCGTTACGTCGATAATTGAAATGAGTGCCCACTTGAAGACTGAGATTCACGAAAACAAATGCGTAAATGACCCCAAAAAAGGCAGATTTAATAAAAAACGACTTGACAACTGCCATTACGATGACGAACAAGACGTACATCAAGAAAATGTTAAAAATTCAATCGCAGCAGCAGTTCTGGCAGCCTTAGTAACAGCTGAACAGTTCGAGGAAATAAACAACAATAACAGCAGAGAAAAATATCAACTTATCTTGAAATCAATCGATACTATTTTGGGACAAACTATTGATGAAAATTTCGTATCGGCTATGTATAAAATTCTTCAAACGGAGGAAAGTAAGGAAATACTTCGAGAAGAAATACTGGAGAATTCTTCGAAACAAAAAATAGAATTAATAAAAATTGCCTTGAACAGCACATTACACAAACATTCCCTTAAAGAAGAAGATATAATTGAAAAGTTTTGTGACTTCCTGAGCAGCGAAAATGAAGTATTGGGGCCAGCATTCAAAAATATTTCTAAAAATGACGCAAGCGTTCTCCGTCACGTATTGAAACATATCTCCGAGTCAATTTCTTTTATTAAAACTGACAATGAAGCAGCAGAAACACTTCAGAAGGTTATCGTATCCGCTGTCCAAGAGAATAGTATGAAAGAACTAGAAAGCATTTTACAAGAAGCGGAATCAAGCGACATTAAACAATTTATTGGACAATCAATTGGTCTTGCTCGAGTACTTGGTATGCACGATGTTGTTAAAAAGTTATCAAGTACTCTGAATAATAAGACAAACTTGGCAAACTTATCCAACGACGTCGAAAGTATGAACATTTTAAAAAGGGTGACAGTTATGAGGAAACTAGCCGATGAAACACCTAGTTTATACTCTGCTCTACAAAAACTAGAAAATGACCCACAGCTTGCTCGTACAGATCCCAAATTAAGGGATTTGGTACGAGAAAGTGCTGCTCTTATGATCATACCCGAAGATCGGCCGTTGATGACTTCCGATGAGGTTCCATTAAGTTTGCTTCAGCCCGAAAACAGTTTAGCTATGGAAGACTTTCTGTTCCAACGCAAGAAACATCGAGGGGCGTTATTGATCATGAAGAAAGGCTTACAGGCTGTAGTGCCCCGAGAAGCCAGTCGGTCGGTTCTGACCGGTGAAGTAGCCTATACAGTTCTCGACGAAAACGGAATAAGACACTTTGAACCACTTCACGTATTCTCTGCCTTAAATCTTAGCAAGCCTATCGCACATCGTTTTAGTATGTATAGCTGTCCAGTAGTAGACGACAACGAGGAGGATCTTCAAACATTTACTGGCTATTGTAATATAAGTAACAACCAAAGAATAACAAAGTTTGGTGGATGGAACCGACGGTACAGCGGTGCTTCCGAACGCGAGAATACAAGAAGCAGAATAAGCAGTTTGGACAATACACCCAGTTACAGACGTTACTCCTCAAGATCCCTAACTAGATCTAGGTCTACTTGTAGCAGAAGCCCACCTAAGGTAACCTACAGTTTTAAAAACTACTATTGTGATGTAAATGCGTAGGTCAAAGTGTTCGATAATTATTAAAATACTGGCTCTAGCTTATCTTTTTCTGTATTGTTCCAGGTAGAAGACGTGGTGGTAGCTTCGTGTGACTATACCGCCGCAGCTGACGATGAAGTGTCACTCAAGTCCGGCGACATTGTCGAGGTTCTCGACACTAAGTCCGCCCCCGGAGCAAAGTAAGTACCGACAGTCTGCAGCATGATATGAGCTTTGCACAATCGTGCCCTCCTTCATATACTCTGTAAATAGCTAACCGACATGCGTCTTGTGAAATAGATGTTACCCGCACGCGTCTAACTCGTTTTATTCATTAACCGTTTTCTCGTGATACGCCTAACATTAGCACATGACATTACATCTTTAAAATTACTGTGAAATCAATAACTAGACAATCCCTCTTCATTACAATAGTCCCGTATAACATAAGGTTTAATATAAACTCCAAAATGCTAATTTGGTCTTTTCCTGCAATCCTGTTGAACAGTTAACCTAAATATTTCATTTATAGTCGGAGTAGTCGGTTCTAAAATAGTGTAACCGAAATAGTGTAAATAAAATCAAAATGTCAAGAATGCGTTTTATTGCATTCGAAAGTGCCGGACAACGGCGCTGGATAAAATTAGCGCGGTCGTCGCTCCAGCTTGCGTAACATAGCTACCACAGCGCCATCTGAACATGTTCATCATTCTTCATCTGTACTCTATCACTTAACTCATCACATGCATCACATTCATCACCAGTTACGTAATGTGGTTCCCTTGTTGATGCAGGTACAGAGGGCGGGTTTATAGTTACGAGAATCATTTCTTCCAATCCAGAGGTCCCTCCTTGGACTATGTGTTTAGTGTACCCACATACAAAATGTATTATTATTGATCTCTTTAATGTGAAGAGGAGTTGAAGAAAATAAGGGCGAAGTCACACTATCATTGTATATATCTCGCTTGAAGCAAGCAACGCCAGAAGTTATGTTGTATGTAATCTACGTGTTGTGGTGAACATTATTATTGTGATAACTATAGTATTTACCATTTGATATATTTAGACATTTTCACACAATGTAACAGATAGTTCGTGTATCGACGTGCAAAGGTAATGTAACAAATAAAGACAATAAAATTGATGGAGTTTCTTTTAAAATCATTTATTAGAACAGTAAATTAGTTGTTGTTGTTGAAATCCTTAGACATTAAGAAATTGAAGACAATACTATATATTTTATACATGGATTTAACCAATTTATTACTAGCAGATAAGTGTAAAGAAATAAATTGATAGGCATAATGCATAAAAATATGATTCCGAAACTGCCTATTATCACAATCCCATGCCTCTATTAAGTCATGATATATTCATATCTATACGAATGTTATAAAGAGTAAAAAATTGTATTTTTGTATGAATCGGAAAAGCTCATTAAGATTCTATGATAGACGTTTGTTTGATGAAGTCCTGTCTTTTACGTGAGTGGTCGAATTTCGGAATAGAATCTAATGTTTGTTTTCCTTTGATAAAGAACATAAAAGTATTAAAATGTAATATTTAAATATATTATCTTGCAAACGTTTAGAGCTAAAACGATATATTAGTACAAAGATAAAAGTCACATATTTAGTACAAGATATATCTTTAGTTCTTTGCACTCGACCAGCCAGCATGGCAGCGGGTATTTTTACTCGCTCTAAAAGATTAATGGACGAAATGAACTTCATTTTTAATATCAACACAACTGACAGACGGAGAACTAGGCTAGTTTCACACGAGGGAGAAGCGCCAGAGCAATAAATAGTGCAGTAATAAAAAGTCTATTGTTTTTAAAAACGCAAACGCAAAAACGTTTCATGTTAACATATGCGTTGAGACAGAACAGTCGTTAGTAACAAACATTCGATTTACGTTATCGCTAGTAGAATCGCCTAGAAACTTCAAATGAATTTTCTAGGGGAGCTATACTGTTGTGTGTTCAAAAACTACCAGCACTGCTTCTACTGCTCTGCCTTTTGCCCTCGTGTGAAATATTGTTAGATGAGTTACGTCGAAATCTTACGAGGTTTTGGGATATAGACGACTGCGACATTGAATGATGACACGATTTTTTGGCGGCTTCTATGACACTGACGAGCTCGGTCATCAATCAATTGTGGCAAATATTTTGTATTGGTTGAGTTTGCAACGAGGCGCGCCAATTAGAGGTCGTTGTACATTTATTAGAATAGAACTTGGCTGGTTCACTTCCTTAGACGCCCCCAATGCAAAATGACCGTGAGATTTGACACTAATTAACAACAGTATTATGCAACATCCTGTATTTAAACAAAGGCGAATGAAGACAGGTATTCAATTATGTTAATATGTAAAATCTTAATAAATAAATAATCTTTATGGAATTTTCATTAACAGAAAGAGTAAATCTGATATTAAGTGATCGATAATTTCTCGTTAATAACAGTGAGGGTGAAAGAGAGAAACGATTTGTCTTCTTTATCTGTAGTCTTAAAAAAGGAAACATTTATATTCTTGTAAAAATTCTTCTAACAATCCAAAGCTACATGATCATTGAGTTTTTGACCGACTTCCCAAAAGAAGGAGGTACTCAATTCGTCCATATATTTTTTTTATTTATTTTTTTTTTTTTTTTTTTTTTGTATGTGTGTTACGGCATAACTCCGCCCCTGGTAGACCGATTTTGAAAATTCTTTTTTTATCCGAGAGGAAGTGCTTGCAGGTGGGTCCCATTTTTTTGTTTTTTTTTTTTTTTGTTTGATTTTTGGAGTCAAAGACTACGGCGTAGTTAAATAGTTTAGCTCAAAATTGCGTGACGAAATTTGGTGTCTTTTTTGCTTGCTATGCTTCCGTAGCCTAAACTATAAGACTTACACAAAAATTATGTATGGAAGAATTGTAGCCCTTTAAATTTGCTAAATAAAAGTCAGCGATAGCATATATCTATCTATTAAGGTTGTCGCACAATAACCACTTTTTTCATTAAAATTTCGATCAAAATCTATACCCCACTTTCAACGCTATTACTCGTGTTCGATATGAATCCTTATCAAAATAAATGTGTCCATCATCAAGAGAATTTAATGTAGATTATAAATACCCTTGGAACTGTGTAATTCCGATAAATAGTTTAGGAGATATCATAAATAGCACATTACGAGTCGCAGAAAAAAATACCAACTTGTAACAAAGTTTGCTTTCTTGGCTTACGTAGCCTAAACTATAAGACCTACATAAAAATGATGTATGAAAGAATTGTAGGTCATTCAATTAGCTGAATTAAAGTCTGCAATAGCATATATCTATCTATTAAGGTTGTCGCACAATAACAGTTTGTTTCGAGAAAACCGTCAAATAAGTGCAATCGACTTTATTTAAAACGCTTTTATTCTTATTTGGTATGAATCCTTATCCAAATAAATATGTTTTCACGATAGAGTATTATATGTAGATCGTAATTGCCTTTTACAGTATGTAATTCTGTGCAAGATTCTAGAAGTTATCAAAATATTAAAACTCACGGGCAACAACGGCGCGCGGCCGCACCGAATTATGAGTGAATGATCGCAACGATGTATTAGTTGTTTACTTAATTTCTTAGATAATCGATTTAGATAACTCATTATTTGTTTGAAAGCTAGTGATTATCATACTGCGATGTCTAGATTCACTAAAAATCGAGAAATAAATAAACTTTTTAATAAAAAACAAAACCGACTTCCAAACAAAATACACTAAAAACAAAATCTTCTCAAAAAAACAGTACACTAAAAAGTAACGAAATAATTTCTTGAAAATAGTAAACCTCCCTTATTGTAGCTGTTATGTCTATATTGTACAATTATTACTTGAAGTCGGTGTCAGTCATTACTAAAAACGTTACTATACTTTCAATTGTCAATTGTTATGGTAAAAATGTAGAAAACCTTACGTAGAAATATCACTGCATATACCTCGGCTGACACCGACATCAAAGTGATAATAATTGTACAATATAGACATAACAGCTACAATAAGGGAGGTTTACTATTTTCAAGAAATTATTTCGTTACTTTTTAGTGTACTGTTTTTTTGAGAAGATTTTGTTTTTAGTATATTTTGTTTTTAGTGTATTTTGTTTGGAAGTCGGTTTTGTTTTTTTATAGGCTATATTACTAGATTTTTCATATATAAGTGCGGACATCGCGAGCAAAAGCTAGTTCTCTACATTAGATTATTTAAAAACGTAAAGCTTTTCAAATAACTGTATATAATAAAAACCAATAGCTACGAGTGACGTCACATATTGCGTAAAGTAGTGGTCTAACTGCTCTGTTATGGATTACAATAAAATAATGAAATGTTAGGTCTAAAAAATGTTTACTAAAAATCCACAAGATATGTAGAATATAAAACAATCAAATAGAATCATAAAAACATTAAATGGACTATTCATGTACAATGGACATTGAGAGCGTACGCACAATTTCACTAAACTATCGCACAACTGTTTAGTCGCGGTTTGATTCCTATAAGGTTAAACAGAGGTGCGCACACTACTCTATTTTTAATTGTGCAACTAAACAGTTGAATTGGCTGCGAAACAATCGACAATCGCACAACTATTTTGCGATAGCTCAGTCAAAGATGTGCGCTCTAATACTTTATTGTCCAAAACATTCACTCCCTCGGTGACATAAATGCTCCCAGTTTCAAAAAAATGAATCTTCCATTTTCCGTTCCAACGAAATAATTAAACTGAGTCACAGGCAGGTAAGAATAATGGCGAGATTAAATAAAAATGAAAATAAGCCGTGTATCGCCCACCTAATGATTTCTGAGAAGGCAGTCTCCTTCGAATAGAGATCGTTCACCTGGCTCCCCTCCAACTGTCAGGTGAAATTTGACTTTTCATCTTACCAATATTTTACGACATATTTATTGTTTTAGCTATTTCGGTTCGTTGCAGAAAATAGCATCAACCCACGATATTTGATGCAAAAATGTACTCTACTGTTATGTTATTTGTTCGTAGAAAATAATGTTAAACAAAACCTAAAGACTTAAAGCTTTAATAGAAATAGCTACATTGAGTTTAAGTTCTCCGTAACAACTTTAAAAGCTCTTAAGGTTGTTGAAGTATAGTTTTATTATAGCTTGATCTTTATTAAAAGTTATTATTATATAAAATATTTTTATAAGGTGAAACTATACTAATGTTATAAAGAGGGAAGATTTGTATTTTATTATTGAAATAATTCAAAAACTACGGGGTCGATTTAAAAAATTCTTTCACCGTTAGATAGATAATTTATCTGTGAGTAACATAGGCTATATTATTAAATTCACGCGGGCAAAGTCGCGAGCAACAGCTCGTAGTAGATTCAATGTAAACGACCAGTGCGTTGCTCTTTTTATACAGTTAGATGCAATAACGCTAGTTGTATGTTATTCTGGAGCGTTAGAGGCGGTGGTGCGGGGTGCGGGGTGGGCTGGAAACTGTGCCACTGCTGACGTCACGCACTTTCTGGGCCGCACAGAAATAGCCAACGTCCGCTGTGCGGTCTTAACTTAATGCTCTTATACTTGCTCGAACATTCGACTGATCTCTTTCAAGTTTTGTGTTGTATCATTTTATAGTCTGTTATTTTTACTTTTAATTTAATTATGAGTTTTTTACGTCAGATAAAGACAAAAGAAATGTGTAAGGTCAGGTTTTAATATAGCATCAAACTTTTAGTAGACATCTTACTAATCTAGCTAATATTATATTATAAATGCGAAAGTTTAGATGGATGGATGGACGAGTATTTGTTAGAGTCTGTAGCCTACACTGCTGAACGGATTTGGATGAAATTGGCATAGGTGTAGGGCATAGTCTGGTAGAACACATAGGCTACTCACTATTGTTTTTTTTAATTCTTCACGGACGGAGTCGCGGGCGAAAGCTAGTTACATATATTGTAATAAACACTGGAATAGATTAAAACGATACTATAGAGATAAGATTTATATAGGTTACTCAAACTACTATATCCAGACAAACAAGTTTTCTACCGAAAAGTACAGAAAATACTAGATTTATTCTCTGACATCTCAGTGACAGTTGAAAACCTGTAAGTTCGTAATAACTCAAGGTAACAGGAGATCAGTCGGACCCTGACATTGAGGCGTCGCCACACCGTCCACTCTCGTCCCGTCCAACGTGATTGATGGAAAGGAAACACTCGCTCTCAAGAGAACTCAACACTTTTTCTTTTATTATTTATTTCTAGCCAGCAGCTCTCAACCACAGATTAAAAAGATATTCTTAATTTAAAAAAGTGACATTTTCAAATTACTTTCAATCAACGACTTCCTGTTCTTTCGATTGCCGGCGTGATTTATTTTGAATTAAGAATGATGTCAAATCTTATCTTGTTGAAATGCCACTATCAATTTTGTGTGATTTTTTTTTAAAATCGTCATCTGTTTTGAAAAATTTGTTTTTAATTTATTTAATACAATTTAATAGAATATTGTTAGTAATATTAATAAATTATTTAAAAGCAAATAATTATTGGAAAAAAATATGGCTTGTTATTTTGTTTTATAAGAATAAGAAAACACGTTGATTGAATATCTAAACACATAGAGAATTACATTGTCCGTTTGTTTAATTTCAACTAGGTATATTTTGCACATATTTCGCCTCGACCTCATTCACAAGAATAATATACAAACATTTCTAACATAGGCTGTATACTGTTATATGATATACTCGTATTATTGATAAAAAACAAAACCGACTTCCAAACAAAATACACTAAAAACAAAATACACTAAAAACAAAATCTTCTCAAAAAAACAGTACACTAAAAAGTAACGAAATAATTTCTTGAAAATAGTAAACCTCCCTTATTGTAGCTGTTATGTCTATATTGTACAATTATTATCACTTTGATGTCGGTGTCAGCCGAGGTATATGCAGTGATATTTCTACGTAAGGTTTTCTACATTTTTACCATAACAATTGACAATTGAAAGTATAGTAACGTTTTTAGTAATGACTGACACCGACTTCAAAGTAATAATAATTGTACAATATAGACATAACAGCTACAATAAGGGAGGTTTACTATTTTCAAGAAATTATTTCGTTACTTTTTAGTGTACTGTTTTTTTGAGAAGATTTTGTTTTTAGTGTATTTTGTTTTTAGTGTATTTTGTTTGGAAGTCGGTTTTGTTTTTTATCAAAAAGTTTATTTATTTCTCGATTTTTAGTGAATCTAGACATCGCAGTATGATAATCACTAGCTTTCAAACAAATAATGAGTTATCTAAATCGATTATCTAAGAAATTAAGTAAACAACTAATACATCGTTGCGATCATTCACTCATAATTCGGTGCGGCCGCGCGCCGTTGTTGCCCGTGAGTTTTAATATTTTGATAACTTCTAGAATCTTGCACAGAATTACATACTGTAAAAGGCAATTACGATCTACATATAATACTCTATCGTGAAAACATATTTATTTGGATAAGGATTCATACCAAATAAGAATAAAAGCGTTTTAAATAAAGTCGATTGCACTGATTTGACGGTTTTCTCGAAACAAACGGTTATTGTGCGACAACCTTAAGAGATAGATATATGCTATCGCAGACTTTAATTCAGCTAATTGAATGACCTACAATTCTTTGATACATCATTTTTATGTAGGTCTTATAGTTTAGGCTACGTAAGCCAAGAAAGCAAACTTTGTTACAAGTTGGTATTTTTTTCTGCGACTCGTAATTTGCTATTTATGATATCTCCTAAACTATTTATCGGAATTACACAGTTCCAAGGGTATTTATAATCTACATTAAATTCTCTTGATGATGGACACATTTATTTTGATAAGGATTCATACCGAACACGAGTAATAGCGTTGAAAGTGGGGTATAGATTTTGATCGAAATTTTAATGAAAAAAGTGGTTTTATTGTGCGACAACCTTAATAGATAGATATATGCTATCGCAGACTTTAATTCAGCTAATTGAATGACCTACAATTCTTTGATACATCATTTTTATGTAGGTCTTATAGTTTAGGCTACGTAAGCATAGAAAGCAAAAAAGACACCAAATTTCGTCACGCAATTTTGAGCTAAACTATTTAACTACGCCGTAGTCTTTGACTCCAAAAATCAAACAAAAAAATGGGACCCACCTGCAAGCCCTACCTCTCGGATAAAAAAAGAATTTTCAAAATCGGTCTACCAGGGGCGGAGTTATGCCGTAACACACATAAAAAAAAAATAAAAAAAAATAAAAAAAAAAAAAAACATATGGACGAATTGAGTACCTCCTTCTTTTGGGAAGTCGGTCAAAAAATTAGCAAAATAAAAAGTAAATGTACATATTTAGATAGAAATTAAACTCAACACTAAAGCTTACGCGACTTTCCAACATATACTTTAAGATATACGACTAAGGAGCTTTTAATATTTAAGACAATCTGATAATCATATAAATTTTCAGAATTAATTAAATAAGTTGACCCATCATATACTAGCTAAAGGAACATGAATACAAAAAATTACAAGTTTATTTGAAATAATCTGGTGAAATGTCATAGACATAATTTAAACATATAGTTACATGAAAGAAATAAATTCCCTTCACACTAGGATATAACAATAAACTACGACTACACCTTACGTGTATAATTTGGAACTACATTTTTTAATATCATAAGGTGGCAAACAAGCCAGTGGCCACCTGAATCCGCCAAAATGGCAAAGTCACCGTTGCCCATAGACATTCGCAATAGCGGATGCGTTGCTTACTCAAATTTATTGACATGGGTATAGTGCCCGGCAAACATCTTGAACAACACATTTAGTTGCGCAGAAGTCGATTTTAGGGTCTTTTTGGCGGGGCAAAGGGGGATGCGTGCGCGCGCTCGCTTGCTATTGGTTAATCAGTGGGCCTTTGCGTCCCGCTTCTTTCCTCACGTTCCGTTTACTCCCGAGTACACTTATCACCAGTTTTGTTGACCCACTTCGCTGTTACTTGTTTCGGTAATAATGGTTTGTAGATTTTTTTCTGTTCTTGTTATTGTTGAGTCTTATTTGTTTATTATTGTTAAGTTTTATTTGATTATTATTTTTTTTACTTTTTGTGCTGAGTATGCCACAAAAAAGTCACATTGTTCTTAAAAGACAAGCCAGAAAATGGTATATGATATATATTGTTTCATAAAACAAGAATCATTTAAAGAAATTGAAGTATTACAAAGAACAGCATAAGCTGTTTATGCATGTCTGTCATATTTTTAAAATTTGAAATTATATTTTTTCATTCCCAATTAATACAAATACTTAAAATATGTCAATTATTTTGTCTAAAAGTGTACGTGCGCGAAACTTCCCCCACTACGCCGCTTTGTGTTCAAGAAGTTTGCCGGGCGTTATAGTAAATAAACGTCCCCGACTATGTATTGTCACAATTATATCATAACAGTAGCCTTCATAGCCCAAAACTTCCTATAGAAGCATGTATCCATTATTTATACCCTTTCCCGTCCTCCAGGAAGCCACGTGTTGACCCCGAGCTGGACGTAACTGCACAACTCCTCGATGCCTCGGCAGCAAAGCACAAGCGCGCCGTGAGACCTAAGAAAAATCATCCGAAAAAAACGAAGACGATCACGAACGATAATGGAGAAAGGTATCCTTTATGGCGACTAACTCACACTTTGCCTATACTAATATTGTGTTTGTGTTGTTTATTTAAATCAACAGAGAACAGAAAAAAATTAACAAAGTATCCTTTCTCCTAGAAGATAGTCATCTTTCTCATGTTTTGTGACAAACTATAGAGTGATAAAAATATAGAAATGTAGGCAGAGGAGCTTTTATATTTACTGTCTTTGGGAACATCAATGTAACCCAGAATCTGAGTATTTAATTTCTCTGTCGTTTCCAAACACAACTAAACACAAAAAATCAGCGCTAGTTAGTGCCGCAGTCTGCCTAGGCTGACCGAAATAGTTCAGACAAATGGCCCAAATACAAAAACAATAAAGTATTCCACAGCATGGACAGTTGCCCCGCAAGCTGGATTGTATTAAGTTAGGCGCACACTAACAACTTTTTATTGCACGGCGAAAAACACACTTATACTTTACATTTAATATACTTCATACTGATATTATAAACTAGCCGTCAACCGCGACGTTGTCCGCGTGGAATTTAAAAAATGTGTCCTTCTAGACTATGCTCTACATCTATGCGAAATTTCATCGAGATCCGTTCAGCAGTTTAGGCTACAAACTCTAACAAACATCCATACATCTAAAATTTCGCATTTATAAGTCATAACTTTTTTTTATTTAAGGATGAAGATGAAGGATAATTTTTTATTTAAGGAAGAAGACAGATGTTTCGCTTTTTTTTATTTAAGGATGTCGGCGTTTTGTAGCCTCGCTATGTTTTGTGTGTGCCTGTCTTTATTATGCGAGTTGACTCTGCCAAAACTTCATATATTTTAACACTTAACAAGCCCAGTGTTACACAATTGTATGATTTATTATTTCGAGTACGACCCCGTTGCTAATTTTACAATTTTATGCGAATTTATTAGTGGGTAATTACGCAAAACATTGTTAGGTTCTAAAGCGATTTACTAGTAAACGGCGCTCAGCGTAATTCTGTCAAAATATCTAAATTTATGGTAGGTTATGGTCTAGATCTAGTACTTTCTTAAATATAGTTTCTTCACACATATATTACTTTTGTATTTTTTTAATTTCACGCGGGCGAAAGCTGTACAATGTAAATGTTAAGGATGGATTCATTTCGATCAAAGAACCCCTTAATATCCAATCCTATTTTGGATTATAATCCATCACCAGAGGGCGCGTTACGTCGTGTTAAGTTGACGTTGAGATATGGCGACACGAAATGCAACTCTCAGATCTCGGTCAAGATTAAACAAGAACATGCGGTTTATTCCCAGACTGGGTTAGAACTTATAATGATATACACTATTGAGGTCATTTTACATTTACAATTATGAAAATATCACAAACTAGCTGTTGCTCGCGACTTCGCCCGCGTGAAATTAAGAAATATAGCCTAGGTTACTCACAGATAAATTACCTTTCTAACGGTGAAAGAATTTTTAAAATCGGCCCAGTAGTTTTTGAGTTATTTCAATACATAAAAAAATACAAATCTTTCCTCTTTATAATATTATATTATATCATATCACAAATGACTTCTTATATTGGACTCAATGGCTCAGTGGTTTAAGCACTTGACTTGTAATCTACAGGTCTTGGGTTCGAATCCCGCCATGTACCAATGTGATTTTCGATTTTTCGAATTTTCATATGTACATAATTTACCCGACGTTCTTACGGTGAAGGAAAACATCGTGATGCAACCTGCACATATCAGCGAAGAAATTCAAAGATATGTGTGAAGTCAACCAACCCGCACTTGGCCAGCGTGGTTGACTATGGCCTAGTCACCAACTTAGGGTAGGCTCCGAGCCCCTCGGTGGGGACATAGTGAGCTGGTGATGATTAGACTCAATATTTCTCCTAGTCAAAATGTATTTCAGCGATTCGTAAGTGCGATATTCAAAAATTTGTCGCGATGCACCTCTCATTGAAGCAGATCAGCAGAGGTATATCGTGTCCTTTGAGTTTGAAATCCTTCAATTTAAAAAATAATTAAACAAACACAAATCTAGTCTCCTGAAAAATACCTTAGAAAGGAGACAAAAATTAATTGATGTTGCAAAAGGTAGGAATGTTTTGAGAAAATTATTTAATATTTTGAAATATAATTTAGCCTAATTCCATACAAAACAGAGTCTATGTGAGTAATAGATAAAGTCTGGGAATTAATTTGTAAACGCCTGCGCGCGCCACCCAGCGGCTTGTGAATGTTAACTCATCAAGATATTGTCCGCAACATAAATCTAATCTGATGTAATAAAAGTGATAGGTCTAGGCTAGGGTTGTCGACTTTAAAAAAATATTTCTACAACTATACACAAAGAAGGAGGTACTCAATTCGTCTGTATGTTTTTTTTTATGTGTATTACGGCATAACTCCGCCCCTGGTAGACCGATTTTGAAAATTCTTTTTTTATCCGAGAGGTAGTGCTTGCAGGTGGGTCCCATTTTTTTGTTTGATTTTTGGAGTCAAAGACTACGGCGTAGTTAAATAGTTTAGCTCAAAATTGCGTGACGAAATTTGGTGTCTTTTTTGCTTTTAAATATAACTGTTTACTAGTAGGTACAAATTTTTAATTTTGTATTCAATATGACAATCAAAAGGCAGCAATTTACGATTCTCGCGCGACGAACAGATGCTTGTACTTGAGGGATTTTGTGTTGTATTTTTGACCGACTTCCCAAAAGAAGTAGGTACTCAATTCGTCTGTATGTTTTTTTTTATGTGTATTACGGCATAACTCCGCCCCTGGTAGACCGATTTTGAAAATTCTTTTTTTATCCGAGAGGTAGTGCTTGCAGGTGGGTCCCATTTTTTTGTTTGATTTTTGGAGTCAAAGACTACGGCGTAGTTAAATAGTTTAGCTCAAAATTGCGTGACGAAATTTGGTGTCTTTTTTGCTTTTAAATATAACTGTTTACTAGTAGGTACAAATTTTTAATTTTGTATTCAATATGACAATCAAAAGGCAGCAATTTACGATTCTCGCGCGACGAACAGATGCTTGTACTTGAGGGATTTTGTGTTGTATTTTTGACCGACTTCCCAAAAGAAGGAGGTACTCAATTCGTCTGTATGTTTTTTTTTATGTGTATTACGGCATAACTCCGCCCCTGGTAGACCGATTTTGAAAATTCTTTTTTTATCCGAGAGGTAGTGCTTGCAGGTGGGTCCCATTTTTTTGTTTGATTTTTGGAGTCAAAGACTACGGCGTAGTTAAATAGTTTAGCTCAAAATTGCGTGACGAAATTTGGTGTCTTTTTTGCTTTTAAATATAACTGTTTACTAGTAGGTACAAATTTTTAATTTTGTATTCAATATGACAATCAAAAGGCAGCAATTTACGATTCTCGCGCGACGAACAGATGCTTGTACTTGAGGGATTTTGTGTTGTATTTTTGACCGACTTCCCAAAAGAAGGAGGTACTCAATTCGTCTGTATGTTTTTTTTGTTTTTTTTTTTTATTTAAGGATGTCGGCGTTTTGTGCCTCGCTATGTTTTGTGTGTGCCTGTCTTTATTATTGCGAGCTGACTCTGCCAAAACTTCATATATTTTAACACTTAACAAGCCCAGTGTTAAACAATTGTATGATTTATTATTTCGAGTACGACCCCGTTGCTAATTTTACAATTTTATGCGAATTTCATTAGTGGGTAATTACGCAAAACATTGTTAGGTTCTAAAGCGATTTACTAGGAAACGGCGCTCAACGTAATTCTGTTAAAATATCTAAATTTATGGTAGGTTATGGTCTAGATCTAGTACTTTCTTAAATATAGATTCTTCACACATAGATTACTTTTGTATTTTTTTAATTTCACGCGGGCGAAAGCTGTACAATGTAAATGTTAAGGATGGATTCATTTCGATCAAAGAACCCTTTAATATCCAATCCTATTTTGGATTATAATCCATCACCAGAGGGCGCGTTACGTCGTGTTAAGTTGACGTTGAGATATGGCGACACGAAATGCAACTCTCAGATCTCGGTCAAGATTAAACAAGAACATGCGGTTTATTCCCAGACTGGGTTAGAACTTATAATGATATACACTATTGAGGTCATTTTACATTTACAATTATGAAAATATCACAAATGACTTCTTATATTAGACTCAATGGCTCAGTGGTTTAAGCACTTGACTTGTAATCTACAGGTCTTGGGTTCGAATCCCGCCATGTACCAATGTGATTTTCGATTTTTCGAATTTTCATATGTACATAATTTACCCGACGTTCTTACGGTGAAGGAAAACATCGTGATGCAACCTGCACATATCAGCGAAGAAATTCAAAGATATGTGTGAAGTCAACCAACCCGCACTTGGCCAGCGTGGTTGACTATGGCCTAGTCACCAACTTAGGGTAGGCTCCGAGCCCCTCGGTGGGGACATAGTGAGCTGGTGATGATTAGACTCAATATTTTTCCTAGTCAAAATGTATTTCAGCGATTCGTAAGTGCGAAATTCAAAAATTTGTCGCGATGCACCTCTCATTGAAGCAGATCAGCAGAGGTATATCGTGTCCTTTGAGTTTGAAATCCTTCAATTTAAAAAATAATTAAACAAACACAAATCTAGTCTCCTGAAAAATACCTTAGAAAGGAGACAAAAATTAATTGATGTTGCAAAAGGTAGGAATGTTTGGAGAAAATTATTTAATATTTTGAAATATAATTTAGCCTAATTCCAAACAAAACAGAGGCTATATGAATAATAGATAAAGTCTGGGAATTAATTTGTAAACGCCCGCGCGCGCCACCCAGCGGCTTGTGAATGTTAACTCATCAAGATATTGTCCGCAACATAAATCTCACTGCAACTCATAAGTACTGCCAACAATAATAAAATCACTTTGTTAAGCGATAGTTAATTTCTCCAGTTTGTTCAGCCCTAGATATTATATATCTGCGGAGTTCAAGCGAATTATTTGCGGAGGCGGCCCTGTATATCTCACATTTAATTTATTACAATTGGATGAATTTTCGGAATATTTAATTTAGTATTCAATATGACAATCAAAAGGCAGCAATTTACGATTCTCGCGCGACGAACAGATGCTTGTACTTGAGGGATTTTGTGTTGTATTTTTGACCGACTTCCCAAAAGAAGGAGGTACTCAATTCGTCTGTATGTTTTTTTTTATGTGTATTACGGCATAACTCCGCCCCTGGTAGACCGATTTTGAAAATTCATTTTTTATCCGAGAGGTAGTGCTTGCAGGTGGGTCCCATTTTTTTTGTTTGATTTTTGGAGTCAAAGACTACGGCGTAGTTAAATAGTTTAGCTCAAAATTGCGTGACGAAATTTGGTGTCTTTTTTTTTTTTTATGTGTTTTACGGCATAACTCCGCCCCTGGTAGACCGATTTTGAAAATTCATTTTTTATCCGAGAGGTAGTGCTTGCAGGTGGGTCCCATTTTTTTTTGTTTGATTTTTGGAGTCAAAGACTACGGCGTAGTTAAATAGTTTAGCTCAAAATTTCGTGACGAAATTTGGTGTCTTTTTTGCTTTTAAATATAACTGTTTACTAGTAGGTACAAATTTTTTATTTTCATTGTCTCTAATTTTCCTCGAAAAACAGTAATAAGTCATTATATTACACTTACAAAAGCTTGGCGTAAAGACACTGGCCGTTCTTTGTTTAATTATAGAAGTTTAATTAAAAAACAATGATTATTGAACAAATATAATACTTTAGTTTAGTATCTGAATTTACGTATAAATCTTATCATCTTAAAGTACAAAAGTCTCGTAATTTTTATGGTTTATTTTAAAAAGCGAAGTTAATATTATTAAGACTGGACATAAATCTCACTGCAACTCATAAGTACTGCCAACAATAATAAAATCACTTTGTTAAACGATATACAATTTCAATGGATTTTTTTGTATTCTGTCTGCTCTAGATTTATATTTAGTTTGGAGATGTCAACGAGATGTTACGTTTTTTATATTCATACAATAGTTTAAGACAAGTATTCTTCAGGGACATGTCTAGAGTGGGTTGGATACACAAGACCAATGTAGAAATTGTTACTCAATATCGATCAATAGATGGCGCTAAAGGATTCTATAAAATTATTCTATTAAAAACACAAAAATACATTAATTTAAAATTTTAATATAATTTATAAGAAATATATTTGTAGCTTTGGTATCTATTTAAGTTATAATTTTATTGTAAGAACTGGCCAGCGACAATCCACCAAATTAAAAAGATAATAAAAACAACAACGAGATTTAGGCGCGAAACGGAGATTGCAAGATGTGATACGAAAGAAGGAACAACATAATTATTAATTGTATAAATTGTGTGAAACGAATAAAGAAGATATGAAACAAGATGGTATTAATTTACGTTTATATATGTAGTAAATTTGAATTACAATATTATTATCAAAAAAACTTGCTTCCATTTAGAGAAGACAATCAAACAAAGATGTTTACAGTAAAATTTAATTTGTTTATTTCATTCCTTACTGTCGTAACATTAATATTTACTTACTGGTGATGGATTTTATTACCTAAATTTTTTTTTTTTGTAAATAATGACTAACAAAAATCAAAATTAACTATTCTATCGACACCATACAGTAATCAAACACTCAAACAAAGTGCGACATAAAAGTTTTATGCGCTCTCCCACTTGAATAAAACGTAACGATCGAAAAAAACGAGTGTGGCCTTACAGCTCGTAAACACGCCAACAGCCGCAACCGATTGCTGGCATGAAGGAAAATCATACTTCATACTAATATTATAAATGCGAAAGTTTAGGTGGATGGATGGATGGATGTTTGTTAGAGTTTGTAGCCTAAACGGCTGAACGGATTGCGATGAAATTTGGCATAGATGTAGAGGATAGTACGGAAGAACACATGGGATACTTGCATTTGTTTTTTTTAATTCCGCGCGGACGGAGTCGCGAGCGAAAGCTAGTTTCCAATAATTTGTGGAATAAGAAAGTATACAGAAATGTTTAGTGCCTTGATACAAGTCACGCCTACACAAATAGGCGAGAATCCGTTGTACCTTGATGGCACTTCTTGCAGTTGGAGTTGACTTTGACGATGTGAGTAAGTGAAAAGCCAAAAATCATAGTATAGTTTACATGAATTAGATTACGTCATATGTAGTTCTGACTAATAAAAGTATAATATAATTTCTATATAAATGTTACGGGATTATTCTAAACCAGCTGTTCCCGTGTGGCTTCATCCCCATGAAATTATGAAAATTTTATTTTATTGTTTACATTTGTCAAATTATCAATAGCAAATGTCAAAATTACATGACATGACAAACCTTGGCAATCTTACTTTCTTGATGTTGGTAGCAACTTATGGTCTCTTTCCCACATTAGGGATTTTATCCAAAATATTTACCCCCTAAGTTTAATGGCGTGAAAATATATAGCCTAAAGCGTGACGTAAGTGTAGGGCTTTTTATTAAAAAAGGAATTATTCAAAAATATGCTGTAATTGCTGACATCTTAGGCAACAAAAAAGTGTGTGTTTATGCTTTATTATAATAGTATAGATATAGATAGTATAGATAGATATGCAAATGCGTCTTACCAAAAAACACAATTTAAAAACTACAAGCAGTTTGAATTACTTTTCACATTCATAAAGAAATAGTCCTATAGGTAAAGCTGTTTTATATTTGCGTCATTAATTGTTCATTATATTTAGGAATTGGAACACGACAAGGAAAGCGATGTTTTGATCTGTTGTTACATGTGTCCGATGGTGCACAAATCTTAGATGTTGAGGTCGTTAACACGGATGTTTTGTGCTAGATTTATTCTGGATTTTATTTCACTGCCTGTCACTCAAGACGGATTTGCGAAAATAATGTTTGTAGGAATATAATAGTTTGCTTTGTAGCTTGATTTTTTATGATTTAAATTTAAAACAAGTCTGACTATGGCCAATGAACCACAATACTAAACTAGAATTTGATAGTATTTAGACATTCTAACAATTGAATCTTAATAGTATATTTCTAATCATTAAACTAGATTTTGCTTATAACCGAATCTTCGAGTTCTGTGGTTTATTTACTCTGTATGCGGGCCAGAGCTCCAAATTACTTTATGACTATAAACACTCAAACGTTGAATAAATCGGGTCGGAAATCTTTTACTGTTTTCCCGCGGACTTGAATCTAAACCGCAGTTTACTGAACTAAAAATATAGTTAACATCTTTTACATTCAACTCAGAGGTCGGGAAACTTAACCTTCGACTAGTTTTAATGACTTCGGTTAGATTTTAAGTAAGAAGACTAAAGATTTTTGATCGTGGCGAAGACAGTGTCTTTTAATTTACCGCCATAACCTCTACTGTCTTTTCGTAGTTTGACTTTTGAAAGTTACTACTTCCACTTATCCGTAAACACTTTCGTTCTGTAATAAAAGTAGCATAGAACTACAGTAACGTAATTTCCTTTTTAATAAAGACTAGCTGTTCCCATGTGACTTCATCCGCATAAAATTATAAAAATTTCATTTTATTGTTTACATTTGTTAAATTATCAATAGCAAATGTCAAAATGACATGACATGACATGACAAAACTTAGCAATCTTTCTTTCTTGATGTTGGCAGCAACTTATGGTCTCTTTCCAACATTTACAAAAAAATATTCAAAAATATGCTGTAATTGCCGACATCTTAGGCAACAAAGAAGTGTGTGTTTACGCTTTATTATAATATTATAGAAGTATAGATGTGAAAATGATAATTAAAAACACAAACTGCAAAGTTGATTGCGCAATATTGAATTGCATTTATTTCTAGCATACTTTAAATATAAATCAATCAAGGTAAATTTGTTAATTGAGAGGTGACCTTTCTGGCATACTACTCAGTAGAAGTGATATTAGTAACCAAATTCAAAGACATCTCACCTCCAAATAAAATTATAATATGAAATGAACTTGATGAATCACCTCGAAGCCTCGAACCTCGAGCTTTTTCATTGCCCAATTTGATATCAGTCATTGATATAAACGAAAACATTGCTAAAAAAATTACCACGCAAATTACGAAGTTGCGGAAACCGTAGCCCCTACTATTGGTATAGCTTCACATATATTGTCTTTGCGATTTTATTGTCTGCTTTCGCTAACTCGAAACCATTTGGAAACTGACTTTCTACAAATAACTACTTTAGCCCTCAGCCACTGATCATAGTTTCATCATTATCCGCGTCAAGTCGTCCACTGCTGGACGTAGGCCTTTCCAATCGATTGACATTGATTAGTGGTTTATCCCTATTCAATTTAAAAGTCTATATTTTTCCTATGAGAAATAATAGATAAGATAAAATTAGAACACATAACATGTCCTGATTTTAAATCTGTAAGCATTATTTCTACATTGTTTGGATTATCGAGGTTTATTCCGGATTGTTTATTATTGAAATTATAATTCTAGTCCGGCGCCGGCAATAACCTATAATACTGTTGCAATTTTAAATGGTGTTAATCGGTTGATCTCCTAAATTCTGGAGGAAAATAGTTTCACGGATTCAAAGTTTTTCTTGTGCAAACATTCGCTTGATAATCTATCTATACATATAATAAAATTGAACTGTCTGTTTGTACTACCAAAAGAGAATTTCCAGATTTCGGGAAGATGTATTTGCGTTGCTGATAACGAAAATCGCATTTAATTTTTTTTTGTCCGTCTGTCAGCAAGCCGCGTTTGTTCCGAGTAATCTCCGAAACGGCTGGGTCGGTCTGGTCGTCTTACTGAAGGGTAGCTGAAATAGACGGTCATATTATAGTGGACGAAGTCGCGGGCAACAGCTACTTTTCTAATATATTTTTAACATCTTAATGCTGCTTATAGCTGTAAGTTCTAGAAGTATCTAGAATGTATAATTACACAATATTTGAGTCATTGGCAGTATTTTAAATCTTTGATCTTCAGAAGCTGTCAATCTAAGACCGCAAGTTCATTGACCCCTACTTACATTGTCAGTATCGCGACCTATTCTCGTTCAAAAAAATCACATTTCAGGAAGTGTTCTACTTACGTCGGGCATGTCACGTCCCGCGTCACGTCGGGACACGTCACGCACGTCACGTCGTGTGCTTTATGGTGTTAATAGCTCGCGACTCCTTTCGGGCAAAAGTTAAAAAAAAAAACGTAATAAGTATTTGTATTCTTCCAGACTATGTTCTACATCTATGCTAAATTTCAACGATATGTTGAGCCGTTCTGGACGTATATAGTAACAAACATCCATCCATCTAAACTTTAGTATTTATATTAGTAAGATTATGATATACAAAAAACCGTAATTCTCTCTGAAACCGTAATGTAAGCATACAAGGCATTAGTATTACATAAAAAGTTTTGTACATCTTATTTTTAGAACAAAAATGAACTCCTTTACAAACTTCAGTTTAGAGGTTAACGACAGCCATTCAGCGAGAATAACTTTATAGCGATATGAAATTATATATTAAACATATAATATACATTAAGCTGTTTATCAAAAAGAGGATCGTCAGACATCTGACGTCAGATGACCCACTTCACTCGAATATCTATGTCTTTCGTTGGATCATATACATAAAGGTTAAATATGTTTCAGAATTATTGAAATGTTTTGATGACAATATCATGCACCACCTGTCAACGCTTATAATGCAACTTTTGGGAAAATCATCCTTCCACTCAGATAGCAGCAGCCGATCAAGCCGAGGTTCGGCCCTCTAGGGCACCCTTGAATCGGAATGCTAAACGCGTATTGAGTGACAGCCCAAGCCGAGGTCCCCTCTCGGGGGCCCTTGTGCCTAGTCACTCCATGGAGCGTCCACCGAAGCGATCTAAGAGCTCGGTGGCCTCCCAATCCGGTAATAATAACGAAGTAACGGCTCGTGCCGAGGCTCCTGAGGGAGCCCTCGAGCTTAGTTACTCATAAACGAGGTTTAGGCTAAGCGCCATCTGCGCTCGGCCACCTCAAGCTCGGTGAATCTGTAAATGCCTCTTCAAGGCAAACAGTGGCCATTCAGTCACAAAAAAAAAATCCTTCCATTTTGGTTGCTATTGTCAAGGGTTTAAAAATGATCTTATTCTCGTCGTAATTGATACAGATATATAAATGTTAAATTAAACGGTTTCATTTAAATTCGCCTATTTAGTTTCCGCATTAATTTGGTTAATGACATTGAATTCACGGCCCATTTTAAAAAGTTTATTGAGTCTGCTTGAAACTTCTTAATGAATTTGTTTGATAACAAAGTGATCAAAAGTCAATATAATTTCAATATTGTTTCGTCGTGTGGTTTATTTCTGTAGTCTTCATATTGTATGCCAGCTGTTGCGCTTGGAGCTGACGGGTCTGTTCCCCGGTTGCAACATCTCATAATATCATACTAACGTAAACAAACTCAGTCGTGCTGCTTTGTATAGATTTTACTGCCATTTTGTTGCCTAACCACGCTTCTTTGCGATCTCAAAAAACTTGTAATTTTTCTAATGTCTGTTTTCTCCATTTCTTTAAAGGTTAAGAATTTTTGTTTAAACGTTTATATATTTTTTTTAATTCGACACGTATGTATATGATAGTTTGGATGAACATAAGACACATACTAAGTTTTTTTTTATATCCGCGCGAACGATGTCGCCGAAAAAAGCCTGTAAATGTAAATTTACATGCAGACTTAATTTTAATAATATTTCTTCAGACTAAGCTTTGCAAATGCTAATGCATTGCAAAATCTTATTACAGATATAAAGTAATGACTATAAAAATTTCTAATTCGGAGCAATGTAGTGAATTATTTCACAAGTCTTTCCACAAGCACAATAAATTCACTTCTTGATGTTGACATATGTATTTCGCTGTAGTACATTGATCGTAAAAATATGCCAAAAGATTTGTTGGTCAATTTGAAGTAAAAATTCTAAAATCATTCACATTTTACTTTTAATCTTACTTCTTACTAATATTATAAATGCGAAAGTTTAGATGGATGGATGTTTGTAACCTAAACGGCTGAACGGATTGTGATGTAACTTGGTATAGATGTGGAGGATAGTCTGGAAGAACACATAGGCTACTCACTTTTGTTTTTTTTAATACCACGCGGACGGAGTCGCGGGCGAAAGCTAGTATGTATTTAAATTAATCGTAGAATTTGATTATGTTTAGGCTAAAATGTATTTGTAACACTATTGTTTTTATGTCAAAACTCTTGGACAAAACAAGTGTCCCTTTCATTTTCGTTATAAGAAAAAGTTACAAAATATCCGTATCTAACTATATCAAGTATCTTTCAGTTAATGTAAATCTATTAACAGACTTCGTTGGTAGTAGAAAATAACTCACCGGGTCATTAACCGTATGCTGTGATTTATGTTCTAAAGAAGAATCGTTTTCTACCCAGACTTTCAATTCCGATAGATCTTTACTAACGATGTCAGGTGAATTTATGTGCATGATTTCTGTTCGATTACTGCTTTGAGTTTCTAAACTTTTATGTCTTTGAGTCTCTTTATAATACAAACGTAACAATGCTTTGTACAGGTTTGTTAGAACTCAATGTAAAATTACGTGTTTAAAATGGACCATCTTTTTTAAGTGATCTTTTGTTTTCAAAGTACACGACCTTTTTTGTTTTTCTGATTTTCTGATGAACATTAATGGCGACCTATTTTCGTGTCTGTACCCGATACAAATGCTCATCGGATAATGAAAACGTATGTCCCCGACGATAAAAGCGCTCGCCGCTTTATGATGTACGATGGACTAAATCTTTTTGATGAAAGATAACTCGCTTTGTACTTCATGTCTCTTTAATTTTTATTATTGTAGAACATTATGAATCTAGTTCAACAATATATTTTTAATACTAAAAAAACAAGTTTCTATGAACCCCTTACACTATTATTGCAGAAACTTATTTTATATTATAAGGTGAGAAAAGAGAAAGCGACCATTGCAGATACTAACTTTTAATCGACGGAGAAGGAAACGCTCAAAAACAGAATATTTCCCCTTCATATGTGTCTTACGTGAAATCGACATCTCAGAAGGAAAAATCAGACATGTCTTCTGAGGTCCCAGGGTGTTCACCTGAACCTCTTTACAAATCACTTTTATCTTAGTAACTTATGATTATTCTTGTATTGCAGATGGCTGGTGCGCGTGGTGGAAGACGTGCAGGAGGGGCAACTGCGTACACGCCAGGGCTGGGTGCCCGCCAGCCTGCTCAAGGAGAAGCGCCCTGAAGCCGATCAGATAGCCATTGCCGCCAGGAGGCAGTGAGTCTAACAAAGTCATATTTCACCCTTAAAAATAGAGACACTCGAGTGCTTGCTTTTCGGGCTGTTGATTTTGATTCTGTTTGCTTCTTTTATTCCGTCCTAGGAAAAGTTTTCATCAAACTGTAGCATACTTTTCTCGCTACTTTCAATTGTTTCAACGTGTAATATAATACAATTAGAAAGCTATCAATAGTTATATGCCTCTTTATTAAACGACCAACGGTTATTAGAACGGTCATCGATTCCGCCGTCAAAACGCCAACCAGTGGCACATAACATTCTGCTACGCTAACAAACTTAATTGCCTCGTAAACCCACTGGCAATATACTGCCCATCGCCTGGCTTTCCATAGACATGATTTATGACCCCTGGAATCTTTTATTTACTTGGAACTGCTCTGAATATTCTAAACGTAATATATTGGTGTGTAAAATAAACACCGTGACGATGGATTAACGACTCGAATACCAGAACTTTGGAAGTAAATATCGCTCAAAACATGCTAAAATAACTTTTTACACCACCATGTAATATGTTAGGGATGCTGTACACGGAGAGTTTCACGCAGCTGATAAGCTGCTGGTAACTGAAATGACGAGCCTTAATGAGCATTAATAATATGAAATTGTATTTAAGTCCCAGCAATTGTCAGTATTGGGGGACAGCTACAATTAAGACTGTTATATCCAAAGATGTTTTATATAATATTTATTTTAAAGGATTCTAGGCACAGCTTGCCTCCCTCCTCCCCCTTACTCTCTCTGGCATTGCCGGAAAAATTATAAAGAGAGAAGTTTTGTAGTACATTTTCTTGTTTCACTTGTATTGGTTAGTCACAGATTCTTCTATAACGATTAGGTTTTCGTATTGGCAGATGTTTGCTATTTCCGTTGCATGATATTTGTATGCGTCATTAATTTCTATCCACTGACCTGTAAGTACCTTGTTAAAATGTCAACGATGACATTCAGGAAACGCATAACGGAATAACTCGTGCGTCATGAACCTCACTGCTGCAATGAAGGGCATCATATCCATCCATATTTAACTGTATAGATAACTAGTTTTCGCCCGCGTCCGTCCGCCTTGAATTAAAGAAAACAAAAGTTTGCCTATGTGTTCTTCCAGACTATCCTCTACATCTATACCAAATTTCATCGAAATCCGTTCAGCCGTTTAGACTAACTCTAACAGTCATCCATCCATCTAAACTTTTGCATTTATAATATGATATGATTTGAAGGTTAATATTAACTAATGTCATTCAATATTCTTTCAAAAAATATTTAATTTAATACGAAAGATTAATGGCGCAAGACAACCCTTGTCATATTTGGGTCTCATATTTGTTTTAAACATCTGAAACAATTCCTTTCGGTTTTATTTCCACGTACCTGAATTACGAAGCTCGTTAATAATTGTCACTCGCGTCAGCAGAATGATATACAGGGCGGCCATTTTGGAAATAAATTCATGCATTTTTCTGCATTATGTGTTAATTTCGTTGATAACGTTTTACTTTAAGATGTTAAACGAGAAATAAGACAAAATTTGAAACAATTTTGGAGCAAAAGTTAAAAGTCGAAAATTTAAAAAAAAAGTTAATTCTTTACCAGCTTATACAAGTACATAGGGTTGGTACAAACTTGGGTTTTTATACATTTTTCTTTCAGTTTTAACTATATTTAACTATAATTAAGAGTATCAATCCATCGTTATCAAGGCAACCACAACAACTTACCTTGTAAGTTATAATTCATACCAAATTAATCCTGTATACAGTAGTGACAAAGTGACAGGCGACAGGCTGACAGGTGACAAGATTGATCCTCCTTTTGTCACGTGAAGCACTTTGGCAAATCACAAGGTAATTACTAATGCACAAAAGCTCCTCAAATTGCCAAAATAACTGTAAATATGTTAACCTTCTACTTCGCGGATCTTTAAATTGATTGGTAGAGAAAAGATGCAACCAACTATTCTATTCCCTTTAAAATCAGAGGTTAATAATTTGTGTGCAGTCTGCTTCTGTGATACTGCATTTTTTTAAATGTTGATATTATTAAGACGTAATTGCACATATCCTAAAATTAGGAAGTAACGGAAAATTAAGCAATATTTCATTATTATTTATTTTTGAATTCAAACATAGTTAAGTATGTTGACTACACTTTTACAATACCTGGGACTTAGAGCTACAAATGATCGTCATGTCCAATTAATTAGTAAGTGAGATTAAATGACTGTCAGGGGCGACAATATCGTATGAATTACGACCACTTTGCACCTACGTAATAGTTAATTATTGGTTTGAATTATAGCCCTATCAAATATTCTTAATGGCACTCAAATTTATTGTTTGTTAGTCACTATTCATAGAACTAATGGATTTAAGAAACGCTTACTTTCGACTGCGTTAGATGAGAATTGAATTACAGTTAAATACTTACCACAATCAAATTTTTTTAACTAAAAGAAATGAGATAGGTTTATGATAAGATATCTACAATATGAAAGTGTTTTCTTATTAAAGAAGGGAGGTAAATGATCAGCGGGAAGACCGTGGTGACTGATATCAGCAATACCAGAGGGGCTACAGTAACAATGTATGAATGTGTATGTGTGTCAGGGCGGTGGTCCGAGAGCTAATAGAAACGGAGGAGGAGTTCGGGCGCGACATGCGGCAGGTGGCGGTGCGCTACATGCGCCCGCTGGACAAGGCACACACGCCCAAGACAGTGTTTGACAATCGGGAACTGCTCTTCTCTACCTTCAGGCAGATCTGCGAGTTCCATAACACGTATGTATTACTCTTTATGGCACATGTATAGACTTAAACTTGCGTTTATTCATCTTGCATTCGATTCTTAAACCCATCAAAACTTAATAAGCCTTCGAAAAAGCTGTTGCCGTAAGACATATCTACAAAATTAAATTATAGTCTAAAAAGCCTTAGTATAAATGTTAGCATTTCCCGGTTTCTGTGGTGTAGGTCCTTGTTGGAGGGTCTGAAGTACTATGCGGGTGAGCCACGGCTGCTGGGCCGCGCTCTGTTGCGGATGGAACGCGAGTTTGACAAGCACGCCGCCTACTGTCGAGACGAGCCGCGCGCGCAACGCCTGCTCGCCACAGACCCTGTCGTTAACAAATATTTCCAGGTCAGTTTTTATTCTGGTTTATTACAAAATCATCTACAATTTAACTTCCACAATTTGTGTTACGGACGTAATTAACAATAGCGCCATCTATACTCTCTGTTAGAAACTAAAATTTCTTAGGTGATGCTAGATTATTAGCGACATCTATGAGTGCGAACGTGTTTTATTTCGTGAAAATGTTTGTTCAATTCCTTGTTGATTTCAAAAAGCGCCACTAGATGTCTATTACTGTCTGTTAAATTGAACATTTTATAAACTGCTTTTTTGCAATGTTTCGCACAAATTAATTTCTGAACTTCTATGTTAAATTAAAAAAATGTTTTGAATTCAAACATTGTTAAAACTAAAATAGAAGTAAAAAGTATTTATAAATTACAATGTTATGAAACAATTTGGTGATAGTTTAGTAGCTATTAAAATAATCTTTTTATCTCTTTTTGCCTGCTATAAAATATAGACACAGCATTTCTCCTACAAGGGAGACCGCTCAGAAATGTCGTAGCCGTCTATGCGCGGGCGCCGGTCGAATTCTAGGCAGGTGGCCAAATACTAGAATAGTCCCCGCGCGCGCCGTATGATCCCTGTCAATTGCCGCCTTATTGCCGTCATATCGAGGGCAATCGACTTTTCCTCAGCAATTATAATAAAAGCTAAACGGCTATAACCTGAAAACGTAGCAATAACGAGAATCGTCAAATTGTATGTAAGAGCTTTTATGTCATGTAATCGTTCATAACACATTAGCGTTTTATTTCATCCATCTATACTAATATTATAAAGAGTAAAGATATGTATTTTTGTATGTATTGAAATAACTCAAAATTAACCTATCACTGAGTAACATAGGCTATGTTTTTTTTACTATTTTTAAGTCGCGAGCAACAGCTAGTTAAAAAAAACGCTTTATAAACTTAAATACAGTACTCATATGAGTATTGTATTTAATAATTAATTTCGAAAACAAGGTTATATTTATCTAAAGTTGTAATACGTAATTTTGTCTAGATAAAAAATCACCTATGTACTGGATAGATTCCTTTTTTTAAGTATTAAGAATCTAAACGTTCTTAAATGTTTTATTTGGTAAGGAAGGTCAGTGAGGAGTGCTCAAGGTGTCAGATTAGGAAACTGCGGACGCTTTGACACAGGTAATTAGCAGAAACGTACATATGTTTGCGTGGAGTGGAGCAATGCCAATTGTTAGCAATGTTAGAGACTACGTCATCAATTGGAAAGTGTTTTTACTAACTGAATAATATTACAGCTAGAAACAGCAATAGCTGTTACTCTAATTTGTTCTTTGGTTGAGATAAGATTTAAATGTCACAACCACACAGAAAAAGCGTGATATAAAAGTATTATTTACTATTAATTTGTTATATTTATAACGTAAAACTAGAGGTCTCTGCATTACGACTATTACTTTGAACTACTACTGGATTTTTGGTCAGTAAGTCCGCGCTACAGAAAATCGTAGCAAGTGCTACGAAGAAAAGGTGCCACAGCTTTACACTACTTATCGTGAAAAAAACAAAACCGACTTCCAAACAAAATACACTAAAAACAAAATCTTCTCAAAAAAACAGTACACTAAAAAGTAACGAAATAATTACCTGAAAATAGTGAACCTCCCTTATTGTAGCTGTTATGTCTATATTGTACAATTATCACTACTTTGATGTCGGTGTCAGCCGAGGTATATGCAGTGATATTTCTACGTAAGGTTTTCTACATTTTTACCATAACAATTGACAATTGAAAGTATAGTAACGTTTTTAGTAATGACTGACACCGACTTCAAAGTAATAATAATTGTACAATATAGACATAACAGCTACAATAAGGGAGGTTCACTATTTTCAAGTAATTATTTCGTTACTTTTTAGTGTACTGTTTTTTTGAGAAGATTTTGTTTTTAGTGTATTTTGTTTGGATGTCGGTTTTGTTTTTTATTAAAAAGTTTATTTATTTCTCGATTTTTAGTGAATCTAGACATCGCAGTATGATAATCACTAGCTTTCAAACAAATAATGAGTTATCTAAATCGATTATCTAAGAAATTAAGTAAAGAACTAATACATCGTCGCGATCATTGACTCATAATTCGGTGCGGCCGCGCGCCGCTGTTCCCCGTGAGTTTTAATATTTTGATAACTTCTAGAATCTTCCACAGAATTACATACTGTAAAAGGCAATTATGATCTACATATAATACTCTATCGTGAAAACATATTTATTTGGATAAGGATTCATACCAAATAAGAATAAAAGCGTTTTAAATAAAGTCGATTGCACTTATTTGACGGTTTTCTCGAAACAAACGGTTATTGTGCGACAACCTTAAGAGATAGATATATGCTATCGCAGATTTTAATTAAGCTAATTGAATGACCTACAATTCTTTCATACATCATTTTAATGTAGGTCTTATAGTTTAGGCTACGTAAGCCAAGAAAGCAAACTTTGTTACAAGTTGATATTTTTTTCTGCGACTCGTAATTTGCTATTTATGATATCTCCTAAACTATTGATCGGAATTACACAGTTCCAAGGACATTTATAATCTACATTAAATTCTCTTGATGATGGACACATTTATTTTGATAAGGATTCATACCGAACACGAGTAATATCGTTGAAAGTGGGGTATAGATTTTGATCGAAATTTTAATGAAAAAAGTGGTTATTGTGCGACAACCTTAAGAGATAGATATATGCTATCGCGGACTTTTATTTAGCAAATTTAAAGGGCTATAATTCTTCCATACATAATTTTTGTGTAAGTCTTATAGTTTAGGCTACGGAAGCATAGAAAGCAAAAAAGACACCAAATTTCGTCACGCAATTTTGAGCTAAACTATTTAACTACGCCGTAGTCTTTGACTCCAAAAATCAAACAAAAAAATGGGACCCACCTGCAAGCACTACCTCTCGGATAAAAAAAGAATTTTCAAAATCGGTCTACCAGGGGCGGAGTTATGCCGTAACACACATAAAAAAAAAAAAAAAAAAAAACATACGGACGAATTGAGTACCTCCTTCTTTTGGGAAGTCGGTCAAAAACTGACGTAGCTCAAATTAAAAACATAGCTGTTTTCTTGAACAAAATGAGAAATTCTCATTTTTATGTATATTACACCTTCATCAGAATCCGCCACTCTTTTAATACAAAATACTTAAATTATGATAGTTATTTCTATGCTGTTATTAAAGAAATAAACAAAACTATGGATTATTGGTAGAAGCATTGTATGTTACGTATCAAATTCTTAGCATTTTAAAATGAGAAACCTGTTCAGAATGTGAGTGGGAACTCAGGCGTCAGTGAACAGGCCTACGCGCCCCCTAGCGGACACGCGTTGTCTGACTCAACTCCGCAAATAAATACGCATTATTGTCTATTTCCAGTTGAGTGATTCGTAATTAAATAGACTGTTATAGCCCATTTTAACATCACAATGAATAACTAAAAGTTCTACTGCCAATAACTGTGAGCTTATTTTCCGTTGAGACGATTCGCTTTACTTCAGTTCACTTATTCAATTTACGCTGCGATATTAACTACTTTTTGAATTTTGGTCTCTACCAGTCTACTATCCTATCAACTATGCGAGCAAGTCTGGTCTCACAAACGTGCAGTACTTCTGCGCCAAAACAAATGACACGAGAGAATAACAGACAACAGACATAGCACTTCACCCCCGACGAGGACACCCCAAGGTTTGTTGTGTCGGTGCGGCCTTGCGGCGACGTCACGACAGCCGTGGTGCGTCCTGCCGCTACCGAGCTAAGTATAGCCCGCAGTGTCCGCGCCACTGGAGCCGCCAGTCGAACGGCAACCGCGCCCGCGACCACCCCGCGCCCCGACCACTCGCCTGAGTGAAGTGTGTGACTGTGTTTGTGACCTGTGACCTTGACTGTGCACTCATCATCGAACGAAGCATACCTAGCCAGGTATACTACTCAGGTATGCTGTTAGCCGGTACTTTTGGCGATACGAACGGTGTAGTGTTTCAAGATCTTGTCTGGTCTATTTCGGGCGGCGCGTAGGCGGTCGATATTCTGTGCGCTGACGCCGCTGAACACCGTATGCTGTACATCTTTGAGACACGTCGGATGACCTTGACCTACTTTGATGTCGAAGAATCGACGGCTATTTATATCTTAATGCCACTTTAATTTTTCTATTTAAATTAACTATAATACGCCGAGTAACGCGTGCGAAATGTATTACGCTTCAGCGTTCATCGTTATGTAACTTCTAGTAAGTTGTATGCTAGAGGATAGATATGAAACAGTTTTGTTAAAAGTATTCAGTTTAGTGGATGCACTTGAAACATATTTAACAAAACAAACATTCAGACTACCAAGAGGAGTACTCATAATTCCTATTTTTTGAAATTCGGAATTTCTTTTACCACTATAATCTTTCTAGAAGGTGCTGAAATGTCTTCATATACTGAATCATTACGCGAAGCCCGTGCGATGTTATGAAAATTCATATTATGAAAAACAAATTTCCGAGACTTGAGGAATTAATATTAATGAATTAAATACCAACGGATGCTCAATAATGTTAAAAGCAATATAAATTAGCCAGATATCTTTGATGTTTTTCACGAAAAGCTGCCAAACATTCTGTGGTAAAAACCTCGGTAAAAGTTTGTCATATTTAATGAGATCTGAATTCAGATAAAGCCATCAAACTCAATTAAAAGTTATAGGTCGAATTAGTTCGTGTGTTCATCAAAGTTAAAGTAACAAAAGTCGTAATATTGTTCACCTAAGTTATTCCTTTAAGTTTTAAACTACTCGCGGACTCTTAAATATCGTGGTACAAGGATATATCTGCAGAGAAATTCAAATGAATGTACAAGATCAACTTGCACTGGTTGACCATGGACTAAGCACTTCTAACTTAGACTCTGCCAGGACTTGATCCTTAGGTGGCTTTTGTCCTTTATGTAACTCAAGTATATATGTAAAATACGAGTATATTTTAATTGTTTGCCCAATTCGTATCATAACAAGTTTATACCATGTAACTCTGTAAAATTTAAAGGCTGTAATGCATTTCAATTAGTTCTTTACGTCCAGTATCAAATGAATGAAACGACAATAATTTTCGCATTACGACTTCACAAACTGCACGAGTTTACTCAACGTAATATGTCAAGGTACTTGCTCTAAATTTATTTACGTTTAACATACAAACTCGTAGCAAAATACTTTGGTTTATTGGCGCTGGGTGCGAATTTGTATTTACAACTATAATATAACGATGGGATAGCATTGTAGGTATATTGTTTAAAGTTCATTGTTTTATGTAAGTGTATAAAGTTTATAAACAAAAACTAGATTTAAATTAAACTTAGTAAAAAAAACTTAGGAAATCACCTATTTCTCATTTAACTTTACGTTTTACGTAAATAAAATCAAAATCAAATAAATACCGCCTTCTGCAAAAGTTGAAGTTTGTTTAAGACTTGTATTGAAAAAGCGAATTTAACCTCTACCTTTATGGTACAGCAAAAAGTAACTATTATTAAGTTTTTCCAAGGACAGCCACTGAAAACTGGTATCGAATTGGAACCATTGGAACCAAAGATACGTATTATAGATATATTGACGTATGTTTCTGTGCGCTAGAATACCACAGAAAACTAGTTAGTTATATAAATAAATAATTTACCGAACTTTAGTAATAATATCCGTGAACCGGATGGACCAATTTATTTGACACAAATTCCGACTGACATATTGCGAGAAATATATGCAATAGCGCGGTAAATCTAACAAAATGGATTGTACAGACTCGTTGGTAGTTTAAAAAATTAAATCGTTATTTCTTAGTCCAACTATAACTTTAAGCAAATTCTCCAACGCCGGCAATCTTTTACTACTAAAGCTTACTTACTATCTAAAAAAATACAAAGTTGAATATTCTTTCAGATTCATAATTTACCTCTCTTATTCCTAAAAAAAAATCTGTAAAACGATTTCTCAAATGAAGCATTCGTCAGTGTTCATTCTGTGCAGGACAAGTCTCACCACTGCACGTGTTGTTACGTCACAGTTAAACGAAAGTAACATTTAATCACACGTTAACTCGTTAGAGCTGGCTCCTCTCCAACCGATCACCGCGACCATTAGCCCAGCCCCATGATTTGATATCGTCAATAAAGATTTATTGATTTGGCAATTGTTACTTTTCATTATGCTCGCAATTTTAATTTTAGTTAAAGTAAAAGTAACTTTATGATCCAAACGAAATAGATTTTTTTAAATCATACTGATTAATATTATAAATGCGAATGTTTAGATGGATGGATGAGTGTTTATTAGTGTTTGTAGCCTAAACGGCTGAACGGATTTAGATGAAATTCGGCATAGATGTAGAGGATAGTCTAGAAGGACACATAGGCTACTCTCTTTTGATTTTTTTTAATATCAAGCAGACGGCGTCGCGGGCGAAAGCTAGTAATATATTAATACGAAGTTAATTCAATTTGTAAATCTTGTACTAAATACATTCATTTCATACAAAGTATATAAACGATAGATAATACTGACTGTGAGTAACAATTTATATATTAGATGCCTTCGTGATTTGCAAATATATGCCAAGTGTCAACACCAATGATTTATATATGCCTTAGAGCACTTAATTAATTGATAAGAAAGATTTATACATAAACAATTCCAATGTGTCATTCAAAGAAATTCCTAATTAAAATCGAATCATCAAGAGATATATGTTGATTTAATCAAGGACATAATAGTCATGTTGACCAAAGAATTTTGTCTTGTCAGAACATAGCGGATAAGATTGGCGACGACAAAGGCCTTGCGGAACATCTCAAGCTTCCCATACAGCGCATCAACGACTACCAACTACTTCTAAAGGTAAATAAAAGTATTTTTATTTATGAAAGGATGGATTGCGTGAAAGGACATGATCAAGAAGGGAGTGATGACTGAGATGACGTATGATAGAGTTATTTGGAGGAGGAAAACCTGTTGCGCCGCTACGGGAGTAGCATATGGAGATAATGATGATTTTTGGAAAGGTACACCAATTGCATAATCAAAGTACACAACCAAATTAAGTATACTATAGACAAAGAAAAATCAAAGAGCAGAAGAAAATACACAACGCTCTATTTATATTAATTATTTAACCGTGCTGTACTTTGATATTAAGTTTAACAAAAAATATGTTGACGTTTTAAACAACGATAGATAAAAATCATACAATTTTAGTGAAAAAATATGTTTTGAGCGTAGAAAAATGTTTACATGTATGTAAGCAGATGGATTCACGAAGTAGGAACCATCTGGTAAACAATTTTTAACATCGGAGCAATGGCCTGAAAATGTTCCATAATTCAGCGAAATTGATAGTGTAAATTCCTTAGATTGCAAGCTTTGGTTCAACATTAAAAAAGCAGCAAGTTTTTAACAGTTTTAATAATTGTTATTGAATATAATGAAATTATAGTCTATGAGTTTTTTATATCAAAACTATAAACAGTATAATCCTTAAAAGTTATCAGGTAAACATGTTAATGGTCAATGACAAAACGGTCCGTTCATTGCAAAAACATTACAACACTGCTATATTTAATTCTAAAGTCATAGTCGCTGTAACACGGTCGAGAGATTTTTGTAAACACGTGAAGCTTTCAGTGCATTATCGCATCACCAACATTGTTGCCAATAAACTGTTTTCACGGAGAAAGGTCACTTGTTGCTCAAATATTGTACACGATTATAAAATAAAAGTATAGATTTTTTGCCAAGTGTTAAATGCATACTGAATTTGCATCAAATTCTAAATGCATTTAGGTACAAAGTTCCATGAATACCAGTTCAAATTATTTCGTAGGAACTCGTGAAATATTCGAAACGTCTCGGCGAAGATTGCAACGATCTACAGAACGCTCTCGAACTCTTCCTTGGCGTCCCCAACCGCGCCACAGATAATAAATTCATATCTAGCATCGAGGGTTATAAAGGGAATATCTACAAGCTCGGACGTCTCCTCACACACGACTGGTTCACTGTCACTGTTGAAGGCAAGTCCAGGGAACGATATCTCTTCTTGTTCAAAGCGAGGGTCCTCATCTGTAAGGTCAAGAGGATAGAAGACGATAGATCAGTCTTTGTTCTTAAACATATCATCAAGGTAAGTTATTTTTAGATTCCAAATTAAAACTTGTTTAAAATGCGCTGTAAGATATTTAACCTATTAAACCAGCAAACGTTTAAATACGTACGAAAAGACTGTTATCTGAACAATTATGACTGGATTGTTAAATTATAATTTGCATACTTTTTGTCTCCTACACAGCTTCCCGAAGCCGAAGTCCAGGACTATCCAGGTGACAAGCTTAAGTTCGAACTTCATCAGATATCCCCTCAGCTGGTATTTGTGCTCGCCGCGCACAAGGAGGCCGTCAAGACCAACTGGCTCAAGGAGATCAGGCAACACTCTAAAGACGTTGGTAAGTGGACACATGTGGTTAATCGATATACAAAACAGTTCACCATTAGAAGAATTCGAATAACAATCTTTTGAAACAAAGGAACCGCAATGATTGGAGATAAATGTGCGCTCGAATAAAGACATTTCTCAAAATAAATCCACATACAGTAAATTTTGAAGAAAATATTTTGTTTACAAAGCTTATATCGTTCAAGTGACTTTCACGAGTGGAAATCTTCAATGCAAAGTTTATTTTGAGATCGATTTAAATTAGTTCATTCCTCAACTCAATCATCTGCGCGCGCGCCGTAAAAATAGACGACTTGGAGCAAATATATATTAAACAGAACCGAGCAATCAATAATTTTACTAATAAGTATTTGAATGATGATTTTTTACATAACACAAGTATTTAACAACATTCACTTTATTTAAATGCGTCAAGGTTATCAACAATATCTGAAAATATAGACTTATACTTGAATTACATATTATATCTTTTACAGTTGCATTAGCCGAACACGCGGCCGACGATCTTCAAGTGTTATCTCAAGAACAGCCAACAGAACAGAAGTCACCAGAGCCCGAAGACAAAACTATAAAAAGGAAACACACAGAAGAAGACCAGAAACAAGAAAAGAAATCTCGAGCGGAAGAAGTTGAAGTAGCCGAAATACTAACTAGACAAGAATCTCTTGAGGTGTTGCAAACCAAAAGAAAAGCGTCTGTAGAAAGCGCTCAAACTAAAAAAGTTGCAAGGTCCGACATACAAGAGTTATCTTATATTAACGAAAGTCAAACCACAGACACGGCCGACGACAAAGGTAAAGTTACAGCCGATTTTGAAATTAAATCATCTGTAACTGTACATGAAAGCGAAACTTGTGAGGTACAATCAGCATCTCTTTCTGACCCTACTGTAGTAACAGTAAAACCAGTAGAGGAAGAAAGAATAGCTCAACCTGGTACGATTTCCAGAGATAGAAGAGCATCTAAAAGAATTAAAATAAAACCAGCCGGTGAATTAGTAGACGCTTCAAGTAACGTCGCCGTTTCAAGAACTGAGAATATAGAGACGGAAGGGGACGTAACCTCGGCAACTGTTAGATCTGAAGTTGATATACAAAGTGAGGAAACATTTATAGTCCCGCCGCAAGTAACTGAACATCCAAAGGCGGGACTGTTCGTGCAAGAGGAGTCATCTTCAGTTTCATTATCCAAACAAACAAAAGTCACTTTAGAAAGTTCGCTAGGAGAACAAACATCCCAAACAACTTTGCAAGTATCCACAGAACAAAACTCACAATCTAATCCGATCAGTGAAAATCAGACTAAAACAAGCCAAAAGGTATCTTTTGAGTTAGATTCTAATCAAAATAATAGTGAAACAGTAGAAACAAGTGGTGTGACATCTGTTGAAAATACTATTAAAAGTAAAACACAAAAAGATACTAGAACATCTATTTCTCGGAAAGCGTCCCGACAAACTTCTTCAGTTGATAAATCTGAAATAATAGCAGCGGAGGCATCCTTTAATAAGAGCAATCAAGAGCAAAAATCTTTTACTGCCACAACAGAGGCTACTCAATCATCTACTGTAGCGGTTAATAAAGATAGTGAATCAGGGTTGGTGAAAACTACTAATGAAAGTGTGCAATCTCCCGAATCATATCGAAGTGAAGAGAGGTCTGTAGAAGTTAGTGCAGCTGGAGCTGCTGAATTCGAGCAAACTGCAGTTAAAAACAGTCAAACTGTAACCGCGGAAGAAAGCGTCGAAGACGAGATGTCGAGGTATAATAGTCGTAGTTCGAGAACTTCTGGAGGTGAGTGTTTATTTTCCGTATTTTTTTAACACGGTTTAAAATATGTCTAAACAAATAATATATATTTGTACATTTTTTAGAATACTCCAGTAGCACTCGAAAATTATCAAGCGGTGGTCGGTATGAATCTTCTACTGGGACCAGCATGTCCTCTTACACCAGACGTGAGAGTGGATCGCGTATAGAGAGCGGAAAGTATGAAACTAGTGGAACTATCGAGGGCATCAGTTCCTCTAAATATGAGTCCAAATATTCAAGTGCCAGCGCCCGAGTCGAGGGGGGTAGCGCCTACGGTATTGAATCTAGCTTCGATAGCAAGACCGAAGGAGGTTCGAAATATGCCATTGAATCGAACTATGAAGCTTCTAGTAAAATCGATAGTATCGCTTCTAAATACGGCATTGATACTAACGGTAAAATCGAAGGTCGGTCCTCAAAGTATAGCATTGAGAGCAGCTATGATGGAGAAAAATCCGACGGTGGAGATAAAATTGAATCTTCTTTCGAAACAACAAGTAAAATTGATAGCATCGCTTCCAAATACGGTCGTGATCTCAATGGGAGGGCCGAAGGTCGATCGACGAGATTTAGTATAGATGCAAGTTATGATGGAGAAAAGATTGAAGGTGGATCTAAATACGAGTCCACTTATGAGAAATCGAAGAACGGGGAATCTTCTTACGAAAGAAAATATTCTAAATCATCTTTATCAAATGGCTCAGTGACCAGTGACTTCGAGTCTTCAAGGTCTGTAAAGAAATCCGACTCTATAGACGGAAAGCCGATTTTCACGAAGACCATCGAAGGGCAGAACATCGAACGTAAGTACTCGGCAGAGTGAGAGCAGAAAGTAGAAGTAGAAACACTTAGTGCTTGTACATAATGCTTTTAGTTAACTAACTTACACAACACATTGACTTAACAAAGCTTCATGTTACAAAAAGTTGAAGATTTCGCACGGTTCGCGACAAGAATATTTATTAGAAAGATTAGAATTTTCTCTTACATAATTCGAATATTACAAAGAACCGTACGAAATCGTCTTTAATAATGTTGTGGATCCTCAGCGGGTGAAAACGCAGCGTTCGAATGTTCTCTTCACGAATCTGAGGATCTGAAGGTGACTTGGCTGAAGGACAACAAGCCGATGACGGACCGCCTGATGGACAGGTGCTCCATCACCTCGATAGATGGCGCTTTCAGGCTGAAACTCATGCACTGCAGAGAAGACGACGCGGGCACATATACTGCCATTGCGGAGAATAAGAAGGGAAATGCTCATTGCACGGCACAGTTAGTCGTCCAAGAGCGTAAGTGTTTCTTATTTTATTTAACGCGACTCGATCGAAATTGTTAGAGATTTTTGCAAGGATGATAAAATAAACAATCATAAAGTGATATATAAAATGACCTCTTTTGCTGATTTTTTTTTAAACAAAGGTTATGCTCACACATATTAAAAAGATATTTCTATCGAGTCTTTAATGATCTAATTTCTTTTTTTACAGAGATTATTTATTATTGTATTACACGATTTTTTAAATCTGCATGATCAATGCAACATCATCAATTAAGACATCGTAAGGCGTATAACTCGTAGTTCGTTGCCACTTATACTGTCCCATAATTTTCCTGTATTTGTCACTGAATTCACGTTTGTAGGAACACACGTCGCACGCTCTGTAGCATCTTCTATTTGGTCCTTTCGCTTATCTCTATTTGCAAGCTTAATCAGCAAAACCAATATAATCTAGCTCCTGCCAATATCTACTCAATTAATTTACCGTTTTTCTTACAGATTCTTTGTTTTCTCTCTTTCTTAACGAATGTTTTCTGATCATGTTTGAATTCTTTTCTATTTCTATATCCTTAATTATGTTAAGAATAGGTCTTTTGAATTATCTTCAAAATCTCAGAACCTTTGAGATGTTTTCAAAATTTTCCGTGACAACGGTAATGAAATTCAATTAGTATGACTATTCAATTTGTGGAGATTTATAATTAAAAGACATTCAAATATTCTATGATATTTACGTATGAACAACTTTATTAATGTTTACTAAATATTACAGTAACTCCAGAGGAAAGGAAAGAGAGGAATGCTCTTAACGCGCCTTACTTTTTGGTGGCGCTAAAAGATACAGAGATATTGCAAAACACTTATCTCCGGTTCATGGTGAGGGTCAAAGGCGACCCTAATCCAACGGTTAAATTGTAAGTACACATATAACTAGTTAAAATTTGCGTAGTAAATCTGTTTATCTACTAACTGTATGAGCCAAATCGTTTTATTCTCATGTCAATTTGGCACTTTCCTTGGGGCACTCACCTCTAACAGTTTGCCAATACAACCAGACGGATTAACAATGAGATACGAAACAATTTTCAGTATTTAACTGTACACTGAAGAGACCGCGTCGTTAAACGTGTTAATTGTGACCCATTGTTTGTGCAAAGAAGTGTATTGTTGCCAAGGATTTGTCAGCTTGATTGACCGTTACTGCTTTAGTTACGGGCCATCACACCAGATTGCAATAAAATAGGCCAATGTTACTGTGTTTGAAAAATGTTCGTTTATGTGTAGTGAATTAAAGAAAATGTGCATGTGAAAGATATATGTGTGGATCTCTATTACACAACAGTTTGCGTAAGTTTTTTTTTATATTTTCTGCTCGTAACCTTTTGCATACTGGGCGGTAAGCCAAGTGAGATCACGTCGCTCAAAATGACAACTTATTTGTTTAAAAAAGGTACAGAGACATTAAAAAATTTGCTTGTGAAAGTAATATTTGAATTGTTTTTATTAAAACGCAATTAGTCGCGTTGGGGAAGGTCTATGTCCAGCAGTGGGCAGATAAAGGCTGTTGATGGTGATGATGTACTTATAAGTCTTTTAAACAAGACATTGTTCGAGTTTTAATCACGTAAATTCATTAAAACATGTTTCATAAGTTGTTAGTGCATTTGAAGTGCAAATTACTCGTTTTACAACAACTTATGTTCAGAGTGATTAAACTCGTGCAAGAAAATATTAGCAACAACCTTACGTTTTTATTATGAATTTAAAGCAAATGACTGATTTTTACCATTGTTTTAACAATATTACTGACAGGAATACCAAATCGAGTCATAGAATCTCGCGCGCTATCGCGTAACTCAAATGTAACCAAGATAATGTTTGATTGTTAATGTGACTATAAGTTCACAAAAGTGGCCACGCTGGCATCCATTTCAGTTATCCATCCTCTCATCTCATTGATTTAGTCTACATATAAATCTTCTATAATACTTAAGACACTTACCCTCAAGTTGAGTTCATATTCCGATACTAGTTTAACAAGCTCAACGATTTCAAATATGAAATCCGCAATCTTGTGCATTGTTCCAGCTTCCGCGACGGCAAAGAGATAGTGAGTCGTTCAGAGAACGACCGCGTGTCTATAGTGCGCACGCGCGCGGAGCACGGCTCCTACGAGCTGGTGATCGCCGACGTGCAGCCCGGCGACGCCGGACTCTACGCCTGCCGCGCCATGAACATCTACGGCGAAGTCGAGACCGAAGCTAAAGTCACTGTTGTTGGTAAGATTGTACATTTAGTGAACAAAAGCGTGTTAATCATACAGGCCTTAATAAGATGTTACGGATAGAAATAAGTCGTTCGGTTGTTTGGGCAATTTAGATGAGATAATCTCTAGACCACAATATCTACATGACACATCTGTTGGGAAAATTAAACGCAAGCTAATTTATTATCGATCTTTATTAATTCAAATTGTCAATTAATCTTCCGACTTCATTAATTATTCCAATCTTTCTCTCGCAATTGAAATGAGACATATTTTGTTGTTTCTTTTGACTCTTGGAAATGCTCCAGTAACTATTTGTTTATTAGTTTGTCATCTAAATATAACCGCAATATACGGATTCTCCGCTCGTTACATAACTAAGCCAAAATCCGAAACATATCCGCTCTATTTGCGGAACTATGGAAAACATTCGGTGACATTCAACCTGATCTAATTTTATTAATAGAACACTTATAAAAAGATACTTATTTTCTAAAATATACACACATATGAATACTTACAATCAACATTCGAATAGTTAAACGCATTTATAAAATGATTTTAATATTTTAGACGATAAGAACATTTTCGGAGAATTGCTCCCTGGCGGTGAAGGATTGTTGGCGAAAGGAGAAAAAGCATCATTCACATGGAAGAGAGATGGACAACCTTTCGACCCAGAAGAAAGATTTAAGGTACGGTATGAACCAATATTACCTATTAAGGGGCTGTATTCGGGACAATTTGCGTTTTTTGGGGGAAGAAGTAGGCGCGCGCAAACAATGAGCGGGGTGCACCGCACGGTTAGATCGCGTGAGTCGAGTAGTGATGGGACTCTAGTGACTTTTTTTCACTCGAGTCACTCGGTACTGGTAACTTTCTTACTCGAATGCCACTCGAGTGAAGATAGGACTCGAGTGATTTTTATTGACTTGAGTCACTCGGAATATAAAACTCGAATAACCAAAATTTTAAAGCGAATAAAACAATATTAATTTAACATAGAATATTATTTTTTAAAAGCTACTCAAAAAATCTAAACAAAACGATAAAAATATTAATTAAATAAAATTTTCGTTTAAACTTAACCTGTCTACGTAACCAAGAAACCTCTTATATAAACTATCAGTCGAATTGAAATATTATAATGTAATACTAAAAAGTTTCCAATTTAATTTATTATAACGAGGATTTTCATGAGATCAAAATATGAACAGTTTTATTATGTTCTTACACAATTTAGATAATAATAAATATGCTTTAAAATTAACTTAAATGAAGTTTAAATAAGTCAACAAAAGAACAGAAACAATGTATTAAAAAAAAACTGAAATTGCTGTCAGAATTTCTTACTCGGCTCGGTATAAACCACTCTAATGGTTACGAGTCACTCGTAATTCGAGTCGACTCGAGTCACTTGAAACTCGAGTTGGCAAAAATTTCACTCGAGTCCGAGTAATGTAAAACTTACTCGAGTCACTCGAGTGAAAAGCAACTCGAGTCCCATCACTATCGTCGGTCTTCGCGGCCGTGTCCTTAACATCGAACGCCGCGAAGCGCCATCCCGACTCCGATTTAGATTTTTACATTAAGTTTATTTATAACTAGCTGTTGCCCGCGACTTCGTCCACGTGGTATTAGAAAACATACGAACTATATAAATAACAAAACGGCTGTAGTAGTAATAAACATTTATTTACTCTCACTAATTGTTATGGTTATTATTAATTTGAGAAAACAGCGTTTTTTTTATTTCATTAGTTATAACAATAAATCTGTCGATTCCAACTTCTATAAGAATAAAAATCGATATTGATAAGATTCATGACTGATTTTACACAACCCATCCCTACTAAATTTGAAATGAATTGTCAAACTAATCTAAATTATTTAGACACACTATAGTATAGATAATACTGTTTTGTGACAAAATCGTCCGTTTATACTTAAAGAATCGCTTACGAATTTGGAAAATATTATTTAATGAAAAAGCTTATTTTCCGATTCATTATAAATTTAATTAAATAAAATTTTCGTTTAAACTTAACCTGTCTACGTAACCAAGAAACCTCTTATATAAACTATCAGTCGAATTGAAATATTATAATGTAATACTAAAAAGTTTCCAATTTAATTTATTATAACGAGGATTTTCATGAGATCAAAATATGAACAGTTTTATTATGTTCTTACACAATTTAGATAATAATAAATATGCTTTAAAATTAACTTAAATGAAGTTTAAATAAGTCAACAAAAGAACAGAAACAATGTATTAAAAAAAAACTGAAATTGCTGTCAGAATTTCTTACTCGGCTCGGTATAAACCACTCTAATGGTTACGAGTCACTCGTAATTCGAGTCGACTCGAGTCACTTGAAACTCGAGTTGGCAAAAATTTCACTCGAGTCCGAGTAATGTAAAACTTACTCGAGTCACTCGAGTGAAAAGCAACTCGAGTCCCATCACTATCGTCGGTCTTCGCGGCCGTGTCCTTAACATCGAACGCCGCGAAGCGCCATCCCGACTCCGATTTAGATTTTTACATTAAGTTTATTTATAACTAGCTGTTGCCCGCGACTTCGTCCACGTGGTATTAGAAAACATACGAACTATATAAATAACAAAACGGCTGTAGTAGTAATAAACATTTATTTACTCTCACTAATTGTTATGGTTATTATTAATTTGAGAAAACAGCGTTTTTTTTTATTTCATTAGTTATAACAATAAATCTGTCGATTCCAACTTCTATAAGAATAAAAATCGATATTGATAAGATTCATGACTGATTTTACACAACCCATCCCTACTAAATTTGAAATGAATTGTCAAACTAATCTAAATTATTTAGACACACTATAGTATAGATAATACTGTTTTGTGACAAAATCGTCCGTTTATACTTAAAGAATCGCTTACGAATTTGGAAAATATTATTTAATGAAAAAGCTTATTTTCCGATTCATTATAAATTTAATTAAATAGAAATATGTAAGTTTTAATAAAATAATTAATATTTATATTCCATTCGCGTGGCGCTTTCTGTATTGTGGGAAGTTCCATTTTATATAGATCAGTGTTTTTACGTTCGGGCTTGATAAAAAGAGTGCGAGCTATCGGACAGACTATCGCCCTTTCCGTCACTCACGTGGTCACATAAATGCGGGACGCGCAGGGGGTTTCGCCGGAGCGACGAGCACAGGTCCGCTTCCATCGACGCCCGCGGGCGGACTGACGCGAAATCCGAATGGTTTTGGGAGCTCATTTTAATTAAATTCGATTAAAAATTAACTAATCAATGTATTGCAAAAAGCTTCGGGTTAACCGAAGATAAAGTACTCGTGTATCAAATAAACCACTTCGAGTTTTTACTTTCGTTGTTGTATTGCAGATATATGGTGATCTTTACAGAATTAGGCACATTTTCAAAAAATAAATCTATCGAGAAAAGTTTGTCCAATCGTGATTCTGTTCCACGAGGCTTTAGTTAAAGGACTGAAGTTACACATACTAAAATATCACGAATCAAATCTTTGTAGAAATGCTGTTCTATGCTTCCAAAGATGCGCAATTTGCCATAACCTCGCCTTAAATAATTACCAAAGATTGACTCGATTCCTTAAGTTTTTGATATGGATATAAAAGATCAATAATACGTGATCATAAAACACAGAAGCCTCCAAATCCTCTATATCACACCAGTATTCTGTAACATACTTCCAGTATGATTCCAATCATTGTTACCGCTAGAGCAAAGTTGTGTTATGTACTGTGTGACAGGTGCTGCTAGGTGATGACGAAGACTCGCTGGCGCTGGTCTTCCAGCATGTGAAGCCGGAGGACGCCGGCCTCTACACCTGCGTCGCCAAGACCAGCACCGGCAACATCTCATGCTCCGCTGAGCTTACTGTACAAGGTACACTTTTTATAATAATACTAATAAAATTGCTGGTTAATGGTCTTTTAAAATTTGGTAATGTAAGATAATGGTCTTTTGTATTATAGGTGCGGTACACGAGCTGCACCGGGAGCCGGAGAAGCCGACGCTGGTGATCGAGCACCGGCAGGCGGTGGTGGCGGCGGGCGGCTCCGCCATGCTCGAGCTCCAGTGCAAGGGATACCCCAAGCCCAACGTCGTCTTCAAGCATGATGGACAGGTGGTGGAACCTGACACCAGACACAAGTGAGTACAGCTTATCATCCTACAAAGTCCAGGTCTCTTAGACAGACTTGACATTCGATAATTCACTGGGCTTTTTTCGTATTTTTAATGATTATGGTAAAGATATGGTTTTTGTTTTGTAGGTTCTTGTACGAGGACGAGGAGTCGATGTCGCTGGTGATTAAGAACGTGACTGCAGCAGACGCAGGCGAGTACGAGGTGACGGCCAGCAACGAGCTCGGTGAGGACACCACCGTCATGCACCTCCTCGTCAAGGATGCGCCCAGGATCAAGAAGAAGATTGAGAACCAGTCCTGTATGGTGAGATATCCATTTTAACATAAAAAAAATCCCTCGCCTTATTAATTCAATTGAGTCCTGCAAGCATCATCAAATGTTAAGAAGAAATTTCTTTTGCCTGTACCACAAATTTCAAGACCATGATAGCTTGCTCTGGGTCTCCATCAAGTGAATGATGTTCTATCCTCCATGAAGGTTGGTGACACGCACACGGTGACAGTGGAGGTGGAGGGCACGCCGGTGCCTGAGGTCAGCTTCTACAAGGACGGCGCAGAGATCAAGAGCTCCGAGCGTATTGTAATTGTCAAGGAGTCCGACTTCGTGTACAAGATCACCATCAAGGATGCCAAGCTCACGGACACTGGATCTTATTCAGTTGTCGCTAAGTCAGTAATTCTATGATATTTATCATGTATTGAGTAATTTGCTTCCTATCTCTTGTTTATGAATACAACTTTTGGAGAGATTTTCAGTGTGATATACAAGTCTTATGTATCTTTGAATGTGTAGGAACGAAGTGAACCAATGCTCGGACTTCTGGCAGTGGCACGTGTCCTCCGCGCCCAAGATCGTGAAGAAGCTGGGCGGCTCCAAGGTCTGCGAGGAGAAGGAGACCGTCACTTTCAAGATAGAGACCGAATCCGATCCAGCACCGGATGTTAAATGGTAAGCTTGCGTCTATGTTTCATGTCGTAGTAAAAAAAAAACAAAAAATTAAAGGAACGCTACTTAAATGTTTATATTTTGTCAGGTTCAAAAACAAGACGGAAATAAAGGAGTCATCGACAATCAAGATATCATCATCAGGCGAGGCTCATTCGCTGGTAGTTACGTCCACCGCACGCGCTGACGCCGGAGAATACTCCTGCGAAGTTAGTAACCTCACTACTATGAACGTCATTAAATGAAAATTTAGCATTTCAAAAGCTATATTATCCTGACAAAATAGTCACTGTTTGTCTCCTACAAAACGTTGTTCAAAAACTAAACGACTCGAACCAACGCAACGACAATAAAAGCACTGACTTCTAACAAACATCGAAGATTGCACAACTCTTTGAGAACTAGGTGTAGCGAGACGATACATTTAACATCGCGTAATAATATAACAACGTCATCTGTTATAGTGCGGCAGAAGCGGCAACAGTTATTCCCTATCATTTCAAATGTTCATGTTGTCTTAGAATCACTGTGTTCTAGTTTCTACTACTTATGTCTCTTTCGGATGTATTCAGGTGCGCAACGTGCACGGCTCCGCGAGCGACTCGTGCGTGCTGAACGTGCGCTGCGCGCCGCAGTTCCGCCAGCGGCTGCGTGACGTCACCGCCAGCGAGGGTGACGTCAACGTAGAGTTCACCGTCGACGTGGAAGCGTACCCCGAGCCCAAAGTACAATGGTGAGACCGGTCACATACAGGATGTCCTGGTTAGAGATTAAACATAGTTAGGGAAAGCATGAAGTTAACAGCTTTGGGTATTTACCTTTGTCATATATTCTGAAAAATCTGTTCAAAACTACAGAACCTACATTTAATGAATTTATTGAAGTACCAATTTAAAATGATCTTTAACAATTACCAACGACAGATATTAAGTGTTTGATGGCTGGAGTTATTGATTCTAATACTGCACATTTACCAGGTACTTGGGCGACGTGGAGATAACTGAGAAGAAGTCGGTGTACACTCGCGTGGACAACGGCAGCTCCCACAAGCTGATCCTGAAGGAGGTGACTGCGGAGTTGTCCGGCCAGTACTCCTGCAAGGTCACCAACGACCTCGGCAGCGACTCCTGCCATGCCACGTTCACTGTCAATAGTCAGTTTCCTTTCTTTAATCATTCTGCTTGTACCAATATGTGTGACTTTTCATTAACATATGTGAAATCGTAGGAAAGCCACGAATCACCAAGAGCTTAGTAGACATGACCGTGGATGCTGGACAGACTTTGAAACTGGAGGTAGAAGTAGAAGGCTGTCCCGAGCCCAAGGTCAAGTGGTACAAAGATGGCAAGGAGGTTACTACTGACGCTAGAATCAAAATAGAAAGAGACACCAAAAGGTAATAATTCAAAGTACAATATTTCTAATTCTCTTGGTAAATAACAATGTGCGGGACAGAGAGCAACTAATTGCAAACAATATATTTCATGCAAGATAAATTCTATTCCAGATTGGAAAACTATAACTTAACAGTAACACTCGTGAAGGAAGAAGATGGCGGAGAGTACGAAGTAAGGGCTGAGAACGAAATGGGTAGCGTCAGCTCCAAGAGCACTGTTACAGTACACAGTAAGTATAACACACATCTCCACAAAAATAAGAAGGCGAAACGATCCAACGTGAAAAATAATTCTTATTTTCATAATATTCATTATAAACCTAAACAGTATTTGTCAGCGCCTAGTCACTAACATTAGTGACTAGCATTTGGCTCCAGCAAGTTACAAACACACACAACATGCATCTACACTTTAATAAGGTACAGTCACACAAGTCACTATACTTGCTACACTGCCGGGACAAGCACATATAGGTATGGTAGTAACTAAGCCGTAGTATTACCTGAAGTAGATTACTACTGCATTGCACGTATTAGTTTTGTTGTAGTGTCCATTCGTGGACGATTTGTACACGTTACTTTGTATCTGTAAAAAGGTGTTCATTCGACAAGAATACCGATGTGTGATTCACAAGTGTCTAAGCACCATATCCCCCCTCACCTTTTTTGTGACGTCTTTAATAATTTAATCACCTATCCAAAAACCATTTTAATGTCATCAATTTTCGTTATTTTTAATAGCTAAAGAAGTACATTCAAGATTCAAAAAAGAAACAATGCTTGAAAAAGAAGTCGAGGAGGAAAGCAAACCGAAAAAACAAGATGTAAAAGAAGTTGTTGTAGACGATAAAGATTCGGCAACTATCAACAAGACTAAAGCGGAAACGATTGAAGAAAAACTTGTTGATGACACTACAAAAAGTGTTAGGTTCGAAAATGTTGAGGAGCGGACACCTGATAAAGCTAAAAAATCATTTACCGAACCAGAAGTAGTAGAAGAGAAATCATTCTGGGATGATGTTGATGATAGTTCTAAAGCTAAGAAAACAACAGTAAATGATTCTGATACACAACCAGTACAAGCAAAACAGTCACTTACAGAACCAGAAGTACCAGAAGAGAAATCATTCTGGGATGACGTTGAAGACGATTTTAAACCCAAGAAAACAAAAGAAAGTGATGCTAGTTCGATTCCAGAAAAAACAAAACAGTCCTTCTCCGAACCAGAAACAGTGGAAGAAAAATCAATTTGGGACGATGATGTAAATGGAAATACTAAAAAACCGTTAGTCAATGAGGTTACTAATGAACCTCAAAAAGTTAAAAGATCGTTTTCGAAACCTGAAGTTGCTGAAGAAAGATCTCGTGGAAATGATAATGCTGAAGACCAAGCTAAAGTACCGCATGTTGAAGAAATACAAAATAAACCACAAAAGTCTAGAAAATCATTTTCAGAACCTGATACAGTTGAAGAAAAATCTTTTTGGGGTGAAATAGAAAATAAAGTAACAGAAGAAGAAGTAATAGACAAACCGCAGAAAGGAAACAAATCCTATTCTAAACCTGAAGAAGTTGAAACTAACTCGTTCTGGGATGATATTAACGACGAACAAAACAAGAATGTGCAAATTGATAATAACGAAAAAGTGCCCCATCAAGCAATACCAGAAAACGCCAACCAGCAATTGAAAGAAATCGGTGTTGTTCAAGAAACTGGTAAAAAACCATTGCCCGAAGCTGAGTCAGCTGAAACAAAATCTTTTTGGGATGACAATGAAAATGAAAAACCTAAAAAGTTACAAGTAGATGAAACTAAGGAAAAGCCGAAAAAACCTAGAAAATCAATCACAGAAGCTGAAAGCGCACAAACAAAATCATTTTGGGATGACAATGAAGATGAACAGATTAAAAAACCTGAAATTAGTGATGTTAGATCACCGAGAAAATCATTTGCAGAACCTGAAAAGACAGAGAGTAAATCCTCTGACGAAGATAAACAAGACATACAAGAGAATGACGTTTCTAAATCATTTATGAAATCAGACTTATCCGAACCAAAAAGTATATGGGATACAAATGAGAATGAGATAAATGAAAGAGTTAAAATCACTGAAATTCAAGAGTTGCCTGATAAATCTGAAAAATCATTTACTGCATCCGAGCCAATTGAAGAAAAATCTATATGGGACGAGAAAAAAGATGAACAAAACAAAAAGCCCGAAGTTAAAGATATAGTAGATGAAAAACAAAAGGGTAAGAAAGGAATAACAGAACCTGAAAAAATTACAGAAGTAAAAATAGATGAAGACTTGAAGCCTTCAAGACGTAAATCTGTTAAAAAACAATCTCTTAAAGAAGAGCCGTTAAGTGCTGAAAAAGAAGGTATAAAAATAAGCGCTTTATGCTTTATCATTTCTCAATAAAACAAACAGCTTATAATCAGCGAGAAACTCACGTTTTCGCAAGTAATATTGCATGCTTAACTTGTGTTATTTTTAACAAACGAAGTGTGATTTGTTATGTTTAGGCCGAGTGTTCGAAACAATAACCACGTTCAAGACAGGCGAGGACGGGTCTATTGTTGTATCTAAGGTCAGCAGCACCTGCTCCCACGGCGCCATTATCACAGGTCGGTATTGCAGCTTCGCTTCTCTTCCTTCTTAACTTTTCTTCCTCTTCATTTAATTACCATTGAATTTATTCTTTTAATTGCGTATCCTTACCCCTTGATATTTAAAATTACCTACAGCATGCTCTATGTTTTGTACGTTAGTTTAAATGTGGTCATAATAATATTTTAACTATTAGGTCCTGCCGAAACACACACTTTGCATAAAATGACATCGAAATACTACGATGATGATGATGAGTGCACAAGAAAAGTTATACAACCAAATAAGCCACATACTACTTCTTTAGAAGTAGAAGAAATTGCAAGTCACAGTTATTTCCTATCTGAGTTGGGTTACTACACTGTGCCGGACCACGTCAGGAGAGGCACGTACGGAATTATAGAAGAACCACAAACTGACTCTGACGCCGACAGTTTGAGGTACGGACGATATACCGGAAATAGAGCGCTCTCCATTCATTCCGTTTCGGAAGATGAGAGCAGCTGGCACAACGAGTCACTATCAAGGGAAATATCAATTGAAGATTTATCAAAAACTATATTTGAAATAGATGAAACAAGAAAAGTGTTCAGCAAAGACTCATACGTTCGTCAGTCTTCTTTCAAAGAAGATTACTTGACGAACGATGGAGACGAGGAATCTGTCATTTTAACTGAAAAACGACAAAAAGTCTTTGAAAATGATATCACTGAAAAACTTATAGACATTCGCAAAGAATTCGATGAAAACGAATTCAAGAATATTGAAGAAAAGACAGATGACGTAAAAAATAGAATTATTGAAGAATTAGTTATAGGAGACGTAATGAAACATGAAAATATAACAAAAGAAGTTGCCGAGACAACCGTGGAAAAGAAGAAAAAACAAAGTGGGAAACTATTCTGCGTGGAAGAGGAGAACGATGGCGAAGTAGAAGCTTTGCTGAGACGCAGTCAGAGACAGAGAAGCATATTAGATGATATTTTAAATCAAGAAGATGTGAAAGGTAAATTTCAAGTACATACAATATTATTGAAAAAGGAATACTGGAAGGCTGAAATAATACGTTTTATAATGCTACGAATGTTTGTTAGGGGCATAACATTTGTATTTGTTGCTTATACTTTAAAAATTTCAAGTTTCAGCTGTACTTTCACTGTGATCTGGTATTTTTGTTGAAACTAAATTAACCTTAATGTTTTTATGACCTTTTATAGATTTAAATAAAGTTTATACATTTGAGCAATTAAACATCAGATCACAATCACGTATCTTCTGAGCGTTCGGACGTTATTTTGTATTAATTCTATCGTATGTTTGTTTTAGCGCGCATGCGTAATAACATTTCCTTCTGGCATACTAATAAACGGGTCCTGTTGCGGAGGAGATGTTAATCTCCACCTCACGTCCATACAAAGGTAATTCTTTTGTTTTTTGTGTGTGATTACTGTTTGTATGTAGTTGCTTTTTGTTCAACAAGCTCGTAAATATTAAGCGACGAATCTGGTACGTATTTACACAGCAACACGACACAGACCTGCCACTATACCTCTTACACATCGGTAAGTACAGCTGCAGTATTATTAAGATTAACTGCTGTAAATATGCCTATTGAACACACATTTATTGTATATTCTGCGTTATGAAAAGGTGTTTTTATTTCAACGATTATGAAAATTCTGTACCTTCTTTTCTACACATGAATCTTTTGTATATATTTCTTTATAATTTTACGTGCTTCCTTTTACGAGTATAATTTCTAAAGTCATCAATTAGACTTTTTAAATTATTTTTTAGATTCTAGCTTTCACGCCATTAAAAATCTCATCTCTTAATCTATCAACATACTTTTATTTTCTTCTTTATTCTTCGAAGCATTTAATGTATTTAATACTATAATAAAGTATTGTAAATATTTCAGCACCTCCGAAACTAAAAGAGAGCAGTATGAAAGACAGCAGTGTATTCGAATCCCTACCTCTGGTGTTTACTGTGGAAGCGAGTGGCTCCCCGAAGCCCACGGTGCGGTGGCTGCACGACGGCAAAGAAGTCAAGCCTGACGCGAGAGTCCGCATCACCAACGACGGAGACCTCTACAAGCTGGAAGTGGACAAAGCGGAACTCGGAGACGCCGGCAAATGGCAGTGCGAGATCAGCAATAATCTTGGAAAAGATATCCTTCAGGCAGAAATTACTGTAAAACGTAAGTGATTGAAAGATACTTTTATATTTTATTGCATTAAAATTTTGAAAATTAGAAATATTGCAAGTGTAGGTAAATATTTACGTATACTGTTCTCTGTTTCCAGCTGAGAGTGAACTCCGCAAGCCGATCTTCAAGACGCCCCTGGAAGCGCAGCGCGTGATGCAGCGCGAGCCGGTGACGCTGCGCGCGGTGTGCACGGCGGACCCGCTGCCGCACGTCGCCTGGCTGCTCAACGGGAACGAGCTCACGCCGGACGCCACGCTGCTCATTGACGCACAAACCAAAGACATCGAACACGGACTCAAGGAGTGCGTCTTCACACTTCATATTCCCACTGGTAAAGTGTGCACAGTTGCTTCGATAGCAGATGAAATACAAAAATAATTATTCAATGTGTATTTTCAACTTCAACAAATGTTTAGGTCGTCATGCCGACACCGGAGTGTACACGATCCAAGCGAAGAACAAGTACGGAGTGGGCGAGAGCTCAGCGCGCCTCGATATCCTGCTGCGGCCCGAGATCGAGGGTCTGAAGGACGTCACCGCCATGCCCTACGAGGAGACCACCTTCATCACCAAGATACAAGCCAACCCCATCGCTGAAGTGCAATGGTCAGTTACAATAAGTAAACCAAACTTATTTGTCCTTGATTCGTCTTAACCTTCATTCTGATCGATGTCAATTTCATCTAATAAATAATTCTGATGTTTGAATAATTTTGTATAGGAGCAAAGATGGGTACGTTATAAAACCGTCGTCCAAGATCGAGATAGAGGAGGACAAGGCTACGGAAACACACAAGCTGGTGGTGAAGAAAGTGACCCTGGAGGACGCCGGCGTGTACAGCGTTACTGCAAAGAACGAGATCGGAGAAGCCTCACAGCAGGCCAAGCTCACTGTTCACAGTAAGTAACTCTTAATAAGGGTAAGTTTAGGGAATAAAACATAAATTGGGAGAGATATATTTTAACCTGAATTTATTCTAATCATTGTAGCGGACAAACCGGTGTTCACGAAGCCGCTACAGAAGGAGACGGTGAAGGACTACGCGGACTGCACGCTGAAGGTGCGCTGCGACGGCGTGCCCAAGCCCGAGGTGCGCTGGTTCCTCAACGGCAAGCAGGTGGTCAACGACGAGCGCCACACCGTCACCACAGAGGTCGGCGGTCAAGTCGACAGCGAGCTCGAGATCAAGCACTTCAATCCTTCCGATGCTGGCAAGGTTAGTGGTGATTTGCTATGCCTATACTATCATATGCTCTAAATCTGATCGTATGTTAGCTACACCAGCAGTGTACTTGCAGTACGTGGTGCGCGCTGTGAGCGTGTCGGGCGAGGCGGAGTGCGAGGCGGCGGTGTCGCTGGCGCAGACGCCGCCGGGCTTCGCGCACAAGCTGGAGCGCCAGAAGGACGTCGACGAGGGCGAACCTCTCGAGCTCAAGGCCAAGCTGGACGGCAGCCCCATACCCACCGCCAAATGGTAACTACACTCTCGGTTATTTCAGTTAAATATCGAATGTGGAAAATTTGTCATTGAAACATAAATAAGTACTAAACTATAGTCCTTTTGCTTTTAGATATGAATCACAAGTCGGAGATGAATTCAATCCTTTAAATGTACGAAAGTCAAGTAAAAAATAACTAAAATAAATCATTGTCTGCTTCAGGTACAAGGACGGCGCGCCGCTGGCCGCGGAGGACTCCCGCGTGAAGCAGACGGCGCTGCCCGACGGCACCGTGAAGCTGAGCATTGAGCACGTGACGCCCGCAGACTGCGGCGCGTACAAGCTTGTCATCAGTAACCCTAATGGCGAGAATTCTGCGCTCTGCGCTGTCGCTGTCAACCGTGAGTACCTTACTTTCGGAGCTAAAACTACAAATCACAGAATAAATTATAATAAATGTAATCCCCCTTGTAGCCACTCCGCGCAAGCCGTCGTTCAGCGAGCCGCTGGAGGATGTGAAAGCTGTGGTGGGGCAGCCGCTCAAGCTGCAGGCGCGCGTCATGGCCTTCCCTGCGCCCGAGGTCAAGTGGTTCAAGGATGGTACGTTACTCAACAATATTTCACAGAAAGACATAAACCCAACTAAAAACAGGACTTTGATCTAAGGAAACCCATCCTCTTTAAAAATGAAGAACCCTATTAGTTTTTATGGTTATTCCACAATATAGTATATTTTTTTATCTAAATTAAATATACCTACACCTTTCGCCAGGTCTTCCAATCCGTCCATCGCAAGCCATCAACTTCATCAACCAGCCGGGCGGCATCATCGGGCTGAGCATCGACAGCTGCCGGCCGGAGGACGCGGGCCAGTACGCGCTCACCGTCGCCAACAAGCTCGGCGACGTCGAGTCCAAGGCCAAGGTCGAGGTGCTGCAGAAGGAGCGCAAGCCCGCCTTCGTCGCCGAGCTCATGCCCCTCAAGGTCATCGAAGGATTCCCTGCTAAACTGGAGGTTAAAGTGCTGGGACATCCACCACCGGTCATCAAGTGGTAAGGCATATTGCTTACCACTCCGTTAACGAAGTTATTAAAAATGAATTTAAAAAATAATATAGAGTAAATTGTACTAGGACTCACAACGGTCAAGAGATAGTTCCGGACGGCACGCGGGTCCGGGTGGTGACGCAGCCGGACGGCGCGGTGGCACTGCTCATAGCAGAGGCCAAGGCGCCGGACGCCGGACAGTACGGCGTCATCGCCGCTAACGACAAAGGAGAGTCTTCATGCTCTGCAGAGCTCAGTGTTGCCAGTGAGTTTGCGAGATTTAACAACTTTTGAGACAGTTTTATGCAACATATTGGTGACACTAAAATCTCCTTGCCAAGGTCGCGAGGATGACTCCGCCCCACAAGAGATGCCGCGCTTCGTGCACGGTCTGCGGGAGACGACGGCGGACGAGGGCCAGCCCCTCACCCTCAGCGCGCCCTTCGCGGGCAACCCCGTACCCGAGGTGGCCTGGACCAAGGATGGCCAGCCACTCTTGCCCAGCGAGAGACTGCTGCTCACCTGCGACGGCAAGAGGGTAAGTTGGACTACTTGAAAAGTAATCTTTAACGTATGTACGGATTTTTTTTTCTTATTAGCCTAAAGACACGATATAATACTATGCAGAAACCTCTTTTTATTGACATATAAGGAAACATGTTTATCTGTAGGTCGGATTGGAAATAAACCCTGTGGTGCCGGCCGACGCGGGGGTGTACTCCGTGCGGCTCACCAACCCGCTGGGCGAGGACACCAGCGAGGCCAAGCTCAACGTGCGCAAAGTCTTCCAGCCTCCTACCTTTTCACAGAAGTTCACGGACCTGCAGCAGGTATATACTTCGAAGTGTCAATATTGAAGTAATTTTAATACTTTACCAGCATTGCACATTAACTTTTGTCCCTCTAGCTGCCGTCGTTGGACGCGAAGTTCTCAGCGCGCGTGCACGGCAAGCCGACGCCGGAGGTGGCGTGGTACCGCGAGGGGCGGCCGCTCGGCGCCGGCGACAAGTACAGCATCAAGCGCGACGGCGAAGTCTGCTGCCTCTACGTGCGCGACCTCGCGCCAGACGACGCCGGGAAATACAAGTGCGTCGCCAAAAATAAAGAGGGAGAGGCCGTCTGCGAGGCGGCGCTAGAAGTCGTCGATAAAATGTAAGTTTTTTTACTCATAGTACTTATGTAGATGATTTTGTACCTCTTCTTTATCGGTATCTTTTATTATTGCAGCGGTCGCCAGCAGCGCGCGGAGCCGCCTTCCTTCCTGAAACGCATCGGAGACGCTGAGATCGTGCGCGGCTTGCCCGTCAAGTTCACCGCCTGCGTCACCGGCACACCCGAGCCCGAAGTCGAATGGTACTTGTCGTTTTTAGTTTTTACTAACAAGACGGAATTTTTGAACACTCCACATTGCAACACTTTTCTATCCAAATTAAATGTCCTTGGCGCAGGTTCCGTAACGATGAGAAGTTGTTCCCGTGCGAGCGCATCCGCATGGACCACGAGTCTACAGGCCTGCTGCGGCTCAGCATCAGTGGCGCGGAGCACGGCGATGTCGGCACATACCGCTGCAGGATATACAACCCGCACGGAGAGGACTTCTGCATCGCCAATCTCACATACGATAGTAAGTACAGCATACTCCTTTCTTCTTACTTCGCAACAGTGTCTTCAGTCGGTAAATGTCATTCGTCTTCTCGTTGCCCAGCGCTCGAGCCCGTGACGAACAAGCGGCCGATCTCGGAGCAGTACTCGGACTTCGACAAGATGAAGAAGACGGGCGTGCCCATGCCGCTGGGCGATAAGCCCATCATCTCGCGCATGGCAGACCGCCACCTCACGCTGTCCTGGCGGCCCTCCATCCCGCACGGCCCGCGCTTCCCCGTCACCTACCAGGTATTCAAGTTTAAAACTTACCGTACTGCGAAAGAATGCCAAATGTGACAGTAAGGTAATGAATGTGATGTGCAGGTGGAGATGTGCGAGATGCCGGACGGGGACTGGTTCACGGCGCGCACGGGGCTGCGCTCGTGCGTGTGCGACATCCGCAACCTGGAGCCCTTCCGCGACTACAAGTTCCGCGTCCGCGTCGAGAACAAGTACGGCGTCAGCGAGCCCTCGCCCTACGCCGTGACGCAGCGCGCGCGCCTCGAGCCCGACCCGCCCAAGTTCGTGCCCTACCTGGAGCCGGGCATCGACTTCCGGCCGGAGACGTCGCCCTACTTCCCGCGCGACTTCGACATCGAGCGGCCGCCGCACGACGGGTACGCGCAGGCGCCGCGCTTCCTGCGCCAGGAGCACGACGCGCAGTACGGCGTCAAGGGACACAACGCCAACCTCTTCTGGTTCGTGTACGGCTACCCCAAGCCCAAGATGACCTACTTCTTCAACGACGAGCCCATCGAGATCGGCGGCCGCTACGACTGGAGCTACACCAGGAACGGACAGGCCACGCTGTTCATTAACAAGTGAGTTTAAATTTGTCCAAAAGCGGAGACCTACATTTTACATGTGCTCGTTTGTCGGAGAAGGTCGGACGGTAATTTTGTGTGTGATTCAGGATGTTGGAGCGCGACGCGGGCTGGTACGAGGCGGTGGCGAGCAACGAGCACGGCCAGGCGCGGCAGCGAGTTCGGCTGGCGCTGGCGGAGTACCCGCGCTTCATCGTGCGGCCGCGGGAGAGCGCGGTGCTGCAGCGGCGCGCGGCGCGGCTGGAGGCGCGCGTCACCGGCGTGCCCTTCCCCGACATCAAGTGGTACAAGGACTGGCAGCCGCTCGCGCCCAGCTCCAGGATCAAGGTTGTGCTCGTGTCCTTTATATTTTCTCGGAAAAAAACGCGAAAAAATCACTTTACCGTAAGAATTGTCCGTTACGTCATTGTTTTTAAAATCAGATGCAGTTTATCGAGCCTGACACGGTGATCCTGGTGATCCACGACGCCATCCTGAAGGACGAGGGCCTGTACTCGGTGTCTGCGCGCAACGTGGCCGGCTCCGTCAGCTCCTCCGCCATGCTGCACGTCGAAGAGAGCGAGCATGAGTACTCCACCAGGTGTGCCCTCGTTTTATAAAACCGGAGACAGAAGGACCTATATAGTGGAATGAGGCCAACATAATACTTTTCTTTATTTGTGCAGAATTCGTGAACATCCGCCACGTATAAAGCCGAGCGGCAAGCCCTTCGGGGACTTCTACGACATCGGCGACGAGCTCGGCCGCGGCGTGCAGGGCGTCGTCTACCACGCTGCAGAGAGACTCACTGGTAAACTCGATGTACATCTTTGCATTAAGCCTGCACGTGGGGATCCGGAATTAACTTATAATATTTGTTAAGGTCGCAACTATGCCGCAAAGATAATGCACGGGCATTCGGAGCTGAAGCCGTTCATGAAGAACGAGCTGGACATCCTGAACCTGCTGAGCGACCGGCACCTGGTGCGGCTGCACGATGCCTACGAGCGCGAGCACACGCTGGCGCTGGTGCTGGAGCTGGCCGCCGGCGGGGAGCTCGTGCGCGACCGCCTGCTCAGGTCACATATTTAACTACCCTATGACATCAATCATCCAATTCTGGTTATAGCTTTAGCAACTGTTGGGCATAATGAACGTTGTGACTTATATGTGCAGGAGCCAGGGCTACACGGAGCGCGAGATCGCGGGCTACATGCGCCAGCTGCTGCTCGGCCTGCGCCACATGCACGACAACAACATCGCGCATCTCGGTCTCACCGTCAGTAACTTCTTTCTTAATAAAATAAATAAATATTGCCATCAAAAAAAAATACAGTTTAACCTATACTGGTTGAGATCCAGCGTCGAGCTGGTCAGTCACCCCCCCCCCCCTTCCCAAGATGTAAAAGGGAGAGTGTTAACTTCTTGAATTATTTTCTTTGTAAATGCATGGTATTATATTTGTAAAACAATATCCAGATCGGCGAGCTGGTGCTGTCGCACGCGGGCAGCGACGAGCTGAAGCTGTGCGACTTCGGGCTGTCGCGGCGCATCCTCGCAGACCGGCACGCGGCGCTGCACTACGGCGTGCCGGAGTACGTGGCGCCCGAGGTGGCGCGCGGCGAGGGCGTGGCGCTGCCCGCCGACATGTGGAGCGTCGGCATCCTCACCTACATCCTGCTCAGCGGACACTCGCCCTTCCGCGGCGCTCACGACAGGGAGACCCTCACCAGGTACACAACTCATCATCTTTTTTTTTTATGATTTTTAAAAACAGCACTTGACCACGATTCCACCTATACTTAAGTTGTAACGTGGTCGAAGGAAGATCGAAGGTGTTACGCGCTGATTTAATAGGTGTCCATTCAACCTTCTCTTGAAGGCACCCACGTCATAATTGGTTGGGAACACTGACGTCGGCAGCTTGTTCCATACCTTCCTCTTTGTCCTACTCCCGTAGGGTCGGCACGACAGGTCCAGTCATTACTGCCTTCTTGATCATGTCACCTTTCACGCAATTCATCCATCTCTTTCTAGGTCTACCTCTACCGATGTTCCCCTCCACATTCATAACTAACGTCCTTCTTATTACATGCTATTTATCCCTCCTCATAATTTGCCCATGCCATGCTAAATATGTATTTTCCTTTCGGCCGTCCCTTTTACTGCCCAACATTCAGATCCATTCATCATGACAGGTCTTAAGACGGCCTTGTAAATTTTCCCCTTTACTTTATAGGGAAATTGAGGGTCAGTTTTCACATCTCTAGTGTAGCTAGCTAGCTAACTGTAGCTATTAAGGAATTAATTTGTCAATTTTCTACTTCAACAAAATTTTAAGCCTTAACAAGTAGTGTTGACTATTAAGGGTGCAAGACGGTTCCTGGTCATGGCACGACGAATCGTGGTGGTCGCGGCTGAGCCTGGAGTGCCGCGACTTCATCTCGCGGCTGCTGGTGGTGGACTGGCGGCAGCGCATGGACGTGCGCGCCGCACTCGACCACCCCTGGCTGACGCGCGCCGACAGGATCTACCACGACGAGTTCCTCATCACCACCGACAGGCTCCGGAACTACTACAACCTCTACAGGTTAGTTTAGAAAAAAAGATGACGACTGGCGCGGAAATTGTTAATGGCCTGGTGATCCCAGATTTAACTTAGTTGTAATATGTTAATGTCTGTCGTTAATGTCAAGCCAACTTTCTTTAAGATCTTTTATCCATTTAGGTTTAGACGAAGTTATCATTGCTATACAACTCGTTTCTTCGTTTTCTAGGCACCATATAGAATATCTTGTCGGTTATTTCCAATTAAATAGTTACTGCTTACGTTTCGCTCAGGGACTGGATGAGCAACGCGCAGTGCAGGACGTGGTACCGCCGCCGGCCGCTCTCCGGCGCCTTCGACCACCCCTCCAAGATGGTGTACCCGCCCGGAGAGATATACACACCTGAATATCGTGGTATAGTATTTATTTTTTCGCTTGGTAAATTCCAAAAAAACAATTTTATGCAAATTGTCGATAAATTTGTTGCGCAGGTACCCCAGAGCGCGATCCTCGGGACCGAGCGGCCCCGGACCTCAGCATGCCGCACTGGGACCACCCCGACTGGGAGGTCTCCGCCACCTCGGAGAGTCAGTGAGTATATCATCTTAACTGAGTGCAGTGAAAGACTTGACAGTTTAGAAATGTAGTCAAAAGACAATTTAAGTACAAGACAGTTAATAGTATATGTGTGCACAGCTACCAAAACGGGCCGGACACGTATCTGCTGCAGCTCCGCGACACGCAGTTCCCGGTGCGCCTGCGCGAGTACATGAAGGTGGCCTGCGACCGCTCGCCCGCGTACAACCTCAGCGTCCACGACGCATACGACCCCCGGGTAACATGCACGAACAACTCTCATATCACTTACGCTTATAACAAGATTAATAATGTTTGACTTCTTTCCCAGACTCCAATCATCCGCGAACGTCGTCGCTTCACCGACATCATGGACGAGGAGATCGACGACGAGCGCCGCGAGAGGATAAACCGGTACGGCAGCGAGAGCTACACCATCCGCCGTCTGCGCCACGAGCTCGGCACCCGCCTCGACAGCTACGCAGAGGCACAGGCCCTCATGGAGGCCAAGAAGGATGGCCAGCTGCCCTTCTTCAGGGAGAAGCCGCAGATCCTCCCCATCCGCGAGGGCGAGCCCGCCCAGCTCTCCTGCTACGCCGTCGGAGATCCCAAGCCGAGCATCCAGTGGTTCAAAAACGACATGGTCATCGCCGAGGGGCAGCGCATCAAGATAATCGAGGACGAGGATGGCCGCTCCACGCTCAAATTCGACCCCTCGATGCACCACGACGTCGGCTTCTATAAAGTTGTAGCGAGAAACAAAGTCGGACAAACTGTGGCGAGAACGAGAATAGTGGAGGCCACCAGCCCCGACGCCCCCGACAGCCCCACGGTGGCCGACCTATCCGACTCGGAGGTGCTCCTCAGATGGAAGCAACCGAAGTACGACGGCAACTCCCCGGTGCTGTGCTACAGCCTGCAGTACAAGGAGGGCGACAGCGTCGACTGGAAGACGGTCGCCGAGAACATCGACCACGAGTTCTTCGTAGTGCGCGGCCTTCAGCCTGAGACCAGCTACCAGTTCAGGTTGGCCTCGAGGAACAGGATCGGCTGGAGCGACAAGGGCATCCCGACCAACCTGGTAAAGACCAAGGAGGCGGGCGACGCGAAAATAGAAGTAACGAAAGCAATGAAACACCTGCAGCAGCTGACGGAATCCGGACAGGAAATCGTCTTAAACGAGGAGAAACCGAGACTGGACTACAGGGCCGAGAACGAGCCCAAAGACTGGGACACGAGCGAGTCCTTCACCGAGAGGTACAGCTTCATATCGGAGCTGTGGCGCGGCAAGTTTTCCATCGTCGTGAAGGGCATCGACAAGACCAACGACAGTGTTGTCGTCGCCAAGATTTTGGAATGCAGACCGGAGACAGAGATTCAGGTCCAGAGGGAGTTCGAATGTCTGAGGAGACTCAGACATGAGAGGATATCCAACTTACTGGGCGCCTACCAGACTCCCGGGTCCCCGGTGGCCGCGCTCATATTAGAAAAGCTGCAAGGAGCCGACATCCTGACGTACCTCTCCAGCCGCCACGACTACACCGAGCAGATGGTCGCGACCATTGTGACGCAAATCCTGGACGCGCTGCAGTATTTGCACTGGCGAGGCTACTGCCACCTCGACTTACAGCCCGACAACGTGGTGATGGCCTCCGTGAGGGCCATTCAAGTCAAACTCATCGACCTGGGCTCCGCGCACAGAGTCACCAAGCTAGGTACCAGCGTGCCACAAGTGGGCGAACTGGAATACAAAGGTAAATATACCATTCACCTTCATCGTGACATCCCGCTTTGACCTTTTATAATTTTTTTCGTGATATGTGCCACAGCGCCCGAGGTGATCAACGACGAGCCGGCCTTCCCGCAGAGCGACATTTGGTCGCTGGGCGTGCTCACCTACATCATGTTGTCGGGCACGTCGCCATTCCGCGGCGCTGACGACGCCGAGACCAAGCAGAACATATCCTTCGTGCGCTATCGCTTCGAGCACCTCTATAAGGAGATCACGCAGGTCCGTACCTCACATGGTATACAGGCATTCAACTGAGTGATCATTTGCTACGATACTAATTGGTTTTTGGTGACAGGAGGCGACGCGGTTCCTGATGTTCGTATTCAAGAAGGTCCCTCTGAAGCGGCCCTCAGCGGAGGAGTGCTACGAGCACCGGTGGCTCGCGCAGTCCGACTTCATTCACAAGAAGCGCGATAGAGCTGTGTTCCTCGGCAACAGACTAAAGGTTAGCAAATCGACTATGACCGCTATGTGACTCTGACTTCCAAATATCGTGATTCTCATATTTATTTATGTTTTCACAGGAGTTCTCAGATGAATACCACGAGAAGAAAGCTCGTGAAGCGTCACAAGCAGACACCGTAGCGACGGCCTTCGGTCAGGTGGCAGCGCGGCATCTCACGCGTTCCAACAGCATCCAGGAGGAACTGCTCACCAACTTCTCCAGCCACTGACCACCGCTCACCACACTCACTATCCGTGATCACACTGACTTCACTCACAATTCATCACCGCTCACTATTGAAGAACAAACTATAAGCTATTCAAATTGTTCTTAAATCATTCATTCTCTTTGGTCGTTTTTATTGAATGGAATTCTGAATTCAATTCTGTTGAAATGTTCACGTAAAATATATGTAAATCTTTTAATTTATTTTTACATTCACTGTTAACTAAAATATGCTAATATTTAAATTAAACATTCACTCACAAGTTGCACCACAAACAATATAAACCCATCGTAAAACTAAATAATTCATATCGTCACAAAACTCTAGTCGAAAGAATATAACGAATCAATTTAGTTTTAATTTATTTATACGAATTTGTACTATTTATTAACTTGTATTGGTTAATTGCTTCAGTATTATTGAAGGCAATAAATGGAGATTTGCTGTAATTGTTGTTTTTTTTTTTATTTACCCATTAATAATAATTTTACTATCTACCGAATCTGACGTAAAATTTTAACGCATTGAATGCCACAATTTTTTTCAAGTAATGGGAACTTGCAGTAACTTGAAATCGCAATTTGGAAGGATAGATGTCTGTTAGGTTTCAACAGCTGCATGTGGATAAAAATTGATAGTTACTAGAAAAACATTTGGAAAAACATGCTTTTTTTTAATAATCTTAATTTTATTTTCACGCGAACAGAATCGCTAGCAACAGCTAGTTATAGTGTGGAAGGAGATTAAATAAAACAAAATTTTCACATAAAAAACTTCAATGCAATATAAACATCTATTTTAGCTAAATCCATACATTCAGATTGAATAAATGCTTTTTCTAGTTTAAAAAATCTTTCAAATTCAATACTTTAAAACTAATTTTTACAATATTTTATATACAAATTTGACTTATGCATTACATTTTCTATAGTTTGAAACAAAATTCATTTAAAAATGACTCAATTATACAGGATATAGGAAAGTGACTACTGAAATATTAAAATATGTAACATTGTCTTTCAGACCACACTAAGAGCGTGCGCAAAACTGAAACTAAACTATCGCACAACTGTTATCTCGCTTTCTTTCCTATGAGCTTATATGGAGGTGTATACTACTTGATTATTAGTTATGCAACTAAACAGTTGAATTGGCTGCGAAAGAATCGATAATCGCACACCTGTTGTGCGATAATTTAGTCAAAGTGCGACCGCTCTTAAACTTCAAATTCCATTAAAACTTTGATGTATGTCAGATTGTAGGAAGCACTTAGGACAAACTATTTAATATTTGTTTCAGTAAATGGTCGTCAGTGTAATATAGAGATCCTGTCTCTAATAAATCAGACATTAATTATATTATTTACAGATTTATTGCATTAAAATTTTCATATATTTCTAGTACAATATAATTTTCTTTTATGTAAAATTACATATTCTATTTAATTTCTGTTACATTTTTATTATCATTTATGACTTATAGGAATCGGGACAGAATTAGTAACTTACGGAATATTTCTTTCGATTGTGTATATTTATATACAGTTATGTATGTGTTTTAAATTTACTATTTCATTACATAACTGTTATAGTTTAATCAATTGCTGTTTAGAGATCGGAGAAATAAAATCTTTACTAAAAGATATACTCGTAATTTCAAACATGTTCAGTCCATACTCTACAACCTTTTAAAAATATCACAAAATCATACTGAAATATCATAAAAAACTTATTGCGTTTTCAATATTAATAAATTTTCTAAAGAAAAAAAATCCATTGCTCATTGTCTTTTGGACGCTTAGAAAATCTCGCACCAACCATTTACAAGAAAACTATAAATTAAGGACTGTAACAATCAATGGACTATTTAATTTAATTTTCAAGCTAAAATCAATGTCCTAAAATTAACACATTCAATGCCACAATAATTTTGCCACACTACTTAAATGTGGCATTCAATGTGTTAAAACTAATATCAATGTATAACGTTACTCAGTTCCGCTATTTCTTCGTGGGATTTGATCGCCGTTTATGCATTCCTCATCTCTTCCCTTTAGACGCAGCTATGTACTCCTGAACCTTAACTTGAAACTCAACCTTATTCTGATTGTACATCTCCGCAGCTTCTATGTTCAGAGGATCTTCGAAATTTAACAGATCCTAGAAATTGTGAAACAAGTTACACTATAATTCACTGAAACACACATTTGTGATTTGGTTAACAGCAAGAATTAGCAAGATGAGAATAAAACTTTCATACACTTATTTACAGACAGCTATGTGTGGCAATACACATTACTTATTAATATGGACTAGTATTATTTACTTTTTATGCATATTTCTACACATAATCAGATTTATTTATGATACAAATTATGTTAACATATATGCATGTGTATGTAGATGTATAAATATACAAGCCAGAGATGTGTGGGGTCCAATTCAAATGGAGGCCAGTGGTCTCTATTTACTCCTCTGGGTTACAGGTTTGAGAATATCAAGCAATAAATGCTACCTTAAAAACAAAATTGTTTTTTGGGTAGTGATACTTACTGTGAATAGTGAGTTGAGACCCCAAACAACATCTTTGAGACGTCTTGTAGGTGCCCAGCCGTGCTCATCAATAGAAGTCTGCCTCAGCAGGGACAAGCAAATATCTCCATCTACATTGATGTTGGGATGCCATAGCCTTGTCAAGCATTTCACTTTAGGTGGCTGCAAAATTATATAAATAGAAATTTAGACTTCAATTGTCAAGTAAAATCACATGTGATAACTTAAGGTGAATAGCCCTTTAACACAATAGAAACATGTTTAAAACCTAACTACTGTTTATGTGATCTTACAATTAGTAAACATTCAATATTCTAATAAACATGTCTATGTATAAAAAAAATTAATGTAATAAAACACCACGATTATTAATAACACATATATTTACCGCCATATTATAGTCTTCGGTGACGAACACACTGAATTTAAATTTGCCCCCCAGCCAGTAGCCTTCATCAGGAATCACGGTCAAAATGAACTCACTAAAGACGTTCGGGTCTTCGAAGTGCACTGAGCAAGTCGTAGGGAGATTCTCGTTCATTTCTTGCACCTCCTTGACCAGCAATTTGTCCCTAACCGATATCCTTTTGGGTACATCGACAGTAACACCATTTGTATTCTCAGGGTTTTCTTTCTTAAATTTTCTATTAAGCGTAATCATTTTATTTCTAGTGACTAAGTTATTGCATTAATATAAATTTACCCTATAACGAGCACATCAGGATAGATTTTAAATTACAAATAAAGATATGTTTGATTTTAAGTTAACCAGATCTTTCTTTCGATGCAGGGATGCAATTTTGCTCGATTTGTCAATGTCAAAATTATCATGCCCGGTGCACATTTAGCCAGTACAGTGGAGAAGGTGTGGCATGAAATGACTGGACTGTCCGTCGACTGGCACCGAGGAAACGCAAACTGACACCAGTGAGCGTGACTGGGGGATGACTGGTAGAACGCTGGACTTTTTTGGTCAGTCCAGATATTGCGTCTCAACTGGCACAATGTGCACCAATGAGTGTGCTTGCGAAACGATATTCAACTGCACTGGCCAATGTAAACCGCGCATGAACGGTCTGTCCTACGTCCAGTCCAGGGATGACGCACACCACAAAACGGGCTCGTTTGATTTGTTTTGACGAATACTTTGATGGTAATTTAAATTCCGTAATTAAACGACGCAACCCCATCGAATTTGGGGTAATTTGATTCGTCTTGACGAGTATTTTGTATGGCATGGAAATGCAACTCAAAAAAAATGGGAAAAAGCTCGAATTTGTCGGAAAAACAAATATTAAAAGAAACGAAGAACCTTTTATTATTTATTAAAAAAATGAAGTAAAGAGGTAAAAATAGATCAATCGCCATCAGAAACTCATTGTCACTGTAGCATTATGTTACAAGGTTATTGGACTGGCAAAATGTGGACAAACAACGCCCATACAGTCTGCCAAGCTCCTGGACTGACCGACTGTACTGTCTGAATGTGCACCTGGCAATAAAACCAATATTGCCATAACTTCTTGGTACTTTCCATGCCTTTTGGTTTTCACAATTTTGGAAAAAAGTAATTATTTGATCAGCAAATGTTATTTTAACGAATTAATAATTAAAATAATTAAGAGAAAATACGATACATTTTCTGAACATTGGATATATCGAAATGAATGATGTCAAAGAATCAAAGTATGACATCATATGACTTGTCAATGTCATATGACAAGAAGAAAGCAAAATTGTTGAAGATAGTTGGAAGAAGAAAATAGGATTAAGAAATAATTTGGTCATTAAAGTGCAACAAATAAACTTCATAATAACACTACGTAACTATTAAAGAGATGGCAGACATAACCTGGCCGTGGCAGTATAATTTTCCTCCTTTTTTTACGTAAGTAAACTTATTTTATTGCCACTACTAAGTGTTTATTTTCAAAATGAGTTTTTGCATTCATCCTTGGAAATATATCAACGAAGGAAATGTCCATATCGTTCTACAAATATTGAATAGTAATTACGTTCTCCGTCTCATAAAAGAAGACTGTTGTAAGACTAAAAAACTAATTATATCTGAATCAGTCGAATTTGTTAACTCAGTGATGATCCCATTAATATTCTCTGATAAAAGATATCAGGAAGAGGTTGTTGAAATTTCTCCAAAAGAAATCGTTAAGCTGACAAAAAATTTACACAAGTTTCGTCCCAAAAATAGGATATATAAATCAATAATAATGACAACTGCAATTAAAGCACCTAATTTAACAATGGTCGATTCAAATGCAGATAATTATTGCATAGAGATCAAACCAAAAGAGGGATATCTTGCTAAAAACTTGAAAGGATATTCTAAATGTTATTACTGCATGAAGCAATTTCTAAAGTTAACTGAAAAACACATTCAAGGTATAAGTAATTATTGCCCCTTGGATCTTTTCTCTGGCGATAGAGACAGAATGAAATTTGCATTAAAAAGTTTAATAGAAAATCCACAGAATAACTTTAAAGTTTTCAAAAATGGAAATGTAATCTATAAAGAAAATAAACTAAACAATAACTTTGAAATTGTGTTAAAACAGATTGATGTATTTGGCAATTCCATTAGTTTATTTCTAGACTTTATAATAGAAATATTGCTTAGTGATGGAAAATCAGACATAACAGTCTTAACCACAGATGAAATAAATATGTCAAAGAGTAAATATTGCAGAGATGGTAACAATCTGAAACACGAATCATTTTTATTTAAACTTATCAATTTACAAAGATTATCAGAAGAGACTTACACATCAGACAGTTCCGATGAATTTAATTATGTGAGGTCAGTTTTAAAGGAAATCGAAACCCAAAACCTTGATCTAACAACTGCTGAACATCGAAAGATTTTCTTCACTTGGGATCCATTCTATTTAGCTTTAATATCAGCTATTATCAAGGATTGCTCTATAATGATTAGTTTCACCAAAAATATTAACAATGAACACCCTAAAGTATCTATAGGGGGTCAAACAATGTCATATAAATTAGGAGTGACAGATTTGGAGCCTAAACCTGCTAAAGTCTTACATAAGAGAAAAGATATGGAGAAAAAGTTGATAGATAACTATGCAAAGATTGCATTAACATCAAAATAATCATAGTAAGTATTGGTTTATTAGATATAGACAGTTATAGAGTTTAATGTGCAAAAGTTTGACAATTGGAAGATTCAGGAATTAATAGGAAATGTTAATTAGTACTGGATTTATATAAATATAGAAGATACATTTGTCTTTGAAGCCTGCTTGTATACTGTAGTATTTCCATGAATTTTAAAATGGTTTAAAAAAAAACCTACCTAAATACTACAAGCAACCAATTATTGCAGTCTTGTGTGCAATCGAAATTGATCATGCGATAACGATAATTTTAAAAAATACTTTGTAAAATTGTATCTTTTAGTTTATTTAATATTTGCTTTCTGTTTCAGAATTCAGCCACATGCAGAGACAAGATCAAAACAACTAGAAGCATGGCAACAATTAATAACAGAATATCTTAAAACAACAAAACAATCAACCATAGATGTAAGAGAATCACAGAACTGTCCACTATTTAATAATGCAACAATAAATAGAAAGTTATCACAAGAATCTTTATTAATAATATTAGAAGAAATGGGGAAGACTGGTCGAGCGGCTCCTGTGGATAAGAGTAAAAATGTATGGGAGGTGTATTGGCATTCGTTAGATGAATGGGGCAATATGGTATACAACTGGGCGAGTAGTAACGGCTTAAATAATACTGTATGCACATTATATGAAATAAGGGAAGGTGATAATACTGTCGGTGAAGGTATGTACGCGTGGAATATTTTTATACTAATGGTAAGAGCATGTGCACACCTTTGACTAACATACAACTGTTTAGTCTCGCTTTGATTCCTATGAGCTTATTGCAGTTGAATTGGCTGCGAAACAATCGACAATCGCACAACAGTTGTACAATAGTTTAGTCAAAGGTGTGCGTCCGCTCTAACAAAGATTTTTATATCTGTATGTAAATAAACTCAAAAACTACTGGACCACATAAATTCTTTCACTTATTAGTCATTAGTATCAAACTAATGCAAAAGTTTGGATGTATAGATGTTAGTTACTACATTTTTCTAATATGGCTGAACAGATCTTGATGAAGACAGAGATATAGAATACAAGCTATTTGCTATGTTTTATTTTAATTCCGTGCCGAAGTCGCGGTCAAATGCTAGTATAGCTAAATAGAAAAGTGTTTGTTACACAGTGAGGACTGTAGCCTTTGTTTTTTTTTCAGAGTTCCATGGCTTGGATATGAATGTTCTAGTCAAAGCATTAAAGGCTCTTGAGGTGAAGGGCAGATGTGAGTTGATGGCATTCGATGACAGCCAGGGTGTCAAATTCTTCTGAACATTGTCAATATGTAACTTAAAGTATTGTGAGTACATTTATTATCGCTTAGGAAATGTTGAATGCAATTTGTTAAGTTGTAACTATTTTGTAATGTTGAAATATATTGCTTGATATTTTTTTAAAGTTTTTTTTTATATAAACCACTTTGTTACAATTTCTTTGTACACATCTGAGAATGTAATAAGTAATAAATATATTTCTGATAAGAATTCGTTATGCGTATTTAAACTGCGATTAAACACCATTCAAAAATATAATCTATTCAGCAAAGTGTGCATTTTAAGTTGAAATATTCTAACTGGATGTTACATTATTAAATAGTACATACAAATATAAGGTTGGAATAAAACTCTGTTCATTTCATTTCATTTTTATTCGAATTAACTGTAAAATTGTACAACATCAAAATCATTCAAATATTATGCTATTTCATTAAATTGTACAAATTGAAAAAGGTGTAAAATGTTTAAAAACATCAAACATTTGTTTGATTATAATATATACAAATAGGTATATACCCACATTATCATACTGTTTGAAATATTACATTTAGAAACATTATAGACCTAAACAGCCATAGTTATATGTGATCAAAAATGTCCCAATTCATTCAGGTCATAAACAAAATTCCAGAAAAAAAAAAAACAAAAGAGTATGTCTAACTTCTATAAAATACCAAACAATCAGTCTTTAACCGAAAATACACTTATAATAAAATATTTACAAAACTACTTTCAATAAAATCAACAAAAATAATTTATAAAAACGCTGTACACTACACCGATGAGAAAATATTAAATATGTGTATCAAAATTGTGCCTTCACGGTTGTACTCTATTTTAAAAACATTATTATTAATAATACTAGGAGTGATGCGCGTGCGCACTAGCCTTATACACTTAACTACTATACCTCTACTATAACCTCAACCTTAATTCATGTGAGCTTGTATTACACTGCAATAGTATTTAAAAAAGATTTAAAAAACGAAGTGGTCTACAATTGAAGTAAATTACAATGCTTTTCGTATACTTTTAAACAGTATATATCCGCAAACTAATTAAAAACAGCTCAACTTATGTATGGTCTGCAGTGCTAGGTCCGACGCTATCGTGAAGAAAACGAGTTAAGCACTCGCTCTGAAGATGGACTTCTAACTGGTCCGAAACCAGTCGATGCCATCACCGAAAGATTATACGCTAGTTCAGCCGTTTTTTAATTCGTTTAAGATAATGTATCACGAAAGTTACAGTTTAAGTATATATCCGACTCGAAGGACCACAAAAATGCTATGTTATATAGAGTTATAACGAACTTTTACATATCAATGGCAGTTATATGTTTCCGATAAATTATTTAACTATACTATATTTCAGTTTGGTTGAATGTGTAAAAAGTATGTCAGTACATTAATTATTTCAAGAGTTTTAACCTATTTTTATTTCTTGGTCTTCTCAAATTCGTAGTTAATTTCTCAACAGTCTCATTCAGTCTGTTATAAACAATTATTGTAATCTATTTAGCATTGTCCAAATATTTGTGTCCGAATCAAAACTAAATACATCTATAGGTTGAGAACAGATACTAGACATAAAGGTCTGTTGAACAGGAACTATGTTCTACCAGTGCATTTGAGTAGACCTTTCATCTATAAATGATCACTACATTCCAACGCAGCATTGCAATACCCATTAGACTGAGACACACCATTGACAATCCCGGGCGTATGACTGAGACCGTTGTCTGTCGCGATAGTATGTGGTCCATTACTTCCGTTGGTGCCATTGGTGCCATTGCGTTTGTCACAGACGAGCAGGTCGATAGCGGGGACCACACCATTTCCACTCTTACCGCCAGGCGGACGGTAAAACCACCAAGCTAGGAAGAAGAATACCAGCGAGCATAGCTTACCAACTAGTGCTAGCGCTAACATGTACCTGGAATCAAAGAAAAACAATGACAAATACAATTTAGTCGTAAACCTTGAGCTTAGACTAAGTAGAACTGATGTTACCTGCTCATGTTATAGTTGTCGTAGAGTAGACAGGCGCCGGTGGAGTCGCAGGCTGGCTCCCACAAAGAACAGGACAGGTCGATGAGGAAACCGAACAGCAGCGGCGCGGGAATGGTTCCCAAAAGACGCACCTTGATCCACTGGATGCCCAGCGCGAAAGACCGCTGGTCTTCTCGTACACAGCTACGGTAAAATAACACGAGTCAACAACTAATTGTAGCGAATAAAAGCTGTAGGTTAGTGATACTGACCGCAGCGTGGCGGAGAGCGCCGGCATGGTGGCGAGGAAGGTGAACAGCATGACGCAGAAGGCGAGGAACACGAAGGTCCACAGATAGGGGCACGACGAGCTGCACGCGCTGTTGATAGCCTCGTACGGTAACGAAGAGTTACCTTCTGGAAAGATATTCAGACTTCTAAGACATAGAACGTGCGTAGTTTTTACACCCCATCATGATAAGCTATCAGATGAGTATAGACAACTGTCTATCGGAACTCCAATATCTCGGATTATTTCCAAACGTCGCCCCGCTCTGTCCCCACGTGGGGACAGATGAGAATAAAAAGTTTCATCCGTCCCACCTTTTGCAACGAGGGACCGGTTGGAACTTATTTTATTTATTAAGGGTTCCATCTGTCACCTTATTGGTGATAGTGGGACTAAAATGTGGGACGGATGAAACTTTTTATTGTCATCTGTCCCCACGTGGGGACAGAGTGGGGTGACGGTTGGGAATAATCCAATGTCTCATGCGACAGCCCTGTACTAAAGGGTTGTCCTCACCCGTGGTATTGAGACAGCCGCAGTCTGTGTAGAGCTGCGCGGCGCCCTCGCGCGCGACAGCCCTGTACTAAAGGGTTGTCCTCACCCGTGGTATTGAGACAGCCGCAGTCTGTGTAGAGCTGCGCGGCGCCCTCGCGCGCGACAGCCCTGCAGCCGGCGTGGCACGGCGAGTAGTACACGAGGCCGTCGCGGCCGCACACCGGCGCGTACGGCGCGCCCTCGCACCCGCACGCGGCGTTACACTCCGCAGAGAGCATGCCGCCGCTGTTTCATTTTACCTTCATTAATTAAATTGTTCATAGATGTATTTCAACTTATGAACGGTCATAGCGTTCTCCATTTTCACTAACCAGCTAATGCCTAATTAAAGCCCCTTTCTCTACCAACATTTTCTTATAACGAAAAGATGGGAAGGGAAAGTTGATTTAACGGTGGATGAGACGCATACGAAGGGGAAATATCCTCTTTATGTACGTCTCCTCCTCCGTCGATTAAGGGTAGGCAACCCCATCTGCAAGGGCAGCGGTCGCTTCGCTGTCGGATTCCGGCGGCCGCTTGCTCGTTTGCCACCTCATATTATATAAAAAAAGCTTCTGATTTTTTAAACTCTATAAACAAGCTTTCGACATCCATAAATGACGGATACTGCAACGTAAATAATGAATGACGTAGATTTGATTGTAAGCGATGATTGAACACAATGATTTCGGCCGTGAGCCGGCGAGTGTTATCGCGTATTCATATGCAGCGGCGCGTGGCGGCCGCGCTGGCTCCATTGTTAGCTAATACACGTGCACTGCACTTGTCAACACGCCCTTTTTACATGCGTCACAATATAACCCACTAGCTAAAAGTCTATGTATACCTAAATGTGGTTTACTCAAAATAGCAGTGCAACTTAAAGTCAACGTTCTTGTATTGAAAAGAAATAACGAGTCACCCTTGTATAGCGGGACTGTTGTAAGGCACGGTAACGCCAGCAAATGGATAGTCGTCGCAGGAGAGCACGAAGGAGAAGGTGAAGAGTCCAGCGAGCAGCGTGGCGGCCACGCACAGCTTGATGATGCCGGCGCACGCCAGCCGCCAGCGCTTCACCAGCCAGCCGCCCGCGAACGTGCCCCCGCCGCCAGCCGGCACTGTGATCACACCTGGAGAAACAAGGCATACTTTGTACCTTCTACTCCTCAAACTATGTTTACAGCCAATGATGTAGGTCTAGAGGGAACAGCTGCTATTAATTTGGTCTTTTTCGAAGTAGTTTTCATATCTATTTCACATTTTTCGATTCTCTGTGACGGTCATGGGAAATTATTTTTCTATTCAAATACCTAATAACAAAGCAGCATGCGAGGCGCTGACGGCGAACTGGTTCTCAATGAGCTTGGGCAGAAATGCGGCGAAGCCCGAGATGAGCAGGCCCTCGCTGGCGCCCGCTAGGTTGAGGAACACGAAGGTGGGGTTGCGCATCAGCGCGCCGGCCGCCGCGGGCAGCTCGCGCAGGCTGCTGAACGCCGCGCACTTGGACGCCGCACCTTCGTGCGCCTCGCACACTTTGGACGCGCGAATTTCTGCTGCGCCTACAGATACAATATATCAAATTGAACGAAGCAAAAGGTATATAGCTCGCATTGTAACTTCCTCCTAAGATTATAGCCAGTAGACCAGGTCCTGGCCGCAGTTCTAATTCTCGTGTAATGTCTATGAGAGTTATGATGTCCTGGTAACAGTAACGTACCTGGCAGCTCGTGTGGGAAGGCCAGCAGCGGCAGGGCGACAGCGAGGCAGAGTATCGCCGACAGAAGAAAGCCCACCCACCACGCACCGATCCACACAGAACTCTGAGGCGTTATACCGATCCTACGAGGCGCAAATTTAATGGTTTAAATAATGGTTGGTAACTGATTTTCACGTTAAGTTGAGCTTTTGCTCAAAAATTCAGACTTTACAAAAATATTTTTTTGTTGAAATTGATGTAAAATGTCCAATTTTGAAACTAAAATAAAAGAATTTCATTAATTCAATAAATAAAAACGGCAGTAACAATTCAAATTCGTACAAAAACATTAAAAACAATTGCTTTTAATAAGTTGAGGTTAAAGGAGAGTTGGAGATAACAATAACAATCAAATAAGTTTTAACAACTGCGATCCGGATTTAATTAAGAAGTACCAGGATCGCATAAATTGCAGAACAATATTGTCTGGGGCAATAGAGAGTACTGTTGTAGGCTCTACGGCCTCGGCCATTGTAATATCCACCGTCGAATACATTAAAGTCGTTTTCGTATGATAATTGGAGGGTTTGCTGCGATCCAAACTTGTCAACACTTCCGGGTTATTTGTCTAAAGTCGATCGGCTGCTATTTGGATAGCACTTACACAAACAAACCGGATAACTAACTTTGGACACACCTTATCAATAGGGAAATTTCTAGAATTGATTTGTACAAGGAATAAGTTAGGAAATAATAATAACCAACGACCTGCCCCTAAAAATGAATAAGCGTTTACAATCACGACCGTATTACCTAAAAATTATAGCTCCATATAAATAAAATAAAAAAAAGGACCAGGAGAACATGAGGTAAGGGATCGACCGGGACCGGAGCCGGGGAGACGTCAGCTAACAGGCGTAAACAAACCCGTTGATTATCGGAAAGTTGTTAGACTCATTTAAAAGTGAAACCGTATCAAAGAGCTCGTCGAGAGCTCGGCTGCGCGTAAAATCATATTTCGTTGCGGAAGCCGTGGAAGTATATGAAACGGTGGAATTAATTCGGCTGAAAAGTTGCCCGGCCCACAATGAGATGAAAGCGAGAGGGTAAGTTGGCTGAATGAAGCCATGTCGCTGCCGAGATGAAATATTAAAATACGGGAACAACCGCCCGCGACAGAATACCGGAACCGCGTAACAGACCTGTCATAATGTGTGAAGACGCTTCATTCACCTTCGTAAACATACATTTTATTAAGTAAAATTAGTACTTACGTGTCAGAATCAACTGTTGGGAAGTCGGTGTAGATGTTGAGCATTTGCCCACCTAGCACGTAGCCCACAGCTGGGCCGACCACTGCCATCGTGTAGTACACGCCTAGAAATACACGCGTGTAGATACAGTATAAAATCTAACATAGACATTGTACGAGTATGAAAGAACGTAGTTTTGTAAAGCGCGTCGTGAGCATAGAAGGGCGTGGTGTTTGCGCCAGGTCCCGTGGGAGCGGCAGGAGTGCCCTCCTGGTCAAAGACCTGTCTACAGCCGTTGTGCTCTGATTGCTACACTCATTGTCAACTCTTCGCTTTGGGAACGCAATCTAAACACGCGATTCATTCAAGTGTTTGTACAAGCTTCAAAATTTGGTCTGTCTAATTTTAGGATGTTTCGAGAGTCTTTTCAAAAAGATAGGTAATAAAAAATGCATAAAAAGACATTTTAATATACTGTTCTTCTATATTTCCTAGTCAGAAAACAGTTGCAATGGAGACGTGGCACTTGACAAGTTGATAATAGAGTGTGCACCGCGGAAATATATTGGATTTCCTATACAACGTCAATCCCGCCGCCTCCATGCGGTTTGTAGAGCAACGTATTAAATGAGTTTCAAACGGATTCTGGTTTCATAACAATCTTCAGATTTTCACCGACATCGGGTTATTTTGTTTTTCGACATTTTTTAACGCATAAATTTATTGTCAATTGTTTATGATGAAGCCAAGAATGTTTATATAAAAATTAATTTAGCTAGTAATTTAAATAAGTATCGAGAAATTATCTGAACATCGAAAATTTAGTCGAGTAGATTAGCAAATATAGACAACAGAAAATTAGTATGTCTACTCGGTACTTCACTAAATTACAAGTTTAAACAGATGGATGCTTTTTAGAGATTGCAGCCTAAACTGCTGAAAGGATCTTGATGAAATTTGGCATATAAGTAGAGAAAAGTCTGGAAGACTACATAGGCTACTTACTTTTTTTTAAATTTCCACGCTGACGGAGCATGGACAAAAGCTACATAAAAACATATGGTCATATCTATCCTAAAATTCTAAAAACTCTTTACTCAATGGCTTTTCTAGTTTGTTGAAGTAAGTGTTAGTCAGGTTTTTGTAGGAGACTTGTTTTAAGCAGTAGCCGCAGTGAAGCGCTGCGAGGCGAGGTCGCGACCCAGAATATACTAAATGGGACTTACCACTTACACCGAAGTGTCACAAACTCTTCAGGCAATTTTTAATAGCTTATTGTTTGTATTTAGACCGAGTTGTAATTTTGCATTTTACATTCACAGTAATAAGAAATAAAATAGTATAGTCAAAAATGTTTCGAAGACATCCTACTTCATTGCTCAGTGTTCTACTCGTATGTTGTTTTACGAGTAAATCAAATTATCTTTTATAGGACTTAGAGCGGGCGCACACCTTTGACTAAACTATCGCACAACTGTTGTGCGATTGTCGATTGTTTCGCGGCCTTCAACTGTTTAGTTGCACAACTAAATATAGATGTAGTGTGCGCACCTCCATATAAGCTCATAGGAATGAAAATGGGACTAAACAGTTGTGCGATAGTTTAGTTTCAGGTGTGCGCACGCTCTTACATTCAAAAACGTATTTTAAAAACATTTGAGTATCGAAAACAAATCCATTTGTTTTTCGATAAAAGGAAATTTTTAAAAATGAAACATTTAAGTAGATTGTGTAGTGGCAAATCGAAATGCCATTAGCCGTTCCCAGCCATACAGCCACTTCCGGCCATTGAGGGCGAGAGGCTCATGGGAGGGCATTCAGGGCGCAATGTGTGCCTCTTGAGGTATCGAGAGATGCGGGTTCGGGCTATAGTACACTGCTAGCGATTATATTTTAATATATACATACTATGAAAAGTAAACCAAAAGCTACCCTTAAGGCCTTCAAGTGAAGTTCTAAGCATAAATTTACCTTTTTACGTCATATTTTTGATATCTTAATATTAACACAAAAATAATCTTACACAGAATGTTTAAAAATAATTATTACTATTAAAAACGAGAATTTCTTTAGAATCGAGCTGAAGAAGGACAGAGAGATAATATATTTTCTCCTTCTAACATGCTTGCTAACCCAAATATAACGATGTAATTGGAATTCATTTTATCGTAGTTGTGTTACCCTTGGCATTTTCAGAAAAAAAAAAAAAACTTTTATAGCATTTAAAGTTAGCTATTATCGCTTGTACTGTGCGTCAAGCTTTAGTGATCACCAGTGGCTTTTAGCTGAGAAAACAGCGGGTGAAGGGTTCTAAGAAACGGTACAGTGTAGCCTCTACCGATTTCTGTGTCGATTTCGAGCCCGGGACAATGTCAGGGGTGTGAAGAGCGCACTATACCCCTAATGCGTATCCGACACTTACCCCGTTTGTTGCACCCCTAATACGGATGTAATATAGGGCTAGTAGTTTCATGTTTAAAAAGTGTCAAAATCAAGCCCCGTTTCAACATAGTAACATTGAGAGCAACTTTTATACGCTACATAAGTATTTGGTATGATTTTTAAAGTACGATTTTAATGTATCTATACTATTATAATAAAGCGTAAACACACACTTCTTTGTTGCCTAAGATGTCAGCAATTACAGCATATTTTTGAATAATTCATTTTTTAATAAAAAGCCCTACACTTACGTCATGCTTTAGGCTATATATTTTCACGCCATTAAACTTAGGAGGTAAATATTTTAGATAAAAACCCTAATGTGGGAAAGAGACCATAAGTTGCTGCCAACATCAAGAAAGAAAGATTGCTAAGGTTTGTCATGTCATGTCATGTCATTTTGACATTTGCTATTAATAATTTGACAAATGCAAACAATAAAATAAAGTTTTTATAAATTCACGCGGATGAATCCGCACGCGAACAGCTAGTAATAAATAAAAGAGAGGTTAAGAAAGTTCTAACAACTTATTTTTATATTTTTTAGGAATCAGTATCTGCTAAATATTTATTGACCAGTAAATGCTATAACATCAGAAGTATACTCAAGTCTTCCTAGAAGTTAATATAAAATGTAGACTGCGAGCACTCGCCAGCCTCAGCTGCAGAGAGCTTTCTCGTGTACCAGCCGTAACATAATATCACCATAACAATTCAGTACTTATATTATGTGGCTTATAATGTGACGTTTAATTAGTTATGATAAAAGCTACTTTAGCTAGGTTAGACGAACTTTACTTTGTACTCGCCATAGGTGTTGCCAAACCAACATCTACTTTACCTGGCGACGCCCAAGTCTCTCAAACATACCATGGCGAAAGTGTTTTTAAAGATTTATTAAAAAAGTAGAGTATCTTTCAATTGTCGACACAGTAACAATTGGTTTATGTATGTATTTGTTCTTGAAATTACGTTCATAATTTTCTAATAGTGTAATTTACTAGCTTTTACGCGCGACTTCGTCCGCGTGGAATTAAAAAAAAAAACAAAAGTAAGTAGCCTATGTGTTTTTCCAGGCTTCTCTACATCTATCCAAATTTCATCGAAATCCGTTTAGCTATCCAGGCTGCAAACTCTAACAAACATCCATCCATCCATCTAAACTTTCGCATTTATAATATTAGTATGATTTAGTTCTACCCCCACTGACAACTAAGAATCTTATCTCTAAATTCTAAAAACTTTATGATGCAATATGACATCGTCCACTTACCAAGATATACTGACGACATCTTCTTGGAGACGTTCTCGTCGATGTATGTGACGCCAAGGGTGAAGAGTGGCGTGGCTCCGGCACCGTGCAATAGCTGCGCAGCTACGAACACTGCTACCGCCCACGCGCCGCCCTCGCCGCCCCAAGACTTCTCACACCTGCTCACTGACTGTATGAACAATTACATTAGTATTAATATAATGTTAGCTTCTTATTTAAGAAAAGACAAACGGGCAGTGGGATCACCTAGATCAATAATGTCTATGGACATCCGCAATAGCGGAGGAACTAAATGCGTTGTCGGCATTTGACGATATAGTACGGTCACTTCTTGAAAGACCCTAAGTGGTACTTGGAAATACCGCCGAGAAAAGACCATTACATAACATAACTGTGCGAGACAGAAAGTTTGGCATGGTTGTGGAATGCCAGCCATCGAGGTGGTATTGATAGTATCTACGGCTAACATTATTAAACTAATAAAAAATGGGACATGATCGTAACGCTACGCTTTCAGTTACTTGAGAAAGTGTAATGTAAGCCTAGTTTAGGTAATTACGCCCCTAGAAACAGGTAACCACCAAAGTTAATATTCAGAACATGAGAAGGAATCTTACATGATAAACACTACGCAAAGAAGCATCGTTAATATTCAATAAAATCCATCCTTGATGACATCCCATGGAGCATTTTGCCTATACAATTACACGACGACTTAATTCTTCGCAAAAGACAAGGACCTCCCGCGTATTCGGGGACGTATTTGAACCGGTTCCTTATAATACCAGCTCAGAGCCCTTCAGAATTATCAAGGCAGCTATTCCGATGGCATGAATTTTTACAAGCCGTATGACGGATAGAATCTGTGGAATGCGCGCGAAACGGCTTTTGTGCAACTGGATTTCTATATTGAGTAGGGAATTTAGCCTTGAACGATCACCGTTCGTTTTTTGTTTTTTTTTGTTTTTAAAAATTTAAATCAAAAGCTGATCTGTCTTTGGGTACTCAGTGATCTTATATGGTCGAGGATTAAAAAACTAACCAATAAATAATTGTCTCTACCATAGGATATGATTGTCATGGGCAATTAAAATTAAAATAGCAACTTACAACGGTCTTATTCAGTGTGCAGAGGTCCTCGGGCTCATCCCCCGCGACCCTGTAGGGGGGCACCAGGAAGTGAGGTAGTGCGAAGAGCAGGGAGCCGGCACCCATCAGCAGCACGCCCCAGCCAAGCCATCGCGGCTTGCTACTTCCAGCGCGTCCACCCAAGTACGTCACCGGCGCCAAGCAAACGAAAGACGCCATGTCGTATCTGGTGACAATGAGAACATACATGAGGCAAACAAGGTACGCTCTAAAATTAATAAACAAGGTAGAATAGGATACATTTTAGTCAAGTACACGTTGAAAAGTAATAATTAATCATGCCAGCTTTCCTAATAGCATTACTTAAATGAAACTGCAGTTGGTTAAGTATACCGTTTTGTGGATTTGCTCACAGCTAATAATTCTTGTTCAACGACTATTGATAAATTCGGAGTAGACTTACCCTCCAGCGATGACGCCAGTCTGCATAGAGCGGAGACCAAAGCGCTTCTCTATCGTGGTGATCACCACATTCACGAAACCGTTCACCACCATACCTGGCAACAATGATAATCATTACAATACAATACAATACAATTTGTAGCTAATGATGTATGTTTTCTTAGAAATATTTTATATTGTAACGACGCATTGTCGTTGATCTTTTTTTTTTTCGATTTTCTATTGTTTTTTAACAGTTTTTTTTATGTGAACACGGACAAATTAACTTCTGCTTATAGTAGCTATTAACGCCTCGAACTTTTTATCTTTTACTCTTTTTTTTAAAGTTTGAACCAGCCTAGTAATTTTTAGCTACCAAATTCCTAGGTACTCGACTAAATTACTAGAATACTGGGAACTAGGGATAAAACCATGGTTACAGTAGGATTTAAAATAACGCGCATTAGTAAAAACTGCAGTAATTTCACATGGTACAAAGACCAGCTCGGAGGCTGTCCAGGTGAGGGGATGCGAACGGAAATAACTCTTTGATATTAAATTTTCACGTGAATGGACGGACAGACAGATCGTTTCACTCGAAATAGACGACATTTTTCCATTCAATGATCATATGAAATTGTCTGTGCTAATTATAAATTTATGATTTAAATTTACTTTCAAAAATACTTCGCTGATTTTTTCCTTATAAATTTACGACGCGACGACGCTTAAAATCTCATTAAAACTAAAGCGTCGAAGTTATATTAAAGAGAAACTGTAAAATATCAAACTTTGAAGATAAAAATGAAGCATAGGTAAGTGCATATCACATATGAAAACTGTTTCACTAAACGGAAAAGTTCTAGAACTCACGCTAAGGCTGGTTGGAAAGCAATAAAAGGGCTAGAACTAGGCAAACAATACAACGATCCAACTGTTCTCTGAAGTAACATAGAAAGAAAACTTATCTTCCATCTAGAACTAACCTCATAAGTTCAACAGAACTAATAACCATAGCCTTAACACATCTATACTAATATTATAAAGAAGAAAAAATTGTATTTTTGGATTTTTGTATGTATTGAAATAACTCAAAAAGTACTTGGCCGATTTCAAACGTTATCGCTGAGTAACATGGGCTTATTTTTTCACGTGGACGAAGTCGCGGACAACGGCTAATGTACTATAAATTTATTTTCATTCATTCAGTTTCAAAAAGACAAGGACAGCACTATGTTTCGTCACATTTCGTCTATGAAAGGTTATTAAATTGTTAACGTTAAAATTTTGCGTAAAACTTTTGTCAACAAATTAAACCTAAAAGCAAAATATGCCTATAATCATTTTCTACACAACAGTAATCAAAAAATCATTTTAATTCCAAAGTATTATAGATTACTATCAGACGGTCAACCGAGGTCAGTTGTTGAATAGCGCCATTACCCGCCTACACTTATTTGTAAGTTTTATAAATATAAATATTATTGCGTTGTATGAATATTTAAAATAGAGATTTGTAAATAAAATTAATTAAATAGACCTTCAAAATTGATATAAAAAATACTTAAACAGTCTCCATTCTTCAATAAAAAACCAACTCTGAGAGAAAATGGTGGAAAAAGTACCAGGGAATCATAAGCTACTCGGGTTCATGTTTTGAGGTTATGTTGAAATTCTGAACACGCAAATATTTTACTATATTTCAGTCGAACTAAAACAGGCGATCAATCATTCTAATAAATAAATTTAATATTTTTACAAATATTACAATACCAGATTTTGATAAAAATCAACTTAGTCTATGTTCTTCCAAACTATGTTCTACATTTGATACGTTAAAAATCATCCATCCATCCAAACTATCAGATTAGTAATGCTATGATTAGTATGATCAGTTCCAACCAAGGTCATAGTAATCGAAGTCTGAAAACATTATGCATATAGGTACAATATAATATTAAATAGTGTGCTTGTCTGTTTGTAGATTTAATTATGCCATTTGTATTCATGACCTAGCAATTATAAGTCATAATATCTTTGTTAATTTTCTTTTGTCTGACTTTACAATAAACAGATTTACATATATCATACTATCATACTGATATTATAAATGCGAAAGTTTGGATGGATGGATGTCTATTAGAGTTTGTAGCCTAAACGGCTGAAGGGATTTCGATGAAATTTGGTATAGATGTTGAGGATAGTCTGGAAGAACACATAGGCACGAACACTTTAGTTTTTTTTAATTCCAGGCGAACGAAATCGCGGGTGAAAGCTAGTCAAACATAAAAGCGAAGTTACATCGAAGATTTTTAAAGTATGGAATAAATTATTATCTTTAAGCACTTTATATAAAAACATTCGCTTGTTTTCCATGATTGGCAATTTTATTAATTCGGTTGGTTTTTCTTTGTGTGGAGTATTAAGGGCCCATTATATTTATTACGCGAGGCTGCACAAAGCATCAGCAATGATATGACAGAAATTGCTAAGTGCCACCAATTAATCATTTCAGTAGATAATACGAGCTAATGGCGGTGTTTAGTCGATCCCGGATTTCACAGATTCTTTTGAGAATTTTGTGAAGCTCCCCAACTTTCATAACAATTCTGGAGACTTTTATTAATATACGTTTTATTAATTTTGTACAAAAGACTGGCAGGTCATAATTTTTAAAAAACAATTTTAAACACGAAAATTGGGATAAAATATTTCAATTATACTAATATTATTAATGCGAAAGTTTGAATGGATGTATGTTTCTTAGTACGTAAACAAAAACGTAACGGATCTATAGATAGATATTTGTCACAGATGTTGAACATAGTCTGTAAGAATCCATAGACTAATTACTAAGTTTTTTATTTCCACGCAGACGAAGTCGCGGGCAAAATCTAGTCGTAAGTAAAATGCAAAAATACAAATAGTTTAAATGCACGGTATTTGTATTTATGTTTGTATTTATATTTATCAATAAATCCATTATTCGTGAGTGAATATAATTTGGCGCCTAAAAGGTTCGTGTGTCAAAGCCGCCATTTTGCTGGGAAATGCGCGAGAGTTATTCCGCGTCACGTCCCAAACATATTTAATGCAATAGGGTGCTGATACAATTTGCAAATGGATATAAAACAAAGATTATTTAATGTAAAATAATATGTTGATAAAATGAACACGAATATTTATCAAAACCCTCCAACTTTCTTCATTTAAATCCTGGTTTTCTGCAAATAAATCTGCATTACGTATTTAAAATTGTGATGAATGTTTTAGCTTTAACCGCAATAAGTTGTTTATGTTAAATATTTTTAATACTACATTAATACGGCAGATTTATCATAATAGACCATACATTGTTAGCGAAATGAACGTTAAAATGCAATTATCCTGTACATCCGAGTGGTCCCCGCATACCGGCCAGTCGGGAGGGATTACACGGCATTACCGCGGCTAGTACGAAAGCGCATTTCGCTATTGAATTTTGAGGCCGGGATATGACGGGAATCGGAGCTAAGCCTCAACATTCCACTTCCCGAGCTCGTATTATGACCGAGTGCTTTGTTTTTCATGTTTCACTGTATCAGTACTCAGCTTATAAGATACCAATGCGAGGCTTTTAGTACTTTTGTATTAAAGTGAAAAATATATTAATTCGATTTATGCTATTAGTTATTTTAGATATTTATAAATACTGGATTAAACTCTGGAATAACGGTCTCGTTATACGAAAAAATCCTACAATATATTGGTTGTTAAACAATATAAATAAGTTCTATTACATAAAAAGCTAACATTTTTAAAGTTATAACTTTCGCTTAGTTATAAGTTATAGCTTTCGCCAACAACTCCGTCCGCGTGAAATTTAAAGAAAAAGTAAGCAGCCTATACCTTCTTTCAGACTATCCACTACATCTATTCCAAATTTCATCGTGATCCGTTCAGAAGTTTAGGCTACAAACTCTTAAAACATCCATCCAAACTATCACATTTATAATATTAGTAAGATTTAGATAAATACATTACTTAAAATATATTATTTGGAAACGTTACCCAGTCGCTATACGAGTAGATCTTGTTGCAATCCATACTAATGTTCGGAATTATCCGGATAGCGTAGTCCGGTGAGGACCCGGACAGTCGCAGATTTACCCTACTATTAATATATAATTCACCACTACCAATTAACCGAAAGGTACACCAAAAAGATGTATGAAAATTAAACAATCGCATATCGTCTTTAAGCACATCTGATAGCATGACTCTAGTTTTCTTATTAAAAAAGTTAAATTAACCCATTTAAGCTAACGGTGACTTACTTGCAAGTTAACACACTTAAAAATTCAGTAGTTAATCAAAACTTTGTGTTACAGTCTTATCTAAGGTGTGTTGTTATTTATGATGGGATTTAATTAAAAGTTTTGTATCCCTTGATTAAAGTAACATAAATTGCCACTAGCTTTGGGTGACACTTTTATATACAAAAGTTAATTAAAAACAGCACTATTAATAAAGGAAATAAATCCATATTTCAGTAGAATTAAAAAAAACAGTAATAAAAGTCAATTTAAACATTAAATTAAATTATAAATGAATCAGTATCGTTAACTTAAGGATGAAATAATTTACCCCTACATTGCTAAAGCCCGTGTACTAATAAACGTTTGAACAACTTAAAATAACTTAAGCACATGAAGCTCAATTAAGACATAAACTAAGTAGACTCGTGTCAAGTTAATTGCGAGGGATACGAGTCGAAGGCTTCGCTGCAAATTACCGGGAGTGCCAATCAGGTGCTTGAGACATGCCACACGTGCGCCCCGCGTCGTGGCTGCGCGGCCGTGTGGATAAGCTTTAATCAAGGAACTTAAACTGTTGCGTCAATACTTAAGATATTTTGATTTTTCCCTACTTATAACATGCCTATACAATCCTAACTTTTTACTTCTTTATTTCTACCACGTGGCTACTCTCAAACTTCCCCTAATATACTCATTTCGAGTATAACAATCACATTTACGCCAAATTTGATTGTCATACTCTCTTTGACACAAACTTAATATTTGAGCATAAATATACCTGCATATTGTTGCATATATGGTACAAATAGTTGGCAAGGTATTCGCTATGAGCGGAAAATTTCACAATATTTAATCACTTCCCTCGTTCCAGCATAAGTATTTGTTATTAACATCAGCAATTTCCTGCACAATTTTGCACAACAACTACTTAAACACAAGAATTTTAACACGCGTTAATCACTGAGTTACTGTAATGACATTAAAACCAATAGCCTTTTAACTCGTTCACTGCGTAACAGGCCGATATCGACCTGACGCGGTACTTAAGCTGGTGCGGACGAAGAAAACTATGTCCCTCTCGCTAGTGCGAAACTTATCTTAGTTGTATACATTACATTACATAAAATGTATACATTATGTTTCCACAAAGTTATAGCAATTTAAGCTATCCTAGTGCTGGTGGGTCTGAAAAGACCTGCCACGCACTGGCGGAAATATCATTGGGGGCGTATTTTGATTTTGATTGATTGTATTTGAAAAAGTATGATTTTACTTGCCGCAGTAAACGTGTTAAAAAGCCAAGGTTTTCGACTAATAACTAATAGTGTAATAACATTATACATACTTAAGTATAAAAAAGTAACTATATTTTTAACTAACAACATGTTTTCCAAGAGTTTTTCCCGGCCGATGGCTGGGGGCTGGGGCACTCGGTTCGCCTCGGCCGCACAACAGGTGTCTTTATCCGAAGCTATTTAAGTTTGGACACTTTTATAGCCTTCGGATTTAAGGGATAAGTGCTTATCATTTCCAGAGGTTCATTTAACTTTACGCAAACTTTTTTACTACAATACTCGCTCCTGATACACCGAGTTTGTATACAAAGTTCTTAGTAATTACTAAAAGTAAAAAAAACGTCTCTATGTATCAATGTGGCTATGAAAAGTAATTAAAGGAAGTATCAAGACTTCAGCTACAGGCTTCATGTAACAGCGACATCTATTGGCGGCTGCTTTGCGCCGGAAGTGGGCGCCATGTTTGATCACCACCGTACATCCGGTGTCGTATACCCCTTGTTTTGATATTAATTGGCTTGTCTGAGATAATCGTGACACGCAATTTAACTTGTAACATTTACCAATTCATGTTTTGCAATGATATTTTAGTTAGTAAACAGATAAAGGGAGTTTAAAATAATTTAAAGAAGACTTTGTTTTACAAGTTGTTATAAAAATAGGTATTTTGCGATCTCAAATAGGTGTAAAGGCAATCGTTAAACGGAGACGTGTGCTCCGTGCCGACGTCATGAGGCGGTAAAGTAATGAATGTAAATACGCCTCTACTCCCTGCAATAAACATTACTTAAGGTACTTACACACTGTCCATCTTACCCTATTAAAATACTAGGTGATCGACGCGTTACTTCGCTCATTTACATATGTTAAAGGTATAAACGTTCTATTTAAACGTAGACCAAAATAATATAATTACAAAAGGTCATTTCTATTTCATTTTTGCAAATCAAAAACGACTTTTTCACTTAACTACATGAGGATTGCTACGACAGTGCAGAAGGAGCAGCCATCCTTCCTTGAGACTCCAATGGAAAACTACTATGAATAAATCCGACCTAGCCTAGATCATCGGCTAGCCTCGCTCATGCTTCTTTACGTACATGTCCATGGTATAAACATTTTTTTGCAATACTATAGTGTGTATGTACCTTTACAATGATAATACTGGTATACCACAGTCGGGCTTTAATTTTATAAACCCATGATTTGTTGGGCGGGAGTTGGGCGGGTGTAAAGGGAATTAAATTTTCGCCATTATTGCTGTGTGCAGGATGATTTGTCGCCTTTTATTGTGTTAAATCACTTTGCGATGTGTTGAGCCGTGAACTTATTTACGACTTGCCGTTACTCGGTGGTTTATTACTGTCTTGGTTTATATTGTCCTGGTAGATAGAATGTGAGGTAGAATCAATGATTTTTTTTTACAATTAGAATTAAACACTACTCGTATTTTACTGTAAGTTTAGTTATGTGTTTAGTTTAAAAATAACCGCAATTAAAACAAAAAGGCAAGTGTTTATTCGTAAATTGTAATTATTAGTGTGCTTAATCTTCATAGCTAATTGTTCAAATAAAACATGCAGGCAAAGTTTGTGGTGAAACTAAATGTTGTGATGTTGGGCCACGGAACGTGTTGGAGATATCATTAATTGTTCCGGCGGGGTTGGGCCAGCAAGCCAGCGGATCTCATTAGTATTTCGCTCGGCGCTGGTGGCTGGCTGCGGGAACAATGCAGCACTCTCTCACACCTGTTCGCACGCCTTCATATAACCTCTGTTGGAAACTTGCGACAGATTTATGACGCGAATAACTTCTAACCACAGAGTTAGAATTAATAGATGTGACTTAAATAGAAAAAATTATACATAATTGTCATTATTATTTTTATGAACATCAAAATAGCTAAAGGAAAGTGTTGAACTTTGCTTCATCATCATCAACAGCCTTTATCTGCCCACTGCTGGACATAGGCCTTCCCCAATGTCTTCCACAGAATGCGGTCCTCCGCCTTCCGCATCCAACTTTGCTTATTGAAGTAAAATTAATGTTTTAAAAACTCATTTCTGTTTTTTTTTTAAAACCAGCTTCAAAGTCTCATTCTAAATACATGTATAGTACAAAGTAAACATAAATAAATACCTAACCAATCTGCTTTGCTAAGATCAGAGCGTATTTGAATCGCGCAATCAGGCTCTTTAGAGTCACTTGCAAAGTCGTTAGCTAATTTGATACTCAAGGAAATTAGCTGAACAAACATCACGATTGCCTCATGTTCTTGCAAATGTCCTTTAATTTATCTAACTTTACTATTTAATCTTTATTTAATGTTTGTTTAAGATAAGTTACGTTTATTTACTTTATCGTTGTAAGGCTCTTTATACGGCTAATGTAAATATTCTTTTGTCCTATATGATATTATATCTTTAAACAGTAATGAGTCAATATGGTTTTTACCAGTATGGTTGAATTAATAAAGTGTATTCAAGATTTTTTAAGGATATTTTTTCTTTACAAGTCAACATGCAATTCTAAAATGTCTCTTCCATTTGTCGTAGATCAGTGGCAGCGCTGAGACAGCTAATAGGTTTGGACCGTTTGGCGCGAGGTGGCGCCCCGCTCGTTACCAACTAAAACATTGCTTTCTCTTCTATATGCTTTGTTTTCATAACCTCTGCTTGTTTGTTTTATATTAAACTGCGGTAAAATATTTACTTTTTAATTACTTTCGTATATTTATTCATTTATACTCTAGAATATCACATTTCAAGTTAACTTTAAATTCCCACGACTGCGTATTTTCAGTCACCTTTTTGCCCACAAAAACTATAAAGGACTTTAAAATAATCTAGTATTAAATTTCCCTAAGGATATCATACTAAATAATGTCAAATTTACTATTAGTTGTAAATTGTAATTGCCTTAAACGATATCAAAACTATTTGAAACGTTTATCAAACCGGGTAAGATCTCCCAATAACCGGGTTTGTCGGGTTAACCGGGCCGGTTATCGCGATACTTATAATTTCCCCGGGGACGCCGCTACTGTGCACACCTGCACCTTTGTAATCTATGTAAACTTTTAGAGGATATCAGGAAGTACTTTTGTGATAACCATGATTAGTAACAAAAATATTTGCTAACGTATCCATGATATTAATTATGAAATCCATATAAATTGTGTCCAACTATCAAATAAATCCTTCTCATATTTCACGGGACTACATTGGTGTGAAAAAATCGCAGCCTCCATTTATTCGTGAGATCTGGTCGTTTGTTAGCAGCTTAACCGACGCCTGGCCTTATCAATATTGTGATTGTGAACGATCGTATAATTATTTTTACAAACAATTACATCGCGTTAAATCTTACTAATATTCGAAATTTACACGTTTAGATGTTTCTTTTTACTATGTATCTTTAGAACGGCTGAAATCTCGTTGAAAAGCACAGATTTAGAACATAGTTTGAAAGAACACATATGTAGGCTTTTTTAGTTCCGCGCGGAGAGTCGCGGTCGACAGCTAGTATTTAATATTGTTAAACTTAAATACCACGTTTTTTAAACATTGCAGTATAAGGCAACACTTCTTTTTTTTTAACAAAACATTTAACAGTAAAGTTGCGTATCAAATAATACTGATAAAAGGAGGTTTTATCGCAAGACGTACTTCAAGGTCGCAGTAAACCTCCACGTAGCATACTCGCAACGTGAGTTACATTTATAATCGAATGCTGTGCGTATTGCACACGTAACCAATATTATTCGTCACACACTAACATACAGTTTTTTATAAAACAAAAGGCCACAAAGCATTTTTTAAACCAATGTTTTCAAACGAAGATACGGACATTAGCTAGATAGTGAACACGAGTCGTTATAAAGGTACTCACCCTGTATAGCACCTGCCCAGCAAAGCCAGAACAACGCCCATTTGGCTGTGCGGAACCGCTGCAACCAGGCCGGTCGCACCGCGCCCCAGCCGCACCGCAACTCGCCCACGCCGCCATTACTCTCGGAGTCTGCCTCGCCTTCAGACTACGAGAAGAAATTAATTAAAAAAATAGTTATGTTATTAAAAAATCTACAATGCCCAGACGACGTTAAGATTTTTCCTAAAAACAGTAGTGTTGCTTACACTAATGTTTTCATGTTTTATTCCAATGTCGGCAACTACTTGTAGTTTAGTAGCGGGCTTCTTATGTGGATCCAATGACATTTGTTGAAAATATCTGATCTTTGAAAGATGTCAATCATTAAAATTGAATATTTCAATGTAGAGCAATCAGATAACTGAACTATTGGCGGATATCCTATCAAACATCGATCTAGCGGTCTAGCTGATATTTAGGTCTCAATAGCAAACTATACAGGCCGAATTGTCCGCATATCTTTCATTGATTGCATTCTAACGTTTTGTTACATTGCTGAGTTCCCCTTTTAATATTTTGTTTGTGAATAAAACACTTTGTTACACTGAAATCTTAGAAATCAAACCAAATTGCCCGATGATTACGTGATATTTATCTGTGTACGAAATGTACATTAAAATGAACCAATTTATATGTAATTCGAATGGAAATACCCTAACAGAAGTGCTGCTTGTAATAACATAAGAGGATTGTAAAATTGTTTCGAACATAATCGAGTAGTAATGAAATCTCGAGCAAGGCAGACCGGCTTGACGTCACATACTTTATTGAACCTTTAAATGTCACTAGCAATAACTTAAACAAACACACACTAAATACATACATTAACAGATAAAAAATATGTCAAGGGAATTAATATAAGTAACTAGCTTTCGCCCTCGATTCTGCCCGCACGGAATTAAATAAAAACTGAAGTAGTAGCCTATGCATTCAAAATCAATGCCAAATTTTACCGAGATTTGTTCAACTGTTTAGGCTACAAACTCTTACAAACATACATTCATTCAACTAAAGGTTCGCATTTATAACATTAGTAAGATAGTGAGATTAGGTTTTCTACTTACAATTTGATGTGGATAAAATTAATCTATCTTTCTTGAAACTATATTTTTTTCTATATAAAGGACATCAACGCACTTAAACCAATTTTGAAGTGGCCGAGCACACAAGTTCCTCAAAATCACTAACGCACTATCTATTTGTGAAATAGAATTGGTCTGTGGCATGTAGAAATGACTTTCACCTAATGACAATCACAAGTATGCATTACAGGAATAAATTACAACTGTCTCTGCAAAACAAGAAATGCCTCTTGAAATGACGACCTCGATTCTTTGTAAGCACACCTGGTTATATTTGAATAACTAAACGATGGTTCACAATTGCTATTTGACATGAAAATATTTTTTGCAAAAATGCACAATGATACTAATATTATAAACGCGAAAGTTTAGATGGATGGATGGATGTTTGTTAGAGTTTGTAGCCTAAACGGCTGAAGAGATCTCGATGAAATTCGGCATAGATGTAGACGATAGTCTCGAAGAACACATACGCTACTCACATTTTTTTTTATTTCCGCGCGGACGGCGACACGAGCGAAAGCTAGTTTTTCATACAGTTTTCATAATTCTTATTTGTTAAAATATTTAAATGTCTTATCGAGAACTTAAATGCATTGATATAATTTAGTTAATATCTATAAGTACTCATATATTTCATCTTTACGTACGGTAACGGTGCGTCTCATGTCGCTACCGGAAGTACTAATTGTGCGGTATTGTGCTTAGATCAAGATTTAATGCCGCCTATGAATGCGACATTCAGAATAAGACCTCGTCTACAATATACAAGAAAGCGAATATAGACATTTTCAATAACAGTATTTAGTTAATAAATTTTTCAATAAAAAATATTTTTAGATTTTATTAGGTATACAGCACAGAAAGGTAAATAACATTTTTTTGCTTGTAAAATTTTAAAATTAAATTAAACAATTATCGTGTTGTTGTTAAGTATTTTACCCGCTGCGCTAGTAACTATGGTCGTTACCTTAGCGTGGACCTCCATGTAAAGTAACCGGGACACGGTGGGCGTTCCTGATTGAAGAATTAAGGAATGCCACGATTGAATCATATCGCAATTGTTTAATCTGTACGTCTGGAAATATATCTTTTTATTTCTACTCCTATACATTTCTTATTTACTTTTTCTGGCCTGCCATTGCTCATACAATAGACCGGTAAATTAGTCTGTTAGGAGATCTTGTCCTTTCTCTTCTTTGCCTTTCTATGATCTAACAATGTCTTGCACTTTTCTAACTATGTACGTTTATGTTGTTGGAAAATTGGGCAGACCCTAGTCTGTCCCACCAAATTATTATCTGATAACAATCAAACGTGTAAAATATTTGATGGAAATATCAGAGTTTGTACCCTTATCTGCTAGTGACGTCATTTTTAAGCTATCGGAGCCTCTATCAGCCCGTGGTGGGACAGGCCCTTATTGTCATAGATTAGTAAGTTGAAGTACAACCGCTTTGTTCTTTAATAGAATCATAATCTGCTTAGTTATAAATTTAAAAGGAAGTGTCAAAAGTTTCTGAATTGAATGCTGATATTAAGTTACTTAGCGAGTCCAAGACTTATGAATATTCATATGCAAATCAAACTATAAAACATAATGAAGCGATCCTATCAAGTATTAAGTGTGTCACGTTCGTGTCTGAATACTGGCTCAATAGCTTGACAAAAGACCGGATAAAATCTGCCCGGAGATCACAACTGATATCCGGTTAATTCATACTTTATCCGTCAATAGTACTATTGACTATTCACAAAGTATTTGACTATAATGTCAACCTTGACCCGAGTCATTAACGACGCTATTACATGCTTTATTTCAATTTAAAATCAATTATGAATATGAAATCTTTTCATATGTATAGTGTTAATGTTTTGTAGAGGTAGAGGTAGGCTAAGAAAGAGATAGATATATTACGTGAAAGGTGACATGATCAAGAAGGATGACAGAAGATAGATTAAACTGGACTGAAATGGACTGGCCGACTCTACCGGAGCATAACATTATGATGACGATTTTAAGTGTAATAAAAAAACGGGTTAAAATAATTCTGCTAAATACAAATCGCGTATGACACATTGTTTATTTTTTACTAGCTTTAGCCCGTTACTCCATCAGCGTGGAATTAAAAAACAAAAGGAAGTGGCCTAAGTGATCTTCCCGACTATCCTCTTACATTTAAACCAAATTTCATCGAGATTCGGTCAGCAGTTTAGGCTACTCTAACAAACATCCATCCATCAAAACTTTCGCTCTTTTAATATAAGTAACAATTATTAAGATTGTCTAACGTACCACTCAATTTTGATATTATAAAAATACCAGTTTTTTAAATGTCTATGATTAGTAATAAATTTTATCTAAGCTCCAATAAAATTAGAAACAAAAATAAAATTATACCATAACTCATTTTAACACCTAACCAATTACCATAATAACAAAGTTCAACAAACAAGGTCGTGTTGCGTGTGATCGTTGAACTTGCTATTTTTAGTACAATACTTTCATAGTTAATTATTTTATAGTTTCGTAAATTACATGAAACTAGAAACGTGCGTGAATACGTAAAGCGAATCATTTTGTTTAATATAATACAAATCTAAAATATAAAACGTCAATGAAGAATTATTTGCTTATTTCTTATAAGAAAGTTCAAAGTTTAAATATTGGAATTGGCATTATTTTTATTATATTTAATACAAGAAATAAGTTGAAATCAATGAGAGTTACACCCTAATTTTTCTTAATTATTCCTTTAAAACAAATTACATTCCAATTAACAAAGCCACTTAGCGCATATCTATTAGACCTAAGTCTAAGGACTAAAAAAAATTAAACATATAAATACCATTTTGAGGCATCAATCGTCCAGCCCGTAGATAACTCTTATTATTTCTAAACCATAAACAGTTTATCAACTTTTGTATTAAAGATGTGTTATCGCAAATAATATCGACAAAAGTTTGCGGTTCAATCGCACGGGCATAAATTCAAAGGGAACGCACCGCACGACCCCTGGCGGGAAACTGAAGCCTTGCACTTCCCACTACTGTATATAAACAAACGGGAACACAGTACATCCACAACCCTCACAATAAACATAAATATTAATTAATTAAAATGCTTCGATGTTTTTCGGATCTTTGTTGAAGTACTAAATAAACAAATTAACAAGATAAATCATAAAAATCTCATCGAAAAAACCAGATGAGCTGCTGGTATTTTAAAAAAGTATAATTCTATCTTCAAGGATAAATTGATGGATGGATGGATGCATGGATTCTTCATAAAACGATTGTGCGATTGATTTCGCTAAAGTTGATTTGTATTAAAAGATGACATAGATTACTGATTTTTTTTTATCAAGAGGTTTTTATTTAAAAAAACAAATTATAACAAAATTAAGTAAGATTTATGTGTAATTCTTCAGTATACATGAACCATTGCGCACGTGCGTCCAACTTGACGTGACTTTAATTTGATTCGGGGCTTCCGAATTAAATGCGCGCCATATTTATGACTTTTGGAGGGAAATTGAGAGTGGACAACGAACGGGTTGTTCCGATAAAATTGCATCTACAATTTTAATTGTATTAAATTGTTTATAAAACCAAACATAATTAAAGAGTTAATATATCCTTAATTTTAATACATTTCTAATATGGTAAGCAGAAAAAGATCGCAGTACAGATTATGTTCTTTGTCATATACCATAGATAAATGAATCGTGCCAATTTGTGTACTTACCGTATGTCGCCTGTCATTCCGGCGACTTCCGCGCAGGTCTATAGTGTGGAAGCCGTCGTCGACAGCATCAAATGCTTTGTTGACACATCCCCCGCTCTCCGCCATCACAGAGCACTGCACAATATAACACGGCATTTAAGTTTTTTTTTTTACACAATTTAAGGTGGCAAACGAGCAACCACCTGAATCCGCCGAAATGGCGAAGCGACCGCTGACCATAGACATCCGCAATTGCAGATGCTTTGCCTACCCTTAATCGACGAAAGAGAAGACGCACATAAACAAGATATTTCCCCTTCTTATGCGTATCCTCCACCGTCAAATCCACTTTTCCTTACCATCCTCTCCTGTCAAGAAAAGGGTGGAAAAGAAAATGGACTAGAATTAGGCCTAATATACTAAGTATAAATTACTAAATTTCCTAATCAAAGAATTTATAGTTCTACCAATTTTTTAACAAACATTTCCTCTTTAACAAGTCCCTTAGCATAGGTCTATCATTAGTAATGACTGTGGGATTGATACTGGCAGTGTGTACCAGTTTTCTAGCTTTATAAAAACGTATGTAGCTTGTTATAGATTTCTCTGTTTATCTTGTGTGCCACACAATGGCTCATTGTGTATTGGGAAATGGACCGCGTGTGCAAGATGCATCTATATCAACTTTTTAATGTCATTAACATTAGGGTGCGAACACATTTGAAGAGTTCGTCGTTAAGCGTAATTCGCGAGTGAATGTGGACACAGCTTAAGGACAGATTGTTTTCAGAATTTGTTTATTTTTAATTTAATTATGGTTTGTTAGTATTTAAATCGGATTAGAATGTCCAATCAAGTGATTAGATATTGGACCTTTAGCACCTACCGTTAATGCTTAAATTATCTCTTGAATTAAAAAATGTGTTGACTTAACCCTTAAAAGCCTGATTTTTTAAATCAAATTACAAACTTTATAAGCGTACCCTTTACTGTGTTTTTTACTAGAGGGAAAAAATAGTAAACAAATAAATAAATAAATAAAGTTTATTAAGTTTACTAATATTAAAAATGTTTATTATGTGAATATAAGATTAATGTATGCATAGAGCACGTATGAGATGCATTTATTCATAGGCCAAACGTATAACGCCTTTGTCCCTACATGGTCATCAAAAATCCAAGACTTAGGTCAGTTTTTAGCAAAAAATTAAAGTAAAATTTGAAATTTGTTAGACGATTTCAAATCACGATGACCGAGTTGGCTAAGTATTTCAAAGATCCCAGACTTTTTAAATAAAATCCAATGAAACTGTAAAATACAGTTCAAACGATATTGCACAAATCAATTAAGTCCGTAAACTAAACGCATCATGATATTCACAAATTGAATTTTGTAACGGAATAAGTGAATTGTACAACAACAACAACAATAACATTTATAATTTAATAAATAAAAAATAAAATACAGATATTTTCTCCGACAAAAAAAAATTTAATCATTCACAAATAATTATCTTACAATCTAACTTTTTACTAAATACGAAAGTTTAGCGTGGAGCGTTCTATTCTATTTCTGTCTACCTCTTTAAGTTACTAGCGTGAATGTTTATTTGTTTATCAGAGAGTTACCCAACATCAATATTTTCTTGAATGTATTACAATAATTAATCGTAGATTCATAAATCATTCATGAAAACAATACCCGAAAGTTTTCTACAATAATAATTGTACAAACTTTTTCCTACAAACAATTGAATAATTTATTTTGTATATATGACGTAAATATACGAAGGTAAATAAAAGAATATGCTAAATTGAGATAGGAACTAAACATTCCCTATGTAGAGACTACCTACTACAATATTAAGTGCTGTTAAATTGATTGCTAAGGGGTTTCCTTATTGTCGATGTGAAATCTACACTAAACTACTATTGAAGTAACTATTAAGTATAGTAGTAAGACATAATAAACGTCTTATTCATATTTCAATTGAGATGTTCAACGTAGGAGAAAAGCTAAAGTCAGAATGGTAAAGCAACAGTGGTAGAGCCCGCTTTAACATCTTCGCACGAATGGGCCGGCTCGCCCGGTGTAATACCACGACCACACAGAAAACAGGCGTGAAGTGGAAGCAATTCCGCGTTTCGTCTGATGAGTGTGGTGCCGGAGGCCTAATTTTAGTCCCTTTTCCTTTCCACCCTTTTCTTAAGAGGAAAGGATTGAAAGGAAAAGTGGATTTGACGGCGGAGGAGACGCATATGAAGGGGAAATGTCCTCTTTATATGCGTCTCCTCCTCCGTCAATTAAGGGTAGGCAACGCATCTGCAATTGCGGATGTTTATGGACAGCGGTCGCTTTCCATTTCGGTGGATTCAGGTGGCCGCTTGCTCGTTTGCCACCTTATATTATAAAAAAAAAAAAGAATAAGCTCCGAACAATATGGATATCGATTAATATCTAATGTTGTTCCTAACATAAAGTTACCTATGTAATACATGCCTAAGTCTTAGGCATATTTTTGCAAAGTCATCCACTTTTCTTAAAGACGGGCAACGCTCTGGGTATACTCTGTTGTTACGAATTACCATAGCGTCGAATCAAATCGTTTCGATGAAATAAGAAAATTGCACAATCTCGAATAATTTTAAATTATCATCTAGCGAGAAATATACAAGTATAAAAGATTGGTAATAAAATTATGCAACCGAAACGTTCGCCTTCGAAACACGGACAATACAGAGTTTACAACTTTTTTTTTATGTTCTCAGGTAACTTTACAACCTTTACACATTGCCTACTCGTATCGCCTTTCTGTAATTCTTGAGACGGCAAAAATGAAATTTGACTTGAAAATGTTTTAAAGCTACATTAATTCAATCCTATAGTAAATTCTATAATAGTTTCGTGCAATGAGATAAATTATCTACGTGATTATCAAACCTATCAATGCTACGTACGAATGTAATAGTCACGCACGTTATGATAATCATATAGTACAGAAACGACAAAACGCGATAAAGCATGTAAACAATCTTATAACTATTTAAAGTTTATAACCTTAAATATACAAACTAACTGTCACTCGTAACTCCTTCCGCGCAGAATTTAAAAAAAAACTTTCTTAGTAGCCTTTTCCATAAACCAGACTATGTTCTACATCTGTGCTAAACATCGAGATGGTTTGAGCCGTTTTAGAGATGTATACTAAGGAACATCCATCCATCTAAACTTTCGCACTAATAATATTCAAGATAGTAAGAAGTTAAATTGTCAAAGGAAATTGGTAATTTCAGGATTAAATGTTTGGAAAGTCTACTATATTAATTTTACCAAAATGTAACTTGTGATTTTTGATAAAAGGTGAAAGATATTTTGTGGATCATAATCATTAAAGTAGAAAAACAGAATTTCAAAATTAAGTAGCAGTTTTATGAGAAACTTTTAATTACATAATCATTTTAATTAGTTACCCCCAAACCATGTTGTTGACACTTACGTTGCTATGCGAAGCCACTGCTATTTTAAACCGTTTTTAATTTGTACTACAATGTAACTTGTACTGTACTTTTGAAGCAGTTTGAGATAGCGTTATACCTTGAATACATAATTCAAATTTGAAGCCTGTGATAGCCAAATACGCATTTTAATGTATTTAATTGTACAAGTTGAACATTATGTCATGGTTACCAATGTAAACACCAAAAAAAATTGCAAATGTTTATTTTTAAGTTTTTACAATAATTGCTTGAAGCATAGTTTTGTTAGTGTTGTATTCTTCCGATATCTTAAACATTATTTACCTTTATAATAACTGTCACTTCATTTCAATATCAATCCAAAATAAAGGAACTGGTTAAACACAAAACAACAAAAAACACTGGTTACGAAACTGTGTCGCGGCTTTGACGTAACAAGGAATTGAAAAAGTAAAAGTGAACGCGAGACGTGTTCGTTCGAATTTTGAATTTGCATTTTGAGCGCGAACGTGCGCCGCGTCACCTGTCGCACGGCGGACTGGCGCGCGCGCAAATAGAGACGCCAAACGCAAATAATAGAAACATTCGTATCGATAACTTTGTCTTTGTCACAACACTAACTTTCTATTGTAAAACACAAACATCATAATCATTCACTACTCTAAATTAGATAAGAACAATACAAGTTGTAGTTATATCAAATAATATACCTATTATAGTTTTAATACTTAATTTGAGTTAAATATTTCTGGAACAATGAGAATAGAATAAAGATTGATACGACTAAGTCGATAACGTTGTTGCCGCCCTAGCTTTTTATCATTGCTAAACAGAGACATGTAGATATGAAAAACAATCAAAATTTTATAAGAAATAGTATGAATGCTTTCATAAATAACAACAATATTCGAGAACATGACAGCAGGCGGCACAGCAAGGAAGCAAGTGTCCTGCAATACGCCTAATACATGTATAGCGCTTAGTTCTATCGATGGGCAACGTTTCTTACATACATATTTCAACCATACTGCGGGTAAAATGCTTTTAAGCTACGAAACTAAATTATCTCCTCATCTTAATTGGCTTTAAGATGTGGCGGTCTCGGTTCTCATCTGTAGAGTCACAGTCAATCTATCTATATATATGAATGTAAATTATTTACTGCATATTTCAATATTTTTATATAGTAATTATCAAAGGTAACTCTTACGTTAATTAACAAATTAATCGATGTACTAATTACGCGTGTTGGATAACACGTTTCCTAGATAAATTAAGCGTTCATTAATGTAAATTACTTGAGATTAACTAATTGATTTTCTAGAGTGAATTAATTAAGTACATCTTTTTTAGATTTACAGTATTTGTATGTACTCTGTAATAGTCTAATATAATTTTAGTTTATTTCAGTTCTTAAATCTCCAAATTTGTTAATCTTCACTTTAATTATTTCATCTGAATGTTTCTTATCACAATGTCGATAGTATTTTCGATTTTAAATATATCGATATATAATCGAATGTACATCCCTACAGGTCGGTCAGGGACCGCGCTACAACCTGTTTGACCGGACGTGTAGGGTGGCAATGCGGAGTGCAATCGGAATAGACTTTCACGCATCGCCGCGCCACCACCTCTGCTTTAAAAGTACAGCTAGAAAAAACTAACACGTGATCTGTTCTATGATGTATCCACAATTGATTTTTTTATCTACGTTGAACTTTACTTTGATATTGATTTTAATTAATAAAAATAGAATAACAGACATTGTTGTTTGAGTACATGTTGAATTTTAATTTTTTTCTACTGTAACATGATAAGTACTAGGAAATACTGTTAACTATTTATATTGCTCTACCTACTATAAAAATATAATGAAATGATTTGCAAATAATTTGCAGTTATCCTGAAATAATAACGAGTATGGATTCAGTATCGGATACGGCAGCATATCTGGCGCGTGAGACTGCAGGCTTGAGAAGCGAATACGTTGTACAGCCTACGAAGCTTTTTTTTTTTAATAAAATTGTGAATACGTACAAACCAGACAAACAACCAGTCAGCTCTATTACTGCGACAGCAATAAGTGTTTATCTATTACTTTACTAATAAAACTCTTTCATGATTAAAAAGCTACAATATTAGTGAGTAACATAGGCTATATTTTTTAATTTCACGCGGGCGAAGTTAGGAGCAACATCTAGTAATTATTATAAATAAAACGTGTATATTTTGTATTGATCTTTGTCAATTAGAGGCTCAAATTGTAACTATTAATTAATCAATGTAGATTAACATTTGTTCATTTCAGTGTAAAAGGTTTGCAAGGTATCCCACATAGGCTGGGTATGTATATGTAGAGCAAACACTCCAGTGGGTACGGTGAGATGTGGGACACCGACAACCCTTTTGTGTACCTTTTTTTCAAGGCTTGCATATCGGAAAGTGCCTTTTATACGACCAAAGGAGTATTTTATGTTAGTGCGAAGTAAGAAAATGTGTTGCAGATTTTTCCTTGAAAGTAAAAACATTCATAAATATCTGATTTGTAGGAAACAATTTAAGTAAGATTGAATTGATTACACTATTGAACACTTTTACTCTAGAAGTTACAGAGCTGTTGTTAGGTGTTAAATGTTGTTACACCCTTTTCTTAAGAGGAAAGGATGGGAAGGAAAAGTGGATTTGACGGTGGAGGAGACGCATAGGAAGCGGAAATGTCCTCTTTATGTGCGTCTCCTCCTCCGTCAATTATGGGTAGGCAACGCATCTGCAATTGCGGATGTTTATGAGCAGCGGTCGCCTTCCATTTCGGTGGATTCAGGTGGCCGCTTGCTCGTTTGCCACCTTATAGTATAAAAAAAAAAACAAGAACAACAAATGTTGTTGTTGTTACATGTTACGATATAAAACATCGATCGGTTAATTTGAGGCAGGTCTGCGATAGTTTCTTCATATTACAAAACTACAAAACATTACACCAGACGTTCTGTATTGTGCAAGCATGACAGCCGCTACTTACATTGCATGCACTTGCTTGACTCGTGCACTACACACAACTACATTGGGAATAAGGGCTCTTACACACAAACTGATCACAACCAACAACCTCTTGATTCTGCTATTCGGAAGCAGTCATTATGTTTTCAACCCTTAAATTTATAAGCATGGCTTATGTTATCTAACGTTTAGATGGATGGATGGATGGATGGATGGATTCTTCTAAGAGTTTGTAGCCTAAACGACTGAACGGATCTGGATGAAATTTGGCATAGATGGCAGAGTCTGGAAGAACACATAGACTACTTACTATTGTTTTATTTTTTTAATACCACGCGGACGGACTCGCGGCTGAAAGCTAGTTAAAGATATTTTAAACAACTCATCTATGTAGACATTATCTTACACATTAGCATATAACAAGCCCGATATTTACAGTTATGTTCAATTGTCTGTTTCAAACGAGCGTATAGCGGGCTTTTTTCGCCTAGCAACCGTTTTATTGACAAACTAATCAAACGTCCACAAACGTCTTTTGAACGATTTTACTCAATAATGTTTATCAAGTTTTGAAATATCAAATTAAACATGAAATTATTAAAGTTTCACCTGAGATACCACCCGCCAGGGATCACTTTGGAGTACACGAAAAAGGGTATTGTGAGAAATAAAGATATTGATCTCCTGGAGTTAGATAGCAAGTAAGTTTAGACTTGTTTCATCTTTCCGGTCTATGTTACTTAAAAAAACAATTGGTATTCATATAAAATCATTTTCTTGATTTTATAATTATCATCAATATAAGAAACCCTACATTTTCTAATATATTTTCTGTCAAATCAACCGAACTCACTTTTGTACCTCAACATCAGTTCAGACGTAAAGGAGATAGCAAATGACCTCCAACAAAAGGAGGCTCTGATAACAGAGGATGTATTGGAGCAACTGCAGCAGTGCCTGGAGACGCTCAAGAAGAGAATCGAGCACGAAGGTCCTGCGGGGAAGAGGTTCTACATATACAAGACATTAGTCACTCATCTACTGCCTGTTACTAATGTTGCTTTTGATAGAGCTGGTAACAGGTGAGGTATATTCTACCTATATTCTACCTAATTATTGTTTGCTGTAACTTTTATAACAACTAATTTAACGATGTTATTCAGATGCATCACCGGCAGCTATGATAGGACGTGCAAGGTATGGGACGTGGACTCCGGCACTGAAATAAAGACCTTATCTGGGCATCAGAATGTCGTTTATTCTGTGGCATTTAATTATCCTATTTGGTAAGCATTTATCGATTGGTAGTCCATAGTTTAAAAGGAAATTTGGTCTGCGTAAGATTGGTTTTAGAACGTCTTACGTAGCGAATTCTATAGCTTTCACTTTCATTCACTTTAAATGAACTACAAAAATTCTATAAACGTATTTGAGCTTGAGATTTTGAGAGAGTGGTCGAAAATATTGCTGAATTAACTGGATCAACGTCAACAATCACTGGACTGGAATAATGTAATGGGCATGAACTTGTTAAACTAACTGTTGACTTTTTAATGATGAATCAATTACTGTAGATATCGTCTCTAAGAAGCAGTAACACCTTTTGACGACCGCATTTCTACGATATTAATTATATGCGCATAATTACTTCGCTATACTAAACTCTCACTTCCCTATAATAAGGAGGCACTGACATAGCATTGTGTATGGATAGACGAACCTTTTTTGACGCACACACTCCGTTGATAAGTGCTCCAATTAGCTTTTAACAAAATATTGTGGTGGTTTACCGACTTCTGAATAATTGGCCGACAGTAATATGGTGGTGACTGGATCGTTCGACAAGTCGGCGAAGGTGTGGTCGGCGACGAGTGGCCAGTGCGTGGCAACTCTGTGGGGCCACAGCGGCGAGGTGGTGGCCGCGCAGTTCGCGCCCAAAGCACACCAAGTGGCCACCGCCTCTATGGACCGCACTGCTAAACTGTTTGATGTTATAACAGGTGACATAGAATGATATTGGACAAAGATTTTAAACGCTTAGTAATGTGGTTAGTTTTTCAATTTTGGAATTGATTTATTAACCCAATTATTGTGATAAGATGAGATGATAGTAAATGTTATGCAGGCGCGGAAGTCCACACATACGTTGGTCACACGGCAGAAGTAATAGCGCTTCAATTCGACCAGAATGACTGTCAGAACCTCGTCACGGGATCCTTTGACGGCACTATCTCTTTGTGGGATACCAGAGTCAAGGAGTGAGTTAAATATAACTGTGCAATTAATCTTAAACGCCTCCTATAAACTTATTAATCAAAATTCACATAGGATTTTGCTCGTTATAAAGTTAAAGGAGTTATTAAATAAACTGTATTGCAAACTGACAGTACTTTTGTAAATGTTTAATTACAACTTGACAGTATGTGTTAGGCTTCATATCTTACCGTGACACGGTATATTCCCGTTTCCACTCGTCTATGACTTGGATTGTTACCTGATGTTTTCAGAACATTGTTACCTGATGTGTTGATGTCGCTTTGTAGGCGTGTAGCTGTGTTATGTGGGCACACAGCGGAGGTGTCGGGCGTGCAGTACAGTTGGGACAGTTCACAGTTGGCCTCCGCCTCACTGGACGGCAGCGCCCGGCTGTGGGACGCTCGTCAACGTAGTTGTACAGCCACGCTCACCACACCTGGTGCTGAGGTAACTAGCAGCTAGTGCGTTAGTAGCAAATGCACTGACACCCGTCATCCCGTCATTTTGTTCTAGATGTAATTCTGGTCCTTAACCCTTCTACTATATTCATACTTTCTTTCTTAATGTTGTAAATGCGAAAGTTTAGATGGTTGGATGGTTCAAAGTATATCGCTGAAATATAGCACAGATGTAGAACAATCTGAAAAAACATAGTTAAATGCTACTAATAAGGATTTTTTAATACCGCACGGGGAGTAGCGTGCAACAGATAAAAAACGATATTCATAAAAATGCAGTTGAAATTCAAAGGATATATATGAGGCATATTACAAGAATAAATAGTGTGGTGTTGTTGCTAATTTTTATGTGTAGAGTTCACTTCAGTGTTACTAGATAGGTGTAATAATTTATGCCTTCAGGTGCTGGACGTATGCTTCGACTGGGCAGGTCGGCGGCTGGCCACGGCTGGCAGTGACGGCACAGCGCATGTGTTCGAGGCGCGCGCCGACTGTCACATGCTTGCGACCATGCAAGGACACAGCGAGGAGGTATCCAAGGTAATATCCGACTAGAAAAACTCAAAGACTAGTGGAAAATCAATGATTTAAAGTAACTGATCCTAATTACTTGAATAATGGCATTATCGAATTGTAAACCCACTCTGCATTTAACCCTTAATTCGATAGTATCCAGTGAGACGAACAACTTATTAAAAAAATCTATTTCATTCATCTAATCACATTCATATATGTCTAAAACTCCGTCGAATTAAGGGATAGCGTTATTCATTTTATTCCTGTTAAAATAGGAATAAGTCATTTAATACTTGTATAATTTTAGTCTGTTTTCCAGATAAGACATTTACTATTTTTGTTTTTTATAATATAAACTGTAACGGGTTCTATGAAATACTCGTACTACTTTCCAAGAAAAAAGTTCCGCAGCCTTCAGGATTCGAACCTACGCTCCCAGAGGGAATCTGATTTCGAGTCAGACGCCTTAACCACTCGGCCACGACTGCTTGCACATCTATGACGTAATATAAAAACATATTTAAGGCTTTCGAAGGTTTTATTAAAATGTTAATTGTTAAATAGGTGTGCTTCAGTCCAGCGGGCGGGAGCCTGCTGACCGCGTCCGCAGATAAAACCGCCAGGATATGGAACTCTAACACTGGGAACTGCTTACAAGTAACTTATAATACTACTAGCTACCGCCCGCGACTCCGTCCGCGTGGAATTCAAAAAAACAAAAATAAGTAGCCTATATGTTCTTCCAGACTATCCTCTACATCCATGGCAAATTTCTCTAAACTCTAACAATCATCCATCCATCCATGTAAACTTTCGCATTTATGATATTAGTAAGATTAGTAAGATTTAATTAATTCATATTTAAAACTGTAATCCACAAATTGATTCCACTAGCTAACAAATGTAGAAACGTAGTACATACTATATCAAATAATTTTTATTTACTTGTTTCTGACGTTTACTACTAAAATGATAAATATAGTATTTTTAGGGAAATGTTCCGAATTTCTTTCTGATGCGAGTAGTGACTAGATTATCATGGATGTAGTGATAGGTTATCGTACCTGAGTGTTACTTTGCTTTTTGAATAAAAGAAATTTCGTTTAGTTTCCCAACATCAACATTTAGGAAACATGGTAAATGCGAGTTCAATGAAATTAGCATAGTATCAAATGTTGACTCAAAATTGTTCGACATACAATAACAAATGTATCATTTAATAGGAACTGGTGCATAACAAATCGTATGGCGTTGGCATAGATTTTACATGTATATGAATAGTTACCCCGCTCGTCGTCCACTCATCCGACACAACGAACTCAACCTGAACAAATATCTACTCTACTCTAAAATAATAATAAAAGCATTTTGATTTTAATCAACTATTTTAAGAAATATTGGATTTTATGTTTTCAAGTGAGAGGCTAAAACCATTTTCGGTACCTACTCTCATCCGTCAAATCTTTTAATCTCTTAACGGAAAAGGTAGGAAATAAACATGTGGATCTAAATTAGGCCTCCTACAACACATTCTGCAAATCAAACGTTGAGATAGTACAGTCAGCTCCATAAACATACCTTTACAAAGTTTCAAAAACTCGCATAGTCGGCTTCCAAAATATGAATGCATAAATCTGTAACTGCGTTCAAACGAATGAATACTGTTGACGTGTACGTGCGTATTTTTGAAACCCTATACAAGTGTCTAAAGGTTTAAAACTGTATCCATATTTTTGCAACTGACTGTACACTGAGCTGTCTTTATGGCCGTGGTATCAGTAGAGTGGAAATTACAATAATGCTGACGAACTCTAGCAGTTGATGTTATAACAGTGGTAGCATCTTCGCACGTATGTGCGGGCTCGCCCGGTGTAATACCACGACCACACAGAAAACAGGCGTGAAGTGGGAGCAATTCCGCGTTTCGTCTGATGAGTGTGGTGCCGGAGGCCCAACTTAGGTCCCTTTTCCTTCCTACCCTTTTTCTTATGAGAAAGGATGGAAAGGGAAAGTGTATTTGTCGGCGGAGGAGACGCATAGGAAAGGGAAATATCCTCTTTATGTGCGTCTCCTCCTCCGTCGATTAAGGGTAGGCAACGCATCTGCAATTGCGGATGTCTATGGGCAGCGGTCGCTTCGCCATTTTGGCGGATTCGGGTGGTCGCTTGGTCGTTTGCCACCTTATATTATAAAAAAAAAATATAACATTGTCAGGTGCTTTCGGGTCATCAGAGCGAGATATTCTCGTGTGCCTTCTCGTACTCTGGCGACACAATCATCACCGCTTCCAAGGACAACTCCTGCAGGGTCTGAAGGTGACTGGACTGGTGGCTGACTCTCGGACAAGATGGAAGATAAGTCGTGTGTTCGCATTGTCGAAACTTTTACGTAGATTAGTTTAAAACAACGTGTGTTTGTTAATCGTTGGGCAATTTTAATGTTTTATTCTAGTCTTGGTATATATTTTTATAGTTGTTTGAATTTTGTTGCTAATTAATAATCACTATATGAGTAATAAAAAGCAGTAAAGGCAAAGTAGGTATAGGGAGGATAAAATAATGTTTTTATACTTGTAATAATTTAACTAATATACTGTAATTGAAATTGATGTGTGAATAAAATCAATTATTTTTACCGTTTACGTAATCGTGATTTTAGTATAGTAGTGAAATAAAAATAAAATAAAAGTATAATAACGAGATACCAAGATCAAATCCCGCAATAATATAATACATTGTTGGTACAAATGACATTATTGTAGGGTTTACGATAAATTAATCATATTTGGGAAATCTATATTTAACACTATAAATAAATATACCATAACAGTCCTTAAACTTAATTCCAAACGTCAAGAAGCCCTCGTTAAAACTAAAAAGGTTTAAGGTACAAAAGACGGTCGTCAATCGGGAGTTGCATTGAGTATGCGCCGGAGTGAGGAGTGACGGAGTGTGCGACATCCCGCGGGAGGGCGGCGCGGCGGGGACCGGCCGGGTCAAATGTACCCCGATAACCGATACAAGTACACTCGCGTACACACACATTGCGACAACTATTATGCACTAGCTTACGCTCGCGACTCCGTCCGCCTGGGATTAAAAAAAACAAAAGTGAGTAGCCTATGTGTTCTTCAAAACTATCCTCTACATCTATACCAAATTTCATCGAAATCCGTTCAGTCGTTCAGGCTACAAACTCTAATAAACATCCATTCATCCATCTAAACATTCGCATTTATAATATTAGTATGAAGTATGATTTAACATTTCACCAGTTTTGAAGATAAATTAAACTTTAAACATACTGTTAATTGTGCAGTAAACTTATAAGCTAAACAAACGTTGTTTTAGAGTGTACCATTATGTATGTAAATATAATCCCAATAAGTAACAAGTATGCTCTGATCTATTGATCTATTGTTTACACTAACTATTAACATTAAATGAATAACGATTTATGTACTTGACTGTACGTATTACGTAAACGAGTTAGCACTTGGTCGGCTTCAGATTGCTCATTATCACTCAACGCGCGGACGCGAGCAGACGTCATCGCGGTACAGTCACACACAATGCGACACGCAACTTGCCTTCTAGTGCTCCTGTTAGGCACAGCAGCTGCCTATAAGAATGAAACAAAGGAGTTCGTCGTGCCTTTAGATCATTTCGGCTTCCAACGCAATGAGACCTTCAAAATTAGGTACATCGAAAGTGAAGAGTACTGGAATAGGGGCAATGGACCTATATTCTTCTACACCGGTAATGAGGTAAGGTTTTATTTTACGGTGTTTTATTGTCAAAGTGTCAAGTGATAAATCTGATTTGAATTGAAGTGAAATGGGAATCGATCCATTTCGATATTCTGAATCAAAACATTTGTTCAGTTTCTTGTTGGACAGGATAAAAGGGGAATATTGACAACATTGGTAAAATAAGTTTCGCTGGCGTTCTGTCATATAATAAACTAGCTGTTGCTCGCGACTTCGTCAGCGTGAAATCAAAAAAAGGAAAACATAGTCTATGTTACTCGAGGATAATATAGCTTTTTAATGGAGCAAGAATTTTTAAAATCGATCCAATAGTTTTTGAGTTATTGCAATACATACAAAAATCCAAAAATATAAATCTTTCCTCTTTTATAATATTAGTATAGATTCTACCAGAAAACATGTTTATATTAAGACTTTGTATTATTATTTAGATATGTGTGAAGTCAACCAATACGCAGTAGGCCAGCGTGGTTGACTAAGGCCTAGTCACCCTAACTTAGGGTAGGCTCCGAGCCTCTCGGTGGGGACGCATAGTGAGCTGGTGATGATGATGATTATGATTTTATATAGATTAAAAATATTTCAAAACAAGTTAATACATAGAAGGTATTAACCTTTTATCAGTAACATTTGATCTTAAACAAAGTAATAACATAAGGATAAATAAACATAATATAGATTGTAAATTTTGCTATACCGATTACAGAGTGGTATGTACTCACTTCATTAGGACCAACATACATTGCTACGCGGAAGCTATTTTACTTAAATATGACTTCGTATTTTTTTACAATGGCAGAATGTCTAGATAGTAGACATAAGTAGAAAGGCTATACCTCCACCTTTCCGTTTGTTCTCCCCGGGTAGCTTCACGCTGTGTTTTGTTTTCGCTTTAGCAAATAATTTTACTGTTTCAGGGCCAAATCGAACAATTCGCCAAGCATACCGGCTTCATGTGGGAGATCGCGAGGGAATTTGAAGCAAAGATTGTCTTCGCAGAACATAGGTTAATTTTATAATTAACAGTTATAAGATTTCGATTAACAAGTAATACTAAATTAAACGTTTAATCAAATTTCAGGTACTACGGCAAGTCGATGCCTTTCGGAGATAAGTCTCTGGACAACGAGCACATCGGATATCTGACCTCAGCTCAGGCTCTCGCAGACTACGCTCAGCTGGTCAACTTCCTTCAGGGCGGCAAGGATTTGAAGCCTAAATATCCAGTTATTGCTTTCGGTGGTAAGAAATTAAATCAATGGTTCATCAGTCTTACTCTTACATGAAGATATTGTCAATTACTGGCGCATTTACCTTGAAAGTGCATACTAGTAAGTAACTATTGGCATGTTAGATATTTTAAAATTATGTAATGTATAACTTTATTACCATTTTGTTTCAAATTCTTAACAAATAACCAAAGAATATATTTATTAGTATAGATAACGCGGAATTCCATCCGTGACCTCGAGATTGGCACCAGTCGGAAGCTCGTGTCTTTATCTGTTAAATAATAAAAAAATATATATACTGATATAACACTGCTTACAAAATTGGAAAATCATCCTAGAGGAATCCCACGTAGATTCATAATAATAAAATCAACTATTAAATCTCCCTCCAGGTTCTTACGGGGGCATGTTGGCGGCGTATTTCCGTATGAAGTATCCTCATTTAGTGACTGGCGCTATCGCAGCCTCAGCGCCTGTTCACATGTTCCCTGGCATGGTGCCTTGCGAGGTCTTCTACAGGATAGTCACCTCCAGCTTCAACGTTGCCAGCAAAGTCTGTCGGGATAACATCAGACAATCATGGAGTGTACTCAGGTGTTTAATAGACCATAGATATTTCCGCAATTTCTACGTTTACTATTCGTCTGTCTGTCTGTATTACATTCGGCTGAAAGAATACATTTAATATAATCCCATGTTCATCTTTCGTCTTTCCTTTCAGAACCTTCGTTGCGAATAAAACGAATGCTGATTGGCTGAAGAGGCAATGGAACTTGTGCACGGCGGTGAGCGAAAGCAAGGAAGATGTGCAAGACTTGGTGGAGTACCTGCAGGGGATGTACGAGACCCTTGCGATGGTCAACTATCCCTTCGCTACCGACTTCCTCCTGCCCCTGCCGGCCAATCCCGTGCGCTCCGTCTGCCAGTACTTAAACCAAAAACTTATTGGACGAAAATTACTAGAGGTAATTTAACTTAACTGAAATGTCTCTTTGTAAATTTGTACTTTGATTAATGCATATAGATTATACTCGTAAGCATAAGAAGAGCATGAATTAGAACATAACGCCCGATACAAAATTAAATAAAAACACTTTTCGTTGAAGTAACTAACTAGGCAATCATTTACAGGGTATAGGTAAAGTGTTGCAAGTATACGCCAACTACAATGGTAAGGGTGACTGCGTTAACTACAAGAGCACAGATTATGGCAACCTCAACGCCAGTGGCTGGGATTACCAAGTAATAATATATTTTTATATTTTATCTAATTGATTTGAGAGTAGGAAAAATATTAAATGATATAACTTGACTTAACTAAATAACTTGCCTATTGCACCAGGCTTGCACGGAGATGGTGATGCCGATGTGCACGAACGGCGACGACGACATGTTTGAGCCAAGGCCGTGGAACTTCACAGAGTTTTCGGAGGACTGTCACAAGAAATTCAAGGTGTATCCGCGCCCCGACGCCGCCTGGCTAGAATACGGCGGTGACCGTCTTCAATCCGCTTCTAACATTGTCTTCAGTAATGGCCTTTTGGATCCTTGGGCTGGAGGTAAAACTATGCAATTTTTGCTAAGTATAGCGACAAAAAATTTTGAATACCGTACCGGAACCGTATAAGCCTTTACATTTGAAGTTGTGGAATACTAATATTTTAAATGGTTATTTCAGGTGGCCTTCTCAGCAGCATCAGTGATACAATCAAAGCGGTGGTGATGATAGATACTGCCCATCATCTCGACTTAATGCACAAAAACCCTGACGACCCAGAGTCCGTAAAGATGGCGCGCCAGGAGCACAAACGTAATATAGAACAATGGATACGTAATTTCAGACTTCACAATGCTTGATGAATAATTAGTTTAATTAGTTTAAGTCGGTTAATAAAGATATTTGGATTTCAACACTGTGTTTTACTGTGTCCTCATCACCCCAATCATTATATCGAGATGTATCACGGTGACTTGTTCAGGACCATGTTATCGAAAACACCTCATTGAAAAACCATAAGTAAAATTGAAAAAACCGTATATAGTGAACGTTTTATATTTTTAAAAAAGTTCTCTGCCTGCCGCGTTCTGCCGTATTTATTCCGGTCTATCTCCGAAACGGCAACGGCTGAACCGATTTTGAGGGTAAAAGTAAGATGACGATGACTGTTATATTATAGGCTAGGTTTTTTTAATTTCACGCTGACGAAGTCGATAGCGAACGCTGGTCTTTTACACAAGATTATCTGTCAACGGTTTTTAAACCGTGATTTAAATTTTAAATCATGTCTGTCATGGAGGTAATAAGTACAACGTACAACAGGAGTGTGTTCTTTCTGTACATCTTAAAATCAGTTAAAACACAGAAAATAAAACCTTATGCTAAGGGCGTAAGAGTCTGGTTGCACGCAAAATGAAATTGAAACGAGTGAGAAGGCTACAAGTGTCCGATATTTCCCTTTCTAACTTTGTCCTAGAGTTGCCAGATATCAATCCTTTTGTTGTTTGTAGAAAAATAGGCAATTGGTGTAATGTAATTCAGTAAAAATATTTACTTTTAAAATGTTTCTAAATATTAATAATAATCTATTATCGACATGTTAAAGCAATATTATTTGTTGCTACGGGTAAAACCTTATAAACAAAAAAAATTGCGACTGGCATACATGTTTTCTTTTATTTGTTTGAAATTCGAACACCTGAACTGGCAACCCGACATGACATCCCGACTCGGACTTTAATGGCGGAGTCTTTTTTGATTTTGTGATATTTTTGAAGAATTTCAGTTGAAATGCGAAGAATTTGTGTCGTGAAGGCTTGCCGAAGCGAGTATTATGCTGATTTACGGTTATATTTTCACAAGTAATAGTTTTAAACATAATTTGTTGGTGAAGATACGGTGACCATGCATGTCTATCCAATTCTAGTCCAAGAACAAATAACACACACACTTATGCATTTATTTCTTCCTTTATCTATTAAATTAGCTTTGTTTTAATTTCAGATTTAAGATATAAGGAACTAGCTAGGTTTGCTTCATAAACTTCACAGGACTTTTATTTAGCAATGTCTGATTTAGAGTTATGTATTGTTTTTAGTAAATACATTAAGGATAACACTAATACGTTAAAATCCATCTGAAGCAATAATCCGCTGACGTCAAACAACAAAAACGTTTTAATAAAATTTGTCCTTAAATAATATTTTAACATAGTCACCATCACCAGAGAGTGATAAAACGGACAGTTATTGAGGTCTTGCTCGGTTTCAATTTCAAGAGCTCTATCCTGTTCTAGTAATACATCCATGATGGCTGTCAACAGTCAATGTCATTGTCAATGTCATGAAAACATCACAACATGAACAAAAACAATGGATGTGAAAATATTAAATGCTGTAGAATTATCGGACCCTGATAATCAGAGTCCAATTTGTAAATACTGTCTTAACCCTGAAAACAAACAAGACAGTCCGGGGCTAAGATGTGAAACATGCAGCTGCTTCGTTCACCTAACCTGCCTGCGCCGGCAGGGAACGCCGGGCGATTTTGCATGCGATGTATTTTTTGAATTTGTATGTGCTGAATGTTCAGGAAATAATGAAGAGATTTTTGAAAGAAAAAGATTTCAGTGGTAAGATTTTAAATAATGAAAACACTAGTTAATTTTATTTAAAACATTTACGATGATAACTTGGTCCTTTCAGGGTGAATGTGTTGTTGCTGACACTTCATCATCTCAGCATACAGTCATATGGCATCAGTAACAATGGCTACTTCCATTACAAAACACATATCTGCTCCTTCATTGATCGTAACTGGGTTCTACTCTTTGGAACACACTTGTAAGTAGATATTTTGTGTAAAACTTACAATATTTATATGCAATTCTTTCCATACCTATTATATTCCTAAAAGAACAATATCTCATCATATTTAAATATACTTAAGAAAAAACTAAAAGGCTCTATCTTTCCTTCTTATATAGAACTTTTGACTCTGTACATTTTTTCCTCACTTCTAGCAAACAAAAAAAGAGTTGGGTGGGTACAATCGCAGGAGCTCTGTCGGTATACAATAATACCTTCTTCATGTCGGGTTCTGTAGCGCTTGGAGAGACAGGCTGGTGGAGACTGTTACATTCATTTTCACCAGCGGTAGCTGCACATATAAGTATGAAGATATACTATTATATTCTACAGCACTATGTTAAGCTTTATAAATATTACTGTTTCAACAATGATAGAACATACTTCCTAGTAGATTAGAACTCTCTCATGTCTATTGTATGTGTGTAATATTAACTTTTTGCTATATGAAGAAAAAAATTGTGTTAGTACTTAATATTGTGTTGAAAAAATATATTATAAGTATATTTGTATATTTTATAGATCTGGAGCTATCCAAAGAGAAAATCAAAGGGCGTCCTCGGAATTACTTGAATGTTGACAAAAGACTCTTCATTACTAAAGCAACTGAATTAGGTATTTAATACATGAATATGTTTATAGTCTAAGTGAAAAATACAGAGCTTGGTAATACTTAAAACAAAGTAGAAACCACTTAAACATATTAGTTAAATCTATTTACATTAATCCAGTCCAGTAATCCAGTGCTTATCGCTGTACCATAATTAGACTTTTTTTTTTACTAGGAAATATTAGTAGATTTTTTGTTAATTCACTTATATTTCCTTTAACCATTCCAACTAAGCTCTAGGCTTGTGCTAGGATATGGTTCACGACAATAGTCGAATGGCGGGATTCGAACCCTCGACCCCAAGATCGGTAGTCCGTACCCCAAACCATTAGGCTATTGGCGCTTTGAGACTCATTGATAACTTTTATTTGTGATTTTATTTGCTTTTAGGTTATAAACATTTAATAAAGCAGTTATGTGAGCCGCCTCCATTTAAAAAGATGCGTCTGGACTCTGGCAGTGAGCCCTCCACCAGCCACGACTTTGCCTACGATATGAAGTAATATACTTATATAGTCTATTCTAATGGAAATGTGAAATAACAAACATCTCTAAATTATTTTTAAAGCTGTAATTCTAGACTTTAAAAATAGATGTGTTTGTTTAATCTATTTAAACACTGACAGCCTTACAAATAAATGTGGTATAAAGTTAAAGATTTGTACTATTTGCTTATACTTAGTTTATTCCTAAGTTTAACTTTATACCATGTTTATTTGTAAGGCTGTGTAACTTTAAAAATAAATCCATAGACAATACTGTCCTGAGAAAAGTGTGGAAATATAATTTCTAATTTCCAATGAATTCAAATAACATTAAAACTTATTGTGACACAGTTCTTATGCATAAAACTCTTTGTAAACTTTAAGTATATTTCATTCTAGTTATTGGTATTAAAAAGTTTCTTTACATATCACTAATATTGTAAATGCGAAAGTTTAGATGTATGGATGTTAGTTATCTCCGGAAAAACTGAACTGATCTAGATGAAAGTCACAGATGTAGAACACAGTCTGAAACGCAGGCTACTATTTCATAAATTCCATGTTTAGTTTAAAGTTATAGTCAAAATCTACATTTAAACTATACCTATAAAAAATCAATTTAATAAGAAGTCATGTCCAGTAGGGAGGAAGTTATCGAAGATGTGACCATCGAGGGACAGGAGGTCTACCTCAACTCGGAAGATTACCTGGCCTACCCCTACGACCCTGTGAGATACACACAAATTAACCAGGTATTATACCTAATTATATAGTACTAGCTGTTCTCATGCGACTTCGTCCGCATAAAATAATTTCATTTTATTGTTTACATTTTTCAAATTATCAATTGCAAATGTCAAAATGACATGACATGATGTCAAACTATGGCAACCTTGCTTTCTTGATGTTGGCAGCAACTTATGGCCTCTTTCCCGCATTAGGGTTTTTATCCAAAATATTTACCCCTAAGTTTAATGGCGTGAAAATATATAGCCTAAATCGTGACGTAAGTGTAGAGATTTTTATTAAAAAAAGAGTTATTCAAAAATATGCTGTAATTGCTGAGATCTTAGGCAACAAAGAAGTGTGTGTTTAAGCTTTATTATATTAAGTAAAGAAGTATAGAAGTATAGATGATCTATACTAATATAATAAAACAGACACACACTTTGTTATGTAGGATGTCAGCAATCGCAGCATATTTTTAAATAATACACCTTTTAATAAAAAGTCCTACACTTACCACACGTTAAAGGATATATCGTTTCACGCTATTTAATATAGGGGTGAATAAATTGGAAAAAAATTGCAAGAAAGGGACAAAAACTACAAGCCGAGCAAAGAAGCAAGATTGCTACGGTAACGGTAATTGTTAGCCAATAGTAAGGGCCTTCATAATCATTTGAGTATTTGAATTTTCACATTTAAAGTTTCACAGATGTGAACAACATTTTTTTTATATAATAGTTTCTCAATAAATAGTTTAAATTCGGAGTTAAAACTTAAACCTACGAGGTCTAATACTGAGTCTGTAATGTTCCTGGTCTCGATTGTCATCATCACCAGCTCACTATACGTCCCCACCGAGGGGCTCGGAGCCTACCCTAAGTTAGTGACAAGGCCATAGTCAACCACGCTGGCCAAGTGCGGGTTGGTTGACTTCACACATATCTTTGAATTTCTTCGCTGATATGTGCAGCATCACGATGTTTTCCTTCACCGTAAGAACGTCGGGTAAATTATGTACATATGAAAATTCGAAAATCTCATTGGTACGGCGGGATTCGAACCCAAGACCTGTAGATTACAAGTCTAGTGCTTAAACCATCGAGCCACCGACAATCGATTGTATAATAACACGACGGAATTAATAGATATTAGATATTTATACGATCGGGCCGATGGGGCCGCAAAGTCCTGGAATGGCGGCCACGGACAGGACGACGCAGCATGGGTAGGCCTCCCGCAAGATGGACCGATGATCTGGTCAAGGTTGCGGGAGGCACAGGACCGATCATCGTGGCGATCGTTGGGGGAGGCCTATGCCCAGCAGTGGGCGTCATATGGCTGAATAGTAGATATTTATACCGCTGACTGTTCCAGAGCGATACTTCAAGTGTCCACTCTCTGCAGCAGTCGGCGCAGTACGACTCCGACTCTCGCAGCTCCCCCCACCGCGAGCCCCCCACCTCCGACGAGGACAAGCGCACAGACAAGAAACACGACAAGAGTAAAAAACAAGAAGAAACACCAATCGCAAGAGAATCTCTCTTCTCCACACAACTTAACTCTATAGAAATCCCATGGTTGGAGCCCGATCCACCTCCAGCTCCCGATCTGGTGGAACTATCGGAGTACGAGGAGATCCAACTGCTGAAGCGAGTGGAGAATCTCATCCTGAAGGTTAAGGATCCCAATAAGAAAGCCTATCTACACAGGTTCAGAGCGAAGCTGGCTCTTAGAAGATTAAAAAGACATAAACATCTGCCAATATTTGATTTAGATAAGTATGTTTTTGTATTTTTTTTTATTTAATCTATACATATATTATAAAGATTTGTATTTTTGTATGTATTGAAATAACTCAAAAACTACTGTGCTGATTTCAAAAATTCTTGCACCATTAAAAAGTTACGTTATCAGTGAGTAACATGGGCTATATTTTTTAATTTCACGTGGGCGAAGTCGCGAGCAAAAGCTAGTTGATTATAAATGTAACATGGTTTTGTATGTGTCGTGCAGGACGGCGCGCGTGCTGCGCGGCTACATCGCGGACGACCCTAAAGTTTTAATGAACGCTGAGAGAATTCTAGACCGTTTCCAGAGATCGGTGAGTTACGTTTTAATCTTATTTCTTACTAATATAATAAATACGAAAGTTTGGATGGATGGATGTTGTGGCCGAAACGGCTGAACGGATTCAAAAAGCGTATTTGTAAAAAAACAATGGGTCAAGTGTCCATGTTACGCTCGTTCACACTTGTCCAGTAAAGTTGGGCAGTTGCGGCGGCCGGTCTTAAATTGTATTGGCTAGTTGGCGTCAATGTTCACACTATTCTAGTCAATTGACAGTTTAGTTGTCGCGCACTAGTGTCGTGCTGTCCAACTGTGCTGGCTTCCAGTACTTGCTGGACAACCTGAGCGGCACGGTGGCGCGGCAGGCGCGCGGCGCGGCGCTGGTGTCGGGGGCGGGGGCGGGGGCGGGGGCGGGGGCGGGGGCGCTGCGCTCCGCGTACTCGGGCGCGCTGCTGCGGCCCTACATCCGCCGCGACCGCGCCGCCGCCGCGCCCTGGCTGCGTCTGCAGGAGGAGCTGCTGGCCAGGACACACCGGTGAGACAACTGACGTCATATAGGCGCGGACCAATCATTGCGTAGAATGACCTCTAACCGAAATTACAGTGGTGATAAACATTTTTGTGTAAAGTGACAGTTTGAAAAAAAAATATCTTGCTTTCTATTTAATAAATGCGATAGTTTAGATGGATGGATGTTAGAATTAGAAGGTATCCTAACGGCTGAATGGCTTTCGATGAAATTGTGCATGTAGAACATAATCGCGGGCGAATGCTAGTATTGAATAAAAATATATTATAAAAACAATTGAATTATTAACACAATTATAATTTTGTGAATGTTATACCTCACAGTCACAATTGGTTTTAAAATTATTCAAAATTTGTTAAATAATATTCATTGTGTACTTGCAGTACTCTAGTATTAAACTAACATTGAATTTTTAATTTAATAACACATCTACATGCAAACCCATTTAACGGAATCAAATGTTAACATCTCTGACAAAATGTTTACAATCCCTCTCGGCGTGCGAGCGAGAGGTATAACATTTACGTAGGAGTGATAGAGACGGGTATAGAGAGTGGTTGTGTCAGTGACGAGGCGGGCTACGCGCCGCCGCCGCGCGCCAGCCTCGACTACTGCTACGTGCGGCCGCAGCACATCGCGCCCGTCAACGCACTGCTGGCGCAGTTCTTCTGGCCCGGCATCGACAGTCTGTATACACTCATACTGCACACGTCTTATGTACTAAACTATACACTACTTTACATTCCTCACCATCACCAGCTCACTATACGTCCAAACTGAGAGGCTCCGACCCTACCCTAAGTTAGGTCGACCGCTCGTTTGCGGTTATGATGCCGAAAAATCATTCTCTCGTTTAGCTGGGAGAAATTAAGTAGAAAACCGACTGTTGACGATGTAACTTAAAAGTCTTTAATACTTTGCCCAATACAGCAACATATGTCGAATTAGTATGATTTTTATTTATTTCTTTGTATTTATTAAGCTGTATTGTGTACCATTTTCTACCATATGTTATCTGTATGCTACTAAGTATTACCACGGTAGATGGAAATAATGTTGGTAGTTTTTGAATATAAAAAATAAAGTGAATGTGGAGGGTGGCCGGCACACGAGAAAAAGTCGGCCGTCGGAACTCGAACTGTGCGCACCTATTTAAAACCAAGTGTTTTATTTCGTCTCCTCATCGCCGCATCCCTTACAAAATTGGTCGCTTCGAGCCGAATCATCAATCAGTGGTAACATTCTCGTGGAGCGAACTGTAATAATTTCGCGAGGATACTATGGATACGCTGAGGGGTTCACCTTATGCGGCAACGGAAGAGACACCGCGCACGAAGGTATATTCGTCGACGTATTACGCGCGACGGAAACAACTGGAGCTGGCAGCAGCACAGGAGAAGGCTGCTATTCTGATGCGCCTTAAGAAGCTGGAAGCGGAGTTGGCACGCTTGATGGCAGAAGAACAGGTCGACGACGCCCCAGCACATCATCAGACCGACGGCAGCGAACGTGAGAGGGACAGCGCTAGTGAGTGGTCGAAGAACAGCCAAGTGCAGACTTCGGCAGCATTCGAGCCTCGAGCTCGGAACCATTCGACGCTCATTAGCACCGAGCAGTTACCTCCAGAACACGTGGCAGACGAAGCGGACGTGTCACGTACACATGAAATCGTGAGTAGCAGCGGTAGTGATTGGTTGGAGAACAGCCAAGTGCAGACTTCGGCAGCATTCGAGCCACGAGCTCGGAACCATCCAACGGTCATAAGTACCGAACTTTTACCACGAGAGGTTAGTAACCTAATCTGCCTGGCAGTCATCCCAGGTACCCTAAAGAAAGGCAGCAACAGTTATATAAAACGGTTACATTTTAAAAATGAATATGCCATGTCATCTCTAAAATACATGTTAAATGGACATGATACGAAAATGGCCGCTAGTAATATCATTTATCGCAAGAAGCCCCTGAAAAGGGTGAAGAAGATGACGTGTGCAATGCAGCAGCGCGCATGTCGGCCGCCGCGTACGTCGTGAGCTGGCCGCAGCCGCCCGCGCCGCCCTGGTACCCGTCGGCGAGCGCAGTGGTCATCATCCACGGCGGCCACAATGGACCACATAGGAGCACGTAAGCAATACCCGATAGTGTTTATAAAGTTTTGTTAAAAGTGCTAAAATTATTATTACGCATTTCAATATGTATTAAAATGTATAAAGCGAACAAACTTAAAATGCGTTAGAATAATTTGTAAATGTAAAATTGTTATTTTAAAATTAATTTGTAACGTCCATTTTTCAAAATTTTATTGACCGTTGACAAGTGTATTTGAAATTAATTATTCATGTTTTATTGTAAGTAGTGTTAAATGATTTTCATAAACGGTCACATGTGCATTGTTTTGTAATTGACAAAGATAATTAAAGCATTTCATCTTTGGAATAATTTGTAACGAAATTGAACTTTAGGGCAATAATTTTAAATGTCATTATTGTAATTTGTATTGCTGTCGCACTCACACTTCAGGTCTCATTTATCTTTCATCTCGTTCACTCGTTCGCAACTTCACTGTAATGGCGAGCACATAGAATATGCAACTTCATGTAAGAATGTTTTAAAAAAATTATATTAGTTTTAAATGTATTGTATGTCATCCTTATGGCGCTGTAATAAAGCTCAAAATTATGAGCACGATACTGTTATAATATGCAAATTGAAGTTAGTTTAAGTACCGCACATTTTGTAACGATTTTATTTTGATAATGTTTTGTTTGATTTGATATTGATTTTATGAAACTAACAATTAATTTAGCAAGTGGCAGTGTTTATACAGAGAGGTACAGCAGAGAAATGAAAAAGCGTCGCAGCAGATAAATAAGGTCAGTGCTTTATTACCTTTTTATGAATTTACTTTTTCGTGAGTAACTTAATTATTATTACGTCTCAAATTTGATAACATTTACTTTTTATGTTCTGGACCTCATTATTTAATGTGATATAGCGGCCCCATATTTTGCTAATGTTAAACATAGCCGCACCATTGTTATTCATTACTTCATGAAATTATTTTATCGAACTTTATTTAAAGTTTTAAAATTAGTTTTGTAACGTATTTCAGCGGCTCCTTACTTTGTTAAATTTATCTATAGCGGCACGTACTGTTTATTTTTGAATTAATGATTTGTATTTTAGCTAGAACATTGGACTTTAAGTTTGAAAATTAAATTAAAAATATTGTTTGGTCTAAAGTCGTGAAGATTTTATTCTTACGAACCATTAATTATTCACTTTGTTTTGTGGATACTTTTTTGATTAATGTAATTTTAATTCATATGACATAAGTAATGTCGACGTACTGTTTGATTGTTTGAATGATTTATATTATCATAGCTTGCCATTTTAAAAATGGAAATTAAACTAAAGCAAAGGAAGTGCACACGGATGCCGTAATGTTTAAAGAATAATTTCTTATAGGAAGACTTTTATTTTGTTTTGTTTTGACGAATTAATCGCTAAGTTAAATGAAAGTAATTTACTTTTGTCAATTAGATATTTTTGCAGTTAATATTTTTCTTAGCTACAGTTGTATCAGCTTAAATTAAAAATTAAGCTACAGTTGGATAGATTCGTATGTCGTGAGATTTTAAGAATATGTCTTACGAACAGTTGATTAGATTAGATGATAACTTTTGTGTTTTGAATATTCACATGTTCAATTATTTTATTTATGTTTGTTTATTTTGCACTCAATTAGAGCAACTGAACATATCGACTACAATGAGTAGATTATTATTTTTGATGTGAATATGTTTCCCAGTATAATTAGAATTATTAGCGCGACACGTAAAATGCAGCATTAGCACTGCAACACACGTGAGTTAACCTTTTTCTTTGTTTTCCGCTCAATTTGTTTTTGATAATTTGTGATTGATTAGAATAATTTAAATAGCGGACCACAGTTATTAGATTTTACATTAGTTAAAGATTATCAGTGAATAGAATGATTTCGTAATCATTTAGCAGTTTTCTTTAACTTGCTTATTTGGGTCACGTCTAATAATTTAAATTAGACCCACTTTTGGAAGATAAATTTATCTGAAAGTAGCAACACATTTTTTGTTGTGAAATTATACAGTCCACACAGAAAACGTTTGAGTTTTATAGATTTGAACTTTGTTTTTACAAAGGTTTAGAATATCATGACATGATACAACATGACACTGGTGAGTGATTTATTTTATATTTCTTTTTAGAATTAGGTGAACCTGATGGCATCATCGACACATAAACGCACATTTTGCTATGCTTTGTTGAAAGCATATGTAGCTGTTGTTTTTAGCGTTCCGTGTGATGGTACAGTATGACGTTTGTTTACAATCCCGGTCAGAACTTCAGCAGCACTGACAGCTGCACTCGTAGCGAGCACAGTCCCGACGTTGACCACAGAGGTCAGCACAGCATGGCGCCCAGGGTCTGAGCTGCGCACCTACCTCTGACCGAAGTAAGTCGATGAACGAACTAACCTTATCACCATTTAACTTCTTTGAATTTCATGTTATGAAATATTTGTTGTTAAAATAGACTTTCTTTATTTTGTGTTTAGAAAGAAATTGTGAATTTCATCATTATGAAATATTTTTCAGTTGTATCTTTTAAAATAGACTTTCCTGAATTCTATGTTTGGAAAGAATATTTTGAATATCGTGTCATGAAATATTGTTTGAATGATTTATATTATCATAGCTTGCCATTTTAAAATGGAAATTAAACTAAAGCAAAGGAAGTGCACACGGATGCCGTAATGTTTAAAGAATAATTTCTTATAGGAAGACTTTTATTTTGTTTTGTTTTGACGAATTAATCGCTAAGTTAAATGAAAGTAATTTACTTTTCTCAATTAGATAATTTTGCAGTTAATATTTTTGTTAGCTACAGTTGTATCAGCTTAAATTAAAAATTAAGCTACAGTTGGATAGATTCGTATGTCGTAAGATTTTAAGAATATCTCTTACGAACAGTTGATTAAATTAGATGATAACTTTTGTGTTTTGAATATTCACATGTTCAATTGTTTTATTTATGTTTGTTTATTTTGCGCTCAATTAGAGCAACTGAACATATCGACTACAATGAGTAGATTATTATTTTTGATGTGAATATATTTCCCAGTATAATTAGAATTATTAGCGCGACACGTAAAATGCAGCATTAGCACTGCGACACACGTGAGTTAACCTTTTTTTTTGTTTTCCGCTCAATTTGTTTTTGATAATTTGTAATTGATTAGAATAATTTAAATAGCGGACCACAGTTATTAGATTTTACATTACTTAAAGATTATCAGTGAATAGAATGATTTCGTAATCATTTAGCAGTTTTCTTTAACTTGCTTATTTGAGTCACGTCTAATAATTTAAATTAGACCCACTTTTGGAAGATAAATTTATCTGAAAGTAGCAACACATTTTTTGTTGTGAAATTATACAGTCCACACAGAAAACGTTTGAGTTTTATAGATTTGAACTTTGTTTTTACAAAGGTTTAGAATATCATGACATGATACAACATGACACTGGTGAGTGATTTATTTTATATTTCTTTTTAGAATTAGGTGAACCTGATGGCAATCATCGACACATAAACGCACATTTTGCTATGCTTTGTTGGAAGCATATGTAGCTGTTGTTTTTAGCGTTCCGTGTGATGGTACAGTATGACGTTTGTTTACAATCCCGGTCAGAACTTCAGCAGCACTGACAGCTGCACTCGTAGCGAGCACAGTCCCGACGTTGACCACAGAGGTCAGCACAGCATGGCGCCCAGGGTCTGAGCTGCGCACCTACCTCTGACCGAAGTAAGTCGATGAACGAACTAACCTTATCACCATTTAACTTCTTTGAATTTCATGTTATGAAATATTTGTTGTTAAAATAGACTTTCTTTATTTTGTGTTTAGAAAGAAATTGTGAATTTCATCATTATGAAATATTTTTCAGTTGTATCTTTTAAAATAGACTTTCCTGAATTTTATGTTTGGAAAGAATCTTTTGAATATCGTGTCATGAAATATTGTTTAAATTGTATATTTTAAGTAGATTTATGTAAATTATGTTTTGAAATTAACCTTTTGCATTTTATGGTAGAAATATTTTTGTTTTGTGAATTTGAAATTAGGCATTGTGATTAGGGAATTTTTTGATGATCCATAGACATGGCGCAGTGAGTGCGGCACAAGTCGGGGAGAGCCTGGCACTTGTCGCTCACGGCACATCTCTAGAGGATGATTAGATAGCACATTGATGTAGTGCTGAGAGTCAGCACTAGGGGCGGTGTTGACGATGTAACTTAAAAGTCTTTAATACTTTGCCCAATACAGCAACATATGTCGAATTAGTATTAATTTTATTTATTTCTTTGTATTTATTAAGCTGTATTGTGTACCATTTTCTACCATATGTTATCTGTATGCTACTAAGTTTTACCACGGTAGATGGAAATAATGTTGGTAGTTTTTGAATATAAAAAATAAAGTGAATGTGGAGGGTGGCCGGCACACGAGTAAAAGTCGGCCGTCGGAACTCGAACTGTGCGCACCTATTTAAAACCAAGTGTTTTATTTCGTCTCCTCATCGCCGCATCCCTTACACCGACTTTTATTTAGCAATTTTTGGGGCTTGTATTGTAGCTGTGAAGTAAATCGAAAACCAGCGCTCATTTGTCCAACGCTCTAGGCGGTTCAAACGTCAATGACTCTGTGATGGTTAAGCTCTACCTCAAATTTAGCTTTTAATAAATGTGAAAATTTAAATGGATGGATGTTAGAAAATCTCTCCAGAACAGCTAAACGAATCTATATGAAATTTGTTACAGATGAATATACTCTGGAAGAATATAGGCTACTTACTAAATTTTCTTTTGATTCCGTACAGACGAGACCACGGGCGATAGCTAGTAATATAATAATGAGCAATAATGTATTACAAAAATCTATAAAAGACGTTAACTCCTTCACCATAAGGTTTAAATTGCAATAGTGAATGGTCTACTAACAGTGACGGAGGCTCTCCAGCAGCCGGAGTTCAGCTGCGTGGTGACGTACCGCAAGCTGGTGGTGGGCTGCGCCTTCCTGGTGCCGGACGCGCGCCACAACGAGGCCTACATCTCCTTCATACTGACGCGCCCCGAGTGGAGGAACGCACACATTGCCACCTTCATGCTCTACCATCTATTGCAGGTAACTTGCAAGAGGGGGCAGGACCATCACCCAGGAGGGGGCATATTTTAGGGGCGGAAGGACGACGATATAGAGGGAGGCAGGAAGATGATTTCAGGGGGGGACGAATGTCAAGGAAAGGGAAAAAATAAATATTTTAACATTTTAATAGCCATACTATTTTTTTCCAGACTTGTACAGGCAAGGATGTAACTCTGCACGTCTCTCCGACAAACCCTGCTATATTTTTATACCAAAAGTTTGGTTTCAAGGTAAGTTTTACAAGTGATTATAAGTACAACATTTTTGATTTAAAATAAATATTTAACATTTTAATAGCCATACTATTTTTTTCCAGACTTGTACAGGCAAGGATGTAACTCTGCACGTCTCTCCGACAAACCCTGCTATATTTTTATACCAAAAGTTTGGTTTCAAGGTAAGTTTTACAAGTGATTATAAGTACAACATTTTTGATTTAAAATAAATAAATATCAAAACATTTTATTATAAAAATTGTTCGCTTATAGATTTAAAATTCATTTTTTTTTTTTTTTTTTTTTTTTTTTCCTTACTATTTGCTCGTAAAATAAATATTTAACATTTTAATGGCCATACTATTTTTTTCCAGACTTGTACAGGCAAGGATGTAACTCTGCACGTCTCTCCGACAAACCCTGCTATATTTTTATACCAAAAGTTTGGTTTCAAGGTAAGTTTTACAAGTGATTATAAGTACAACATTTTTGATTTAAAATAAATAAATATCAAAACATTTTATTATAAAAATTGTTCGCTTATAGATTTAAAATTCATTTTTTTACATTCGGATTTTAATACATCAAATTATTTATTTACTGGTGGCATATTAATAAAGCCTTCCTTCATTAAATAGTCATATATTTTCCTAGTTTTGTTTACATCTATCTTTAAAATCCTGCGAGCATCTAATAGTCTGAGGAACCCTAACTTGTTATTCTCTGATATAAGTTGAGTTTTGATCTCTAAGTAGTTTGTAGGTAATAGTCTTAAATTGGAACATAACGTCTTTTCACTATCCAATAAAAGATGACATCCCGGAAGACCGATAATGTCCAAAGGCATAGATGTCCTCTTCAACTTTTTGTCTTTAATTCCACATTGTTTTGATTTAATCGGAGACAGACTTTGAGTTTCATATCTATTTTGCATAACTAGCGTAAGATACTTCTGTTCCTTAAACGCTATAGTATTCTCCACTTTAAGTTGCTGATAAAGTGTGGCAGAATAAAATGTTTTTATACCGTTCTTCCGAAAATCACTCAGTCGAAATATCTTTTGTAATAATTCTTCTTCGAGACTCAATGATTCCATGAATGCGTCAAACTGCATTCCCGTCATAAACTGCATAAAGGAGACTAGTTTTTCAGTCTTGCTTCTCATTAATGTTTCATCAAATCTCTGCAACCATGAAACTACTCGATTTAATACTATTAAGCCATGATTTTTTATGATACTGTATCGCCGATGCCTTTCTGCCAACCTCGTGTTGAATGCCTTTACTAAGCTCACTTTTAGAGCATCCATGAGGTCCTCGTCTTCATCATCCGAGTAGTCATCTTCAATGTTAAATATATTTTCCGCATTATGATCATAACTGAGTTCAAATTCAGATCTGTATGCATTGTAACCTGCAAGATGTTGATCCGACTGATTGTTTCGTGGTGGATTGACACAAACTTGTAAATTATATATGTAAGGAGTTATTGGCTTAGGGAACAAGGATTGTTCTGTTTCAGGTAGCAACTTTAACTCTTTATATTGCACGTTTTCTATGTAATATTTTTTGTAATGTTCGTGACACTCTAATTTAGATCTCGTGTGAACGACTTTTGCAACTTCTTCCCAGTTTCCGAAACCATGTGTTGATATTGCTGATAGTAATTTGCACTCCTCTTTAGCTGACCAGTTGCAGTTATCGAATAAAGGGAAATCGTTCCTTCGTACTGCGTATTTGTGATAGTTTTTGTGTTCGCGTATCTCTTGACCGGCGGCAAAACAAGATGTACACAAATTAATCTCGCATTCACAACACTCTATGTAAGGTTCGTGCGCGATCTCGTTGCACGCGTCGCACTTCACTTGTAACAAATCAGTCGTCATTTTGCAGGTCGAGGAGCTGATACAAGACTTCTACGAGAAATACTACGACATCGATTACAAAGGATGCCGGCACGCGCTATTTTTAAGATTAGTCAGATAACTTTGTATAATAAAGATATACTGTCTAAACTGTGTTTTATGTCTACTTCCCCTAATAACTTTTATTCTGTTGCGTAATTTGCATTGTAAGTTATGAATTACAGATTGAATGAAAATAATATTTTCATTGTTTAAGTCCATTGATTGACATGTATTGTTAAAGTGACAATGACATTGACAGCCAGCTGACGGTAACCTTGCTATATGGAAGAAATTTTTAAAAATGTACTTTTTCCTCAGTTATCTAGAATTAAGTTTTCTATAATTTTCTAGAATAATGCAGTTATTAGATAACTTCAGCAATCTATAAAACTATTTGTTTTATAAAGTATCAACCCAACTTATTTTTTACCAATGGTAACTATCTCTTAGTTTTCTATTGTGTGTAAAATCGGTGCGAAAGATGGCGCTCTTCTTATATTTTTATCATCTTGCTGTCAAGACTTATTTTTTTTAAATTGTGATTATAATAAACAATTACATTTTACTTAGCAAGCAGTTTCAAAGCTGTAACATGAGCAAATACACTTTTGGTGAAAAACCTACGCCACTGACATACAGAAGGTGCAATTGACCTAATAGTACGAATAAATTATAATTCTGCAGTCATTTAACTATACAAAAGAACAGTTCGATTCTTAGTCATAGTTCCTAGCATTGTACTCTCACTCTATATTTCTAAACTTTATTTTCTGAAATAGATTCTGTTTAGATGACAACCAGAAGTTTTTTCTATTCTTGCAGCCTGCTGAACAAGAGCATTTTTCTTAATTTTATTGCCTAATTACTTTCAAGCCGTAATAAAGATTATATTCGAAGTAACAAAAAACAACTTGATATTTTACGAATAGAACCACGGTCTAGAAAAACACGTGAACGCCGCGATGTAACGCCTGACACACATCTCGTTGATCGCGCTCACGTGTATGCCTTTAATAAATTAATTATTTAACATAATATATTTTCAATTAACAAGTCACAGTGTACAGAATAATATACACAGTATGAAATATTCGAGGTATACAGTAAATATCTACAATAAGCATTTTTATTGATTGATGATGATTTAAATTCTTACTCTTGTAGCTGTAACTGAAAGTTTAGTTGAAATAATTAGTATAATTTATTTTTAGCTAATCAAATGTTAAGGAAAGGTAGAAAAGTATAGAGAATGTTATGTAGAAATTATTATATAGACATTTTCATACTGCACGTCCGTAAAAAACTACAGTATGTTGATAAATTGGGAAAAAGATTATTTAATTTTTTTACATGACCCATGGTACTATTTAGAAAATGGTTCTGTAGTAATATTTTAGTTCTTACTAATGTATGATACACGCCCAAATTATTAAAATTCTTAAAGATGAAGCACACTAATAAAGCATTTTTACTACTATATTCCACAAAGGTGGAAAATTATATTACTTAACTTTCTCAGATCAGTCATCTTGAACATACCTACACTCATAGTGAACAACAAGTAAAAAGTATTTGTTTTCCTGGTATGTACATATGGATATATAGTTTCGATATTTTATACATGTTTATCTTTTTTAAATAATTTATCGTAAATTTCTGTAAGTTATTAATCAAGTAATTAAAAATTTGAAATTACGTTTGTTATCTTGTAATAAAATAAGTCATGTTAATTATTAATAATTGTGTAGTAGTGGAAATTGGAACATACTGTATTTACCCACGATAAAGCTGAAGTCATGAACCCATTATGCTTCTTTTTGAACAAACAAATTTATATGTATCTCTTTCTAATACATACAAGTGCCCGTAAGACAACGTTTCTTTTATCTCACTCGCACGCCAAGTGAAGGCCCTAGAATGTTCTAGACGTTTTAATGTATATATTTTGGCGCGACGGCAGCGCTGCGTTTCATTCAGTTTTGAAGTAGATAGTGTGAAGTTGTGAATTGTGTTGTGTGTGAAATTTTGAAATTTTCATCTAGTTATTTCTGGATTTTGATTGAAAGTGTAATTGTAAGTATCTTTAATTTTTCTCTTTATTTTCGAGTTTAATTTTCCCGTCAAATATGTTGGTACTTTATACAAAAAATGAAGTTTCTAGATGTAGAGTAGGGTTGCGCGGATCATCGCTTTACGTCTCCTAAAAAGGTGTCAGACGTACGCAGGCTAACATTGATAATTTCTTTGTTGCAGGTCGATTCAACAAAATGGGTAAAGATTACTACAAAATGTTAGGCCTTACCAAAGGCGCCACAGACGACGAAATAAAGAAGGCGTATCGTAAGTTGGCACTCAAATACCATCCTGACAAGAACAAAGCGCCCGGCGCAGAGGAGAGATTCAAGGAAGTTGCGGAGGCATACGAAGTGTTATCAGATAAGAAGAAGAGAGAAATTTATGATGCTCACGGTGAGGCGGGCTTGAAAGGCGGCATGGGCGGGCAAAACGGACCGGGTGTCGGCCAGTCTTACTCGTACACTTTCCACGGAGATCCGAGAGCCACGTTTGCACAGTTCTTCGGTTCCGCGAGTCCGTTCCAAGCGTTCTTCGACCTCAACGGCGGCAGCGGGGGTACGACGATGTTCTTCGACCGCGACATGGACGTCGACATGGATCCGTTCGCAAACATGGGCATGGGACAGACGCGATCAGGCGGGCCTGGCGGTGCTTTCCGTAGCCACAGTTTCAACTTCCACGGCTCACCTAACAGAAAGGAGAAAACTCAAGACCCGCCTATCGAGCACGATCTATACGTATCGTTGGAGGACATCGCGCGCGGCTGTGTCAAGAAGATGAAGATCTCCCGTCGCGTCATCCAGGCTGATGGCACGTCAAAGAAGGAAGACAAAGTGCTGACGATACATGTGAAGCCCGGGTGGAAGGCAGGCACTAAAATCACTTTCCAAAAAGAAGGGGACCAAGGCAGGAATAAGATTCCAGCAGACATTGTATTCATCATCAGAGACAAGCCTAACCCACTGTTCAAAAGAGAAGGCAGCGATATCAGATATACAGCTAAAGTCTCATTGAAACAGGTAAGCAAACAATAATAAAACAAATCAATTCCATACATATTTAATTTTTATAATTCACAAGTCATACTCATTATCTGTATTTGTTTATAAACAAATCTAAAGTGTACAATTTACATTTATATTTATCATTCTATATTGGTGAGATATCTAATAATGTTGTTTCTTTGTTTACAGGCTTTATGTGGCACAATAATTGAAGTACCAACAATGTCAGGGGAGAAGTTAACAGTGAACCTGCAAGGAGAGGTTGTGAAGCCACACACTGTGAAACGGTTTCCAGGATATGGTTTACCGTTCCCCAAGGAGCCGACGAGGAAGGGTGATCTGCTAGTTGCATTTGACATCAAATTCCCGGACAGATTAGGTTCAGGTGTGAAAGAAATACTCATGGACACTCTTCCGAACTAAATTGTTACAAACTGTTGAATATAGGAACTATTTAAGTGTATAAAGTGAGTTCTGGTGACTCTTTGCGGAGATCATATCACCGGTGTGCTCAATACAATGGTTCACTCACGGATCCTGTTGCAGGAAATATACTAATTTTCCTTAAGTTTGTGTAGCTTTTGGTCGGGGTCTAGTCCTGTGATTATTTATTGATAGCTTTTTATTATGAAACATTTGAAGCTGTGTTATTAGACCCTGACAGTTTGCTAGGAGTAACAGGAGACAATGTGGCATATGGTAATAGTTTGTCTGTCTGTGTGTCTCCCTGTGCGTTGTAGTACAGGAGGATTTGTGTGTATGACTGATGTGTGTAATTTGACTTGTAAATATTTTCCACTGTGTACATATGGAACAGTGATTGTAAGTTTTAAGTTTCAAGGCTCATTGGCTATTGAGCTATTGGACAAGGTCTTGGGTCCATATGACAGCTTTCCATAGTTCCATAGAGAATAGGTCTAGAAACTGTGAACTGACAATTGCATTTAATTGGTTTTTGAAATATTTCAATAGGAGATTAATTTAATTTCAAAGACTGTAATGTTACTGTAGCGACATTTCAGAATTAAACAACTTATTACTTATAATTGCTGTTAAAAACTAATAAAAACATTTGGAATTACTATTTTCTTTTATTCCATATCTCCTTTACAAGTTTTACATATTCTTATATAAGAACCAAAAATATTTAAATGTTCTCTAAAATAGACTAGTAAAATAATTCAAGGGTGAAGAACATTGGGTTTGGTATATAGCTTAGTATATAAACAGCTGCAGAGGATCGAGCGTCACGTCAGTTGGCACGCCGCAGTGGACCTTGGCTGCTGGAGCAGTGTGGAGCCACTAAATCTGCGTATAACATTATCATTGCATAAGAGCAGCTAAAGCTTTACCTGAAAATTTATAAATTACATATCAACTTGTAGTAATAGAAATCAATGATAGTTTGCATTAAAAATATTTTACCGCAATTTTATAGTGGATATAAATTACAATATTACCAGATACTTTGCATTTCAATTAAAACACAAAATACTAGTTTACTTCTATTATTGAAATATATTGTGTTTCATTTGGCTGTAATAATTTAACGAAAAACTTCATTGATAAACAGTTGTAGATTACCCGCTTCAGCGTATCTTTCCGCTGCATTCGTTGCCTGAGGTGGAGGCGCGCGCAGTGCCCGCGTCATGTGTAAAAATATCCGAGGCGCCCGCCAACGCGTCTCGCCGAATTATACAACACCATCAATTATTATCTACTTTTATCTGCATTTGATATTAAAATAACTGTCTAGTTCTAAACTAACTACTGTCATGTTTAATCTAACCAAAAAATCCCCATAAAATACGCATACAATATAAAAATCTTTGTACGCTATTTGAACGACGAACAACCCGAAAAAAAGTATGAAGGAGAATTCAGTTGTTTTTTTCTGATGAATGTTAGAAAATGGTAGCAGGAAAGATGCAAGAGAAAAGGAGTATGTAAACGAGTAGTGTTTAATTTGCGAAAATGTTAAATAGATAACTACATCGACTTCGCTAAAGTCGGTCTATCAATCTACGAACAGGGAGCCATCTATTAGCAACTAGGAAGACATTTTCGGGTTACTAATGTAACTATTATAAGAGAAACGATTAAACACAAATATATATAATTACAAAAAATTACGGTCAAGCCCACATGAAAAAAGAATTATTCTCAGTATACATTTATTAAATCATTCTATTGTTTAGGTCCGTGTAGTTGCCTAATGCGCGGTTCTCACTTGGCTAGTTGAGTTAGACAGTAGAGATGTGTCATATCTGGTTTTTTTTAAATCGTACCTGAATCAGATTTAGATTTTCAATATCGGATATCAAAACTATATACTACAATATATAGATACTAGCTATCGCCCGCGACTCCGTCCGCGTGGAATTAAAAAAAAACAAAAGTGAGTAGCCTATGTGTTCTTCCAGGCTATCCTCTACGTCTGTGTCAAATTTCATCGAGATCAGTTCAGCTGTTTAGGCTACAAACGCTAACAAACATCCATCCATCCATCCATCCATCCATCTAAACTTTCGCATTTATAATATTAGTAAGATTTTTGGCTCGCGTAACCATTTTAGAGTGATAAATCATAACACGGTTGAAATTAATCATTAAAGTTCCACTAATATATTTATTTTTATTGTAATAAACACGAATATAATTTTGTCCGTTATTATTTTAAATTGGAACTATTAATTAGAAAGTCTAATAAATTCGAACAAATCACAAGGTCTTCAAAAATCGTATTTCTAAATTTTAAAACGCGTAGAAAATAAGGCAAACTTTCTACCGCAATTACACATTTCGAAACAATTTAATTAAAACGATGCGAAGAGGTCGAGTTCAAGGTTAAATAAACAAAATTTAAAACATGACAATTTAAATTTATTTGACACTAAGCTTTATTCGTAGAGGAATAGTATTTAAAATAGTCCATGACAAAAATACCGTGTTTAAATCTCCTAGTAAGATATCAGAAAACTATATTGATAATATACGATATTCTACATTTATTTGAAACTAAGCTTTATTCGTAGAGGAATAGTATTTAAAATAGTCTATGACAGAAATATCGTGTTTATACGATATTCTACATTTATTTGAAACTAAGCTTTATTCGTATAACAATAGACTTTAAAATAGTCCATAACAAAAATACCGTGTTTGAATCTGCTAGTAAGATGCCAGAAAACTAAAACACGATATTTTACAGTTATTTGAATCTAAGCTTTATTCGTAGAGGAATAGTATTTAAAATAGTCTATGACAGAAATATCGTGTTTATACGATATTCTACATTTATTTGAAATTAAGCCTTATCTGTAAAATAATAGAATTTAAAATAGTCCATAACAAAAATACCGTGTTTGAATCTGCTAGTAAGATGCCAGAAAACTAAAACACGATATTTTACAGTTATTTGAATCTAAGCTTTATTCGTAGAGGAATAGTATTTAAAATAGTCTACGACAGAAATATCGTGTTTATACGATATTCTACATTTATTTGAAATTAAGCCTTATCTGTAAAATAATAGAATTTAAAATAGTCCATGACAAAAATACCGTGTTTAAATCTTCTACTAAAATATATGATTTTTTGAATTGCGACGGATATACCGTACCGCTCCAATGCAATATATGTCTGTCTCTTGCGATTTGACGCTGTCGTACAGACGGTGCCGATGCGTGTCGTACCGCGTAGGTAGAAATATATAGTTATTGAAAATACATAGTTATCGAACAAGCCCGTATACGATTTTGAGATATTGATCAATATATAGTTTTTGAAACTATATATGATTTGTATCGCCCACCTCTATTAGACAGTTGCGACGGCCGATGATGGACGGACGGACACACTGCGCCAGTTTATTACCAGTCCTGTTATAGAGCGCTACTAAACTGTACTGGCCAAGTGTGAACCGCGCATTATTTGCTAAAATATGTCAGTTCACTCGCCTTAGCGCAAATAATTTCCGTTGAGTGACCGTTCCATTTCAACATAACCTAATTTAGAAACAAACAAGGTCAATGAACTTTTGCGCGCAAAAGTTATTTAGTTAAGGATTGACATTTTTGGATTTTTTTAACAGTGAATAGTTTTTCATTCAACATGCGATTGCAATGCGCTTAGTGATGAATTAATAAACATATCTAAATTAGCGAACACTTATATGTCAGGCTTTGAACTCTACTAGAAATTCGTCTATCACGCCTCCGAGCACAATGACACGGTTTCAATGTGAGTAATTGTTTTCAACAGAAGTAGCTGTTGTACTGGTTTTATTTTAAATCCATCACAAAGATAGGTATATTTCACTCTAAAATAAATCAGCCGTAAAGCGTTAATTGGTAACCAAGGAACTTTGAGTGAGGTAACGAAAAGTCTATTGAAATATTTGTTTTTTATTTTTATTTTATTTATTTAGAAGGGGGCGTGTTGCAGGTCAACGGGGACGGTCGGGACGGGTCTAATTATAAATAACCTTGTTTCTTCAATCTGCGTCACGACAAATGATTTGTGTTATAAAAACTCATAAAGTTGGATATCATTTATGACTCTATTTGCTGCTAACCTGACCATTCCAAACAAGGAATTATTTATCCGAGCAATTGTAGATAGTTTTTAAAAGGCGAAAATGATTTTTTCTTATAAGAAAGTGAGGCAAACGGCGAGAACACCGAAGAGATCAATGACGCCTGGACATCCGCAATACCAGAGAAAATTATTTTTATTTCCTAACCTTCGTTGTCAACAGTTTGCGATATCATATTAAAAACTCAATAAATCAGTTGCCTTAGGTGTTTATTTCGAACTAATAAAAACATTATCGTTGTAAATGAAGTAAATGTCATTTGACAAGGCACTGTATACATGTCGGAACAAATTATTGTCACAACCTTCTGTCAGCTTGTAGGGAGATATCCGCATTAGTGTCGGTGGCGACAACTAACCTGATTGATATCAACGTTACTTCTATAAAGAGTAATAAAATGCCCATGTCTCTATTGATGCCACCGAACGATTTTTAATTTCGTCAATTTGTTATCAGACTTGACATATTAGAAAGTGATTAAAACAAATGATTTACTATAATAGAATAATCAACGATTATGTAATTAAAATAATTTTAAAATTAATGATTTAATAGTTTATGCGTTTTCGAGAAATGTGACAATAGCTTAGTTCCAAATTAGCCGCCAGTTCTGACAAAACTAGTCAGTTTACAAATTGTCGATATTCGTAATCGTTCCGTGACGTCCCGTTCTCTTTCCAATAGCACGGAGTGATAAATGTCTTCTTCCGGCATCTTCCTGCTTCGGCAGCACTAAGGAAGAGATTTGTAAAAATTTAATGTTAATTTTTTATTAAAACGTTTCATTACAGCAAATAGTAAGACATTTCAATAATTATTTACTAATTTTAATTCGTAATTTAGTACTTAGAAGTGCTAACTACTAGGATTGTGTTCGAATCCGCTGTTCGACAATTACAAACTACTAGCTTTCGCCCGCGAATCCGTACGCGTGGAATTAAAAAATACAAAAGCCTAGCCTATGTGTTCTTCCAGACTATCCTCTACATCTATGCCAAATTTCATCGAGATCTGTTCAGCAGTTTAGGCTATAAACTCTAAGAAACATCCATCCATCTAAACTTTCGCATTTATAATATTAGTAAGATTTTAGGATACACTGAAGCAAAAGAAACTACGGTTCAAGTTAGTTGACGTTATTAAATACTACTACTTATCCTAAGTTTTTAATTGTAAGATCATCGTCGAAGGATAAATTTATATAAAAATAAAAAAAAGTTATGCGGGCAGCGATTAACCTAATCTTAGATCTGACCTTAAAACGTCCTTGAACTTGTTATAATTATTTATAAGTGAAAACGGTTTACTTATATAAAATAACATTTTGACAACCATAATGTCTAACCTAACTTTGCAGTTATTGATCCAAACTAAGCGTCCGGGAAAGTAACAATGCGCAAACGCGAACAAACAACCATACACCTACTGGGTCACCCCAGTCTACCCCAGTATCTCACGATAACGCACTTTCTGTTCGATTGAAAGGAAATGCAAAATAATACGTATGCAGTCTAAAATTATCATGTAACACCAAATAAGAACGATAATATGGAACCTAATATGCAAAAAAAAACAGACGAATTGATAACCTCCTTCTTTTGGGAAGTCGTTTAAAAATATAATATTACAACGATACGAAATTAGTATAAACACTTATATTTCTTTTCCCTTTTTTTAACTATTGTATGTTATTTTAAATAACATTAGTTAAGCATATTTACTATAAAAACGCAACTTTAATAGTCTACTTTGATTTTTTTTGTTGATAATCATAAGTTTTTAATTACACTTGAACCCAGATACAGTATAAGTCATAACAAAAGTTTTTCTGTACTGTAATCGTCGATAATTATTTATCAGTTATTATTAGTTTAATTGAATTAAAACAATGCGATTAAATGAAAGAAAGTGCGAGTACATTAGTTGCATCGAAAATTCCGGAACTTTCTATGGTAGGTCGCGGAACGCGTCTCGTTCTACCACATTCGATCAGTGTTGCCGCGATCGTTGCTACTCCCGAGGCCGGTTGTCCCTCGGCTAAATGAATAAGTAACCTATTGGAACAAGTTGTGTTTATTTGTTACTGTATTTTTATAAAACGAAAGGAACAGGAAACGGATGATAGTACTCAACATTTTAAAATAACAATCAAGTATAGGCCGACATTTTGCAGTTTTTAATAAATGAAAAAATGTTTTTTTGGAGATTTTTTTATTTTGTATACATATGTGAAATAACAGTTAGTTACACATTTTTTCAGACATGATCCTTCCTAAAATAATTTATATATTGCCCTAATATAGGCAAATTTTAAAATCTATTGGCATTACGAGCAACCATAACTATAAGAACACGTGCTACGTTGGGTCACGTGTAGACAAAACGTGACTTGCGACGGAAGCCGCATTGAACGTCTCTCATAAGCGAATATAAACCGACCAGTTTAAAAATACACGATATCTATTGGTACACCAAATTTTAAAAGCATCATTTGAATTTATGAGGGATATCATTGATTACGTTTCAATTTCTTAATTGACTAATTTAAGAAGTCGTCTGTAAAGTATAACTCTGTTGGCAGTGCCTTACTTTACAATGTACTCGTGTTATAAGAGGACCAAGTGAAGATTACTATTTCGAAAGTGGTAATCAAGAGCACTTTAGAGACGCGACCGTCAAAGTTGTTTATTTTTGCGGTCAAGGCAAGTTAAATGTTATTAATATTTGGTCATGTTATAAAAACATCTTAGGTAGATGCATTTCATTTTATTTCTTTTAATTGTAACCCTTTTCATAGCATAGCTTTATAAACCTATATTTTTGTAAAGCTCATGAATTATTAAAATTATTTTTGTTCTTCAGTAAACAAATAACTTACCGAATAAGGAAACTCACCAAATTATAGTAAATAAATAATGTCGATAAAAATAAACAAGCAAAGATTGTTTTATTATTTTTAAATTGCCACAGTTACAATACCATAATTTTAGTTGCACTAGTTTTCTCCTGCCACTCTAAAAAAGCTCTGTCAGCGAGGAATTATAAAAAAAGTAAGTAGCCTATATGTTCTTCCAGACTATCCTCTACATCTATGACAAATTTCATCGAGATCCTTTTGGAAGTTTAGGCTAAAAACTCTAACAAAAAAAATCCATCCAAATTTTCGCATTTATAATATTAGTAAGATTAAGGTTAAGAAGTTACAGAAAGTTTTGCCACTCTAAGTCGTCGAACATTAGTACAGAAATGACGGCTAAATATGCTCTTGCTTTTCCATACATTTATCGTAGCTGTTGTTTTTGTGTCTGTTTGAGCTAAATATAGCCGAGATGATCGTAGTATGTACCTATTGCTAGTATTCTAATTAGATACAGTCGGAGAATCTGATAGTGTACCACCTCAAAGTTGCTGTAATTTGAACTTTTTGTACATATTGAGATGACGATGATGGACAATTAGAAGCAGCCTTAAATTTGTACCAAAAAACATCCTCGATGGTACACGGATATTATCCCGTCGTTTGCCCAACAAATTGCCAGCTTATTTGTAAGAGGCGGAGTTTGTTTCGTTGCAAGAAACAAGGCAGTTTATATGTTCGCAGCACCGCAGATTTCCACGAATGTACATCCAAACATGAGTATGAGGAAGTAGGTAATATTGTTAACAAACAATCTGTGATGCAAGCACAATGCAGGTATACAAGTGTTAGTATTAAAATATACTCGTAAGACGCATTGAGGAACTAGGAGCTTAGGAGGAAAGTCTTTATTCTTATTAAACTTGCCAATAGATGGCGTTGCATGGTTTTGTTCCAAGTATTTAACGCCAGCCAGTTACCAAGTTTTACGTCGAATAGATTCTTTATTTACTGAGCTGTTTTGTTTTTAAATGATACTTTATCCAATAAAATAATAATGAACATGGATATTCTACAATACCGATTACAAATTGCAATTTTTCCTTCATTATTTCACGTGTTTTCACTCATAGCTATCTTACTGCAGATAAGATATTAAAAATACGTTTGAATATGTAAATGCTGTAATATTTATTATGTAAACATAAGGTAAATAGAAGCTTGAATGTTATTTAATAATCAGTATTTATTTGATTAAGATTAAGTACTCGGTGTTTATCGAACGACACTTTTTAAAATCTTTAGAGCTGTCATAACTACAAAAAATTGCCGCTTCATTGGAAGAATTATTAGACTGGAAGTGAAACTTGCTGGAAGTTTATGAAAAAAATGTATAGTTTAGAAATTGTTACTTTCTCGTTGCTATCTGTATGGGTAAAATGCACGTAAAATCTATCACGTTGCTGTTGAGATTGGGTGTAAGTTATCTTTTTAATATCTCACGTGTCCATCGATGTTTCTAGATCGAGTTGTATTATTGTTTTTATCACGTCTTATCTCGACGTCAGCGCCCGTGGCGCTTTGATAAAACAATAAATATTATGATACCATAAACTAGTGAGGAGACAGTAATCTTGCTGCACCATGGATGTATTACTAGAACAGGATAGAGCTCTTGTCGAAAAATTGAAGCCGAGCGAGACCTCAATGATTGTACCTTTTATCCCTCTCTGGCGATGGTGACTATGTTGAAATGTGATTTAAGGACAGTAATTATAAAAAATCTTGTTTTTGTTGTCTGGCGTCAGCTAATTATTATTTCAGATGGATTTTAACGTATTAGTGTTATCATTAATGTATTTACTAAAAACAGTACAAAATACATAATTATCAATCAGACATTGCTAAATAAAAGTCTTGTGAAGTTTATGACGCAAACCTAGCTCATTCCTTATGTCTTAAATTATTACAAAGTTATTTTAATAGAGAAAGGAATAAATAAATGCATAAGTGTTTAAGTTATTCGTTCTTGAACTAGGTTTGGATAGTCATGCATGGTTACCGTAATTCTTTACCAACAAATTATGTTTAAAACTATTACCTGTGAAAAATAACCCACAATCAGGATAATACTCGCTTCCGCAAGCCTCCACGACACAAGTTCTCACCATTTTAACAAGGGAATTTTAAAAATATTACGAATTTAAAAACGCCGCCAATGAAGTCCGATTCGGCGATGTCATGCGGTGTTGTCAGTTCAGGTGTTCGAATTTCAATAAAATAAAAGAAAACCTGTGCGCAAATCGCAATTTTTTTGCGTTAATAAAGTTTTACATGTAGCAACAAATAATATTGCTTTAAAATGTCGGTAATAAATTATTATTAATATTTAGAAACATTTTGATAGTAAATATTTTTACTGCATTACATTACACCAATTGCTTACTTTTCTACAAACAACGAAAGGATTAATATCTGGCAACTCTAAGTCACTGTTAGAAAGGGAAATATCGGACACTTGTAGCCCTCTCACTCGGGTTCAATTTTATTTTGCGTGCAACAAGACTCTTACGCCCTTAGCATAAGGTTTTATTTTCTTTATTTTAACTGCAAGATGTACAGAACACACTCCTGTTGTACGTAGTACTTATTACCTCCATGTGCTGCACTGATTACTGTAGACAGGTTATAAACTGTGGTATTTTGTGCCTATTTATTTTCGCCATTTCGGCGCTGATGGTTGGGAGTATTCGAACGATAGACTTAACTGCCATTAACATTAATAGATGCGTTTTAGTCGGAACGAAACAAAGTCTATCATTTCCAAAAAATCGCCTATCCATTATCTATGTCTTGCGGTTAGAAATAATTGGAACTGACCTTTTTTAAAATTGGCGCGAATTTTTATTTGCACTTAATTGAGATATTTAACTAAATTGTTTTTTAACAACATTAATTAGATATGTTAGAGAAGGTGAGAAGTTACATCATCGAAATGGCACATAATTTTGTACGCCAACGATTTTGTCCGTATTTGTTGCAAGTGCAGAGGCGAGTGATCGCGCGGTGGAATGCGCGTTCATTTCGTTTGTTTATGATTGTCATTTACTTGCGCGCCAACCTACGTATATCGCTTTAAATGTGCAGATACGCTCGTATGTCTTTATTTATTAACCTTTTTTTTTAATCTACTCGAATTAGTATTTGTTGAATGACATTCCAAATATTTGTTATACCCAAAGATCTTTAATATACTTCATTTGTTGGTGCCGAAATCCGAACATTATCTCAAAAATTTCTACAAGATTTGGTCTATTATTCCCTTTTATATGAATCTAGATAGGTATGCATATATTACGTCAATAATACAATATTCATTGTGGGGAGTGGGGACGTTGGCGTTATGACATAATGAACGTGAAGTGTGGCATGGCATGCCAGTGCCAGAGTGCCAATCAGCAGGCTGCCAACCGCGTCGGCAGCCGGAACAATGCCAACACAAGCAAATGCGTTCGCGAACATGATCATGAGAATCAAACTTTAACGTCGCTAATAGTTATCTCCTTACATGACTACTAATGCATGCTGCTATGTAAGAGGATACTAAGTCGGCCATTGGTGATAAAGGCACGCAGTATGGTCTAGTAAAATTGTCTTACCCGTAGTGTGTTAGTATAACTTTCAGAGCAGTAATAAACTTTGAATAGCTCTATACTAAGACTTTTCTTGTTTCTTAACTTCAAATTAAAGTAAGTTTATAGTAATGTAAAATTTAAGTATGAAATATTAAAATCGTATCTCAGTTTGAAGTCTTTTTTCTTACCTACCATTTCTACGTAATTTATCAATGGATTCAGTTTGATGACACACCGGTGGCAATGTGACGTCAATACAGAAGTCCCCGATACCACTTCCACTCATTGATCTAGTGAATCAATGTTTAAATAATAATTTAATTATGTGTCATACGTTATCTAGGTTTTCTCAATACGTGTCTTCCTGTTTTTTATATACTTTACGATAATCTCTCTTGACGACATACTAACAAATTATATTCTATTTAGTGATATTTTCAAACCTCAACCTGATCCTTAAAAGCTGGCAACGCATGTGCGATTCTCGTGGTTCATTTCCCCCATCTATATCTATCTATACATATGATAAAATTGGAGTGTCTGTAATATCAAAAGAAAAATTCCAGATTTTAGGAAGATGATGTATTTGCGTTGCTGATAACGAAAATCGTATTTAAAATTTTTTGTCTGTCTGTCTGTCCGCAAGCCGCGTTTGTTCCGGGCAATCTCTGAAACGGCTAAATCGATTTCGACCGGACTTTCACTTGAGGGTAGCTGACATGGATATGCATATTATAGGCTACATTTTTTTAATTCCGCGCTGTCAAAATGGCGTAACGGGTGGTCCTTTGCGCTAACGAAGTTTGCGGACGACAGCTCGTCTTCTAAATAAATAAATAAATAAAGGAAATAATACAGTTTTAGTGTAAGATAAGATTCGTCTCAGGTACGTTTAATCAGTTTAATATGTTGTTTCTTTGGACATAAATATTATTCGTACGATCTGATTAGATTAAATATTATTACAATAGTACTATGCCCTGTTTTTAAAATATTTTTATCTCTCATAAAGGTATTATTAAAACAATCGACATTAAAAACGTGTTTAATTGGTTCCTATTACGCTAGTAATTATTTTTGCCGCCATTTCCCATTAACAATAAACTTAAATACGTCATCGTGACAGATACGGTGAAAGTAGGAAAATTACAGATGCAATAAACTGCCATAAACAATTTAAAAAAGCATTTTTCGCGCCTTAATTGTTTACCAACAATAAACAAAGAGTAAAATAGACTTTGTTGTTTTTAACTTAAGGTTAAAAATGCTACGGAGTGAGCTATTAAATATGTAATTGGTACTAACACAGTGCTATAAGTAAGACCTAAGAGAAGTCAGCTCAAGGTTCAGGATACGCCAATAAATGACGTCAGATTCCATATACATTTGACAAAGTTAACTTTACCGTTTGCAAACTGTTTCTATATCTTATTACCATGCCATACGGTTTATATTTGATTTGTTTGTCTGTTTTACCATAGATGCTGTTTATTTAACAGTAGGACTCGATTCAGTTAGCAAGGCCGACGGCTTCCCACAGATAGCCAAATAAAAATGTTAAAATTATGACTCACATTCGTCCACTTGTTTGACACCTTAAGAACATTTATTAAAATAAACATAACCATTTTGATCTAGATTGTATGAAAAACAAGTTTTTCAATATTTCATTGTTTATAAATATTTTTTTGGTTCAAGTAACTTATCGTTTCGTCATTTCAAAATCTGGTTAGATTAGAATCTATAAATAAAAAAAAATGATTTAATAATCAAACATGTTTATTCAATTCACAATAGGGTAGATCAGACAGTTTCCGACCAGGGGGGAGTTACGGTCCACTTAAGACAAAAACGTATGTTTTGGAGCTCTTATGGAAATTAATTGAAAGTAAACCACAAGAAACATATGCTACAACTAATATTCTCAAATTTGATATCTAAATTAGTAATAGAAAATATAAATTTGAAAAGCCACGGGTGATCTAAATATATCAGGCGCGAAGCTGATAAAAATTGTTAATTTCTTATCACTTTTGTTAAGGGCAGCTTTTTTTAAATATTGAAGTTTGTTTGCTTATTCAATTTTAATGTGCTTTCTTATCATTTTGTCTAATAGAAGAGATGTTCTAGTATCTATTTATGTGGATATTACAACGATTATTATTTTCGTAAGGCTTAAAATATAGTGGACTACTACTGTCTTAAAGCTTGTATGGGAGTACAGTTATGGCCATAGCACTTTACAGTTATGGACCTAGGCCGAGGTACAGTTTCGGTCCACCCAAACTTCATATTGTTCCCTGTTTCTTAAAGGGATGGGTAATTTATTTTATGAAATTTCCGAAAAAAATATCGAAACAAATCTTAAATAGATTGTTTATTGAACTTTCATTGCTTTGTTACTTAAAAATTGTAAAAGTCTTATGTAGACTAGAAGGAAGGAAAATAAAACGCGTTTTTAGTAAGATAGTCTTATAGTTAGTGATCCTACGAACATAATCAAAATATAAAAAAAATAAAAGCATCTAACAGATAGTTTACTTTTTCTACGTGATCTCACTTTTTGATACTACATTAATTTTCCAAAGAACATTATTAGAAAAGGACGCAGAAAAAATGCTATTTCCTGAAAGTTAAGAAATAACTATATTTAAAACAGCTATCCAAATTATTATTGAAAAAAGGTGTATGATTGAAACAATAAAATTTCAGCAATTTACACGAATATTTCTATTTGCATTCTATTCTAGAGACCCGTAAAATTAATATCCTTGATAATACTAATAGGACTTTTTTGTGTGTTCTTTATATTAAAATGGTAATTCAAATTGTTTTGATTAGTTCCTGATTTTATATAAATAAATTTTACTGTTCAAAAAGGCAAGACAAATGACAAATAATAATCATTTTATAACTATTATAGTCATATAAAGGTGGACCGTAACTGTACCCCAGAGGTGGTCCATAACTGTCTCGGGTGGACCGAAACTGTGCTTTTAGGGGTTTAATTTTAATTGACTAATATTTTTATATTTGATAAAATACTCTGTCTAAAATGTTTATGTTCGTGTAAACAAAATATTTTCGTTTAATAAAAACATGCTTTCATCTATTTTACTCTTCAATAATGATAATTACGAAGAATTTTGTGATTCAATCTGCAAAGTGGACCGTAACTATCTGATCTACCCTAGTTATCTTATTTAAGCTAACAATTCTTATACAGAGAGCGTTTCAATTGTTTAATTCAATTTTTAATGAAAATTTAGTAATTAATATAATATCGCTCTTGCTTAGTAAAGCGCAAATAAATGTCAAGACATTTAATTTTTAACTATATTTTAATGAAATAAGCCAAATGAAACAGAAGCCAAAACTACCAGTGAAGCGCCATTATAAACGAAAGTGTCAACTATATAAAAAAGCCAATAAAATCTACCTAAACTAGTTGCAAAAAGGTAACAAAGCAAATCACAGCATAAACAAATTGGCTCTTAATTTAATTATAATTATTTCTATAAATAAGTTAAACGCTAAAAACGCTTAAAATCACTGTCAGAAAGCTTAATAAAATAGCTGTTTTGATAAACGTAAGAGTAACTAGTTACGTTATTTTATAGTTAAAATTAGCTGGTGCTAAAATAGCCGCTTATTAATAACGTTATTGTTTTGGCACAGATTGCATTCACATCAATAAAATACAATGATACAAAATTAATAATTATTTATTACAATATCTATCATGCTATGTTAGATGAAAAATGGACAAAACGGTCATTTTATACTGAAGCTGAGATTTTTAAAATAACTGTGATATATTTACAATGGGTTTTAACGAGGTTATTGTTAAAAATGTAAAGTAAGTGCATCTATAAAATATCGTCAAAGGCGTTAAGTGTTACATTTTAACGTCGGTCAAACAATTTTAGAGTAGGATGCGATTAGGCAGCTGCCCAGGGCGCCCTACTCTACAGGACTGACAAAAAGGGGCGTCACATGGCTGCGAATTATTCACATATAACACTCTTATATACAATATGTTGCTACAGTCGTCATAGAATTAATTACAATAACATAAGTTTAGGAAAACGTGCTTCGTCTATCAAACATACAAAACTAGCATTTCTACCCGCATGATCAAGTGCTTATTTTCACTCAAGTGGAAACAGACTCTTAAGGGAATGAAAATGAAGACTATACAAAGGTTTTATAAATTACGTAACTGATTACAGTTTTTTTTCTATAAAATTATCTTACTACAATATTTTTTTTGGTTTTATTTTTTTGTCTTTTTTTGAGGGTTTTTTAGGTGCGGGTACAGCAGGTCCGGGGACCTTCCAGGGCGTGAAGTCTGGCTGCGGGAGCTCCTTGCAGTCGACCAGCGGGTTGGTGGCGCTCGGAGCCTCCATCACCCGCGGCTGCGCCTGCTCCAGCAACTCCTCGTTCGCGCAGATCACACTACCGAGTGTTGTTTTCCTAATCTCCTGAAGTTGTTCTAATAAAAAAAAAAAACTATTAAATACTCGCTTTTGCCAGCAACTCCGTCCGCGTGGAATTTAAAAAGTATATCCGTTCAGCCGTTTAGGCTACAAACTCTAACAAACATCCGTCCATCTAAACTATCACATTTATAATATTAGTAAGATAATAATAACTTTATTTCGAGCTACAATTTTTTCGCTCATAGTTTTATTAAGAAAAAAAAATATGTACCTATGCTAGTGAAATCTAAATCACTTTGTTAAATGTAAATGAACTGAATCTCAAATAAAATCGTCCAATCGACAAAAAACTAACGGAATTAGAAAATCACTAGTGTTACATGCTATTTAACGTAACAACTTCGTATCTCTAAGCGTTATTTCAACTGCTATTCGTTATAACGTTGACAACTCACCCGGAGTGAAGGAGACTTGCGGGTCGTCGGTCTCGTACCAGAAGCGGTCGCCGATCTTGAGTCTTAAGAACTGGTCTGCCAGCAAGCAAGTGAGTGTCGGCCCCAGCAGTCTGCCGTGCGGCTGCTCCGCCAGTGCTCCAGTGTACAGGTCGATGTCCTCCACGTTGCTAAATTGTACATAGTTTGAATAGGTCTCAGTACCTCATCTTCACTACGGCGGCGTCGACTTATGTCCGGAATAGACCAGGCTGAACTATCCACCTAGAGTCCCCACCCTTCACCCTAACCTTAAGTAACCTAATCGTACTTCAACCCGGGTGGTAGTATAGAAGGTCCCTATCCACCACCACCCATGGGCCCACCGACCCTCAGGTCATAGGGGCGGCGGTGGTACAGAAGATGAGGTGATCGCCCAGGGCGGGGAATATAAAGTATCGCCATAGGCGTCTCTCTTCGTATGGGCTTGTATTACAGTTAAGGGGCGTTGTAGAAACCTTGTCCAGAGCGCTGGTAAGCTAAAACCGGTCCTGCTGCCGTTCTCTTTTGCATATATAATTATCAATACTTACTTATAAATCTTGCAAATCCTACTGAGTGAGGATGCATCGAATATCTCATTGAGATCTTCGAAGGTCTTCGGCCTGGAGAGACCGCAGTGTTCCCGCCAGGCGGGGTAGGAGGGCAGGCCGTGGTCTCGTCCGCGCTGGATGTTCAGCGAGATGAGGTCGAGGCCGCAGGGGCCGGGCCTCTTCACCGGCACAGAGGATACGTTCATCACCACTGGACGCTCGAATAAGTGGTTACTGAGCTGAAGAAGAATGCATTGTTAATTTTCTTCTGGAAACGTAGTTTCTTCCATCTTTTTTTTTTACAGTGGTAGAGCCCGCTTTAACATCTTCGCACGAATGGGCCGGCTCGCCCGGTGTAATACCACGACCACACAGAAAACAGGCGTGAAGTGGGAGCAATTCCGCGTTTCGTCTGATGAGTGTGGTGCCGGAAGCCTAATATTAGTCCCTTTCCCTTTCCACCCTTTTTTTCAAAAGAAGGGATGGGAAGGACAAGTGGATTTGACGGTGGAGAAGACGCATAGGAAGAGGAAATATCCTCTTTATGTGCGTCTCCTCCACCGTCGATTAAGGGTAGGCAACGCATCTGCAATTAATGGGCAGCGGTCGCTTCGCCATTTCGGCGATTTCAGGAGGCCTCTTGCACGTTTGTCACCTTGTAATATAAAAAAAATCTCGTTGTCGTACGTTCGACAATGTGTAGATGTAAGAAGTCCAGGGTGTAGTGGTGTAGCGTGGTAGAGGTGCAGTGGTGTGGTGCAGTGGTGTGGTGCAGTGGTGTGGTGCAGTGGTGTGGTGGAGTGGTGTGGTGCAGTGGTGTGGTGCAGTGGTGTGGTGCAGTGGTGTGGTGCAGTGTGTGGTGCAGTGGTGCAGTGGTGTGGTGCAGTGGTGTGGTGCAGTGGTGTGGTGCAGTGTGTGGTGCAGTGGTGCAGTGGTGTGGTGCAGTGGTGTAGTGGTGCAGTGGTGTAGTGATGTGGTATAGTGGTGTGGTGCAGTGGTGCAGCGGGCTACCTCAGTGGTGACGTGCGGGTCGACGCTGTGCACGGGCGTGTGCAGCGCGGAGGAGACGGCGGCGGTGGCGCCGCGCGCGAGGTACAGCGCGTACGGGTTGAACAGCATCTCGTGCAGGTGTACATAGTTCACAGTGCCGTTCGCCGCCTCCACGTTGCGGATCAGGCCCTGCACCAACACCGAGTGACGTCATCACTCATGTACACAATTAAATTATCATAACAGAGTCAGAGACTGCATTTGTGAGAGGAAAATCAATTTAAGAAACGTTATTCCCGTACAGTCGGGGAAACTGGCTGTGTTCCACCTTAAAAGCTACAATAGTTTGAACATTTCGAAAGGAGACACGGAAAAAAAATCAATACAAAGCTTATAATGTGTCTGTACGAAAAAAAGTCGACACACACGGATAATTTCTTTTTATCATTATTCCTTCGTTTGTGACACTCATTGCTATCTAATTAGTTATTTGCAGGAAGATATGGAGGTTGTCTCGTTGCGAAAATGGCTATTTTTCCTGAAGTGGAACATCGCGGATTTTCGCAATTGTATTATCCTGGAATACCGCAAGTGGTAACCTTGTGGTTATCGTAAGTATGTTTAAAAATAAATCTCGCCTCAATTGTCTACATGTTTGACATGACAAAACAAATCATTTCTTACTTTCCATACAAATAACAATGTCTGTTTACAAATATTATTTGTATCTTGACACTCGAGTGCGTCGACTTGAGTTCGTGCCAAAAGTAACGTATTTAAGAATAACTGCTAATAGCATTCCTAACGGCTCAGAATTGGTTTTTTTCGTCATCAGAAATCATAACGTAGCATTGCAATAAAACAACGCATTGGGCAAAAGGTAGTAAATGAGAAAAAAACGTGTCCTGAATTAAAAAGATTACTTAGGGCCCGTCTATCACTGGCTGATAGAGGCTCAGATAGCTTAAAAATGACGTCTGTCAGATAAGGGAACGAAATGCGATATTTCCATCACGTACATATTTCACACGTTGGATTTTTAACCCTTAACCAATTAAAAACGTCTTCTATCACCAAGTTGTTGAAATTTTACATGTTTTATGAATTAGTTAGTTTCTTTGTGTATGATCATACCGGCAGCAATGTGTGGGCGAATCTGAAGGCTGCGGCGGAGAAGTGGTTGGCGATGGAGGGGTCCACTGTCGGGTCATACTCGCTGGAGTACCCCTCCGTCTGCAGCGTCAGGTTCAGCGCCCACATCACGTCCATACCTGAGTAGCGGATAAAAGTATACCATTATTGAACGAATAGAGATCGTGAGATGTCTTGTTATAACAGAAGACACAGAAGACAGGTATCAGCGTATAGTCTGATAGTGTGGTGCCCGAGGTTTAATTTTAGTCCTCCCTTTCCAGCCTTTCCTGATGAAGGCTGGGAAGGGAAAGTGGATTTTATGGTGTGCGCATAGGCAGGGAAAATATCCTCTTAATGTGCGTCTCCTCCGTCGTCCGTCAACACGTCAATTGCAGATGTCTATATATCTATATATATTCTCTTGGGAAGTCGGTGAAGAAGCAGACAGACCCAGCACGGCGGGCAGGAACTCGGCGTAGGTGATGTGCTGCATCTGCGCGGCCAGCACGCGGCGCGCCTCCTGGTACAGCGCGGAGTCGGGCCAGGCGGGGTTGAGCGCGGCCAGCGCCGCCGCCACGCGGTTGTGCTGGCGCGCCCACAGCAGGTGCATCGTCGTCAGGTGCAGGTTCTCGTTCGCTCTGTCGTCGCCTGCGCGTCCACATCACTCTTTGTTACTTAGGAATCTATTGAACTGTTACATTTTTACAGTTCCTAGATTCGCAAAGTATTTTGAGCTTCTAAATGTAGGAGATCATCAATTCATGCAATCTTATTAATATTATAATACAAAAATTTAGATGGGTATGTTATGATTTGTCGCTATAATAGCTGAATGTCAATCAAAGAATACACAGCTTTTATTAATAAATTGAATATAACCTGTCATTATTACTAGTACAGAAAACGTTAATTTAGAAATAGACCGAGTAAAAGAGTTATTACTAATTAAATTGCTTTTCTATCTTAGTGTCACGGCAGATTTTACAACTGGCTTCTATATATGTATAATCGCAATTTAGTTACCAACCTGATTCAAAGCAGTACCGTCCCTGGGCAGTCATCTCGACAGTGTTACAGCCGTCGTTGGGGTCGGTGGAGGGCGGCAGCAGCTCCCAGGGTCCGATCTTCAGCATCTTGAGCTGGCCAGCTACGCCCAGCCTCAGCTGCGCCGCCTTCCACTCCGTGAAGCTGTACACTGTGGACGCGTCGATGAAGGCTGTTGCTTGGTTAAGCTGCTGTCTTACACCTGGATACAAGAGATTATCAAATCATAACTTAATTGTTGAAAAGAATACCTTAACGAAATGTTAGTCTGCTTTAATCTTGGTCACCTAATAATTGGACAATTCGTTTAACGGATCCATTTTCTCGGTTGAAACTTACCGAAATGGCAGGTAGGTGCGGGTGCAGACCTGACGAACTCCATGCAGGTGAGGTTGTAGTCCTGGTAGAATGGGTCCTCTTCATCCAGCCGCACGGGGAAGCACTCCGGATGGGTCAACTCCGCGTCCGGGGCGCAGCACGACAATGCGCTGCTGTTCTCACCTGGTCAATTACAGTAAAAACGCTTTTAGGTGAATATCATCAGATTAAAAACGTCTTCTGGCCATCTTCAAGATACAAGAATAATTATTCTCGTGTACTAACCCTTGCTGAGCGCAGTGGCGGTGATATCATGGTCTACGAACTGTCCCCACACGGCCAGCATCACCGTGAAGGTGGTGTCGTGCGCGTAGCTCGGCCGGTGCACCGTCACGCTCACGTCACGGGCACTCGGCAGATCCGCGCCGCCCACGCCCTTGCGCGGGGAACTGATGCCTGTGAAAAAAAAACATGTTCCTATCACTCCTGATGAGAAGATTTTGTAAATAAATTTTATTCTAGGTTATTTATGTAATTGAATTTCTAGGTGGGATCGTGGTCAAGCGCTGATTTATACTTGATTAAAAAAAAATGACGCCTACGAAAAAATAATAGCAATAGTGTTTAATTATATTTCTTAGAGCGCGCAGACAACTTTAACTAAACTATCGCAAAACTGTTTCGTCTCGCTTTGATTCCTATATGCTTAAATATAGTGCGCACACTACTCGATTTTTAGTCGTGCAACTAAACAGTTGAATTGTCTGAGAAACAATCGACAATCAACAATCTCACGAACACACCACGCAACAGTTGTGCGACATTTAAGTCAACGACATTTAAGAAATGTATAGACGAGGTATAGTGAACAAAATTTTTCCACTGGTACTTTCTCTGAAAGGTAATATATCAGTTGTCAAGTTTAGTACGCCACCTCGTGTCCTTGTATTGACATTTAATAAAACATTTTACAAAATTATAATAAGCTTCATCTTTTGTTATACAATAAACTAAACAGTTTTATAAAATAAAATATAAACATGTAAATATTATTTAATGACATCTATTGGCAACTTTGCTGTTAGTACCTGTCACTATCGTTTATAAAATCTTCCTCAATAAATCAAGTCAATCTACCAATATATATTACTTATTTTGACCCAAAACCCAACACTTACCATCACCGTAATCAGGCGGCAGTACTCTTCTGAACGGTGTATTGGAAACTCCCCATGTGATAGGATTGTTGATATTGTTGCAAGTGCCATCTAGCGTGCGATACTTTGACATGACACAAGGCGCAGTGGGCGGGCGGCAGTACGCGGGCTCCGAGAACGACCCGTTGGTGGCGGGCCCGACGCCAACCCCGCCCTCACGGAATGAGGAGTCCGTACTGAAATACACAGATTAGAGGAATTTGTAGACGTAAAAACGGTAAAAGAGTCCAAAACATATATTTAACGGATAAAATCAGACAATGTTAAACGATCGAGACTCATAGTATAATCTAGAAGGTTCGATAATAGGTTAGGATTAGAAGTGTCTCATATTTCGGTGTAGTTCGATAGCGAGCGGTATCGGAGACGAAGCCAGACGTGAGCTCGGCTTACCGTACTATTTGGTTTCACGCATCGGCGCTCGCCACCGCATTGCCCAATATTATACCTAGTCTATTTAGCAATTAGTCTATTAAGTTACTAATTTTCTTTTAAAAGAGAATTGTGTCATTTATTCCCACTGATCACAGAAGTAAGCTAAGCCAATTATTGCAAGGCGTAAACAGACTAATGTCTACGCTGGATTTTATGTTTTGAAGTCTTCTACTGTGAATATTTCCGTTATTCTTAAATTGATTGTTTTTAAAATGTTCATAATATGTGCAAAACAGTATCTATCTTTGTTAGTTTAATTGTTCATGTGTCTGTGAATAGACCGCAGAACTATCGATTGCATTATCAAATCTTGATGTAACACGATCTCCGTGGTGCCGAAACGATATATCTCACGTATTTGTAGCAAGCTGTTCAGAAAACTGACATTTAACAATACATTTAGTATTAACGTTACAGATAGAAAAGGATAGAATGAAATATACAATCTTACTAATCTTACTTCTTATTCAAATTAAAATGCGATATTTTAGAAGGATGGATGTTTAGAAGTTTGTTTAGAGGTATCTCCGGAACGCCTTAACGGATTTGGCTGATATTTGAATAGAAGTAGAATATAGCATCGAAGAACATTTAGGGCCAGTCCCACCACTGGCTGATAGAAGTTCAGATAGCTTAAAAATGACGTCACTGTCAGATAAGGTAACAAAATCCGATATTCCCATCACATATTTTACACGTTCAATTGTTATCAGACAATTTACAATTTTGGGACAGGCCCTAAGTATTTTTCGAATTCTTTAGTGCTATAGTTAATTTACCTTACATAAGTATTATGTAGATGTTAAAGGTGTTTTAAGAAAATACGTTTTAACACATAAGGAAACATATACTATGTAAGCAGCTTACAAGAAAGCGGTTAGGTCTAACAGGCTTAACTTGCTGTGGCTCTCTTACTGCTACTTAACTGTAACTTGAGAATTGCTGACTTAGAATAATAAAGCTTGGAAAACGAATCATGTGAAGTTTTAATTAACGACAAATAATTGAAGTCTTTTTTTTAATAATTCGATCTTGAATTATGATTATCGATTTATTTTCTTGTTCAGAACAGATTATCTTTGTACTTTTATTGAAAGTTGCATATTTGTATCGTATATCTTGCAAGGCCACGTTATCCAGAGCGATTGTACCTTGTTCGGGATATCTAATTGAGAACTAAAGGAAGTCTGTCGACGCATTAATAACTCAGAATTGGTACAGGCTCATGAATTTATTAGTCTTGTGCCGGTCATCTGTAACTACGTACCGTAACTAGTACAAATCGTGCAACGTAGTACGCACTATTAGTACTAATAGTACAACTTTGTGGTAACACACCTATGTATCAAATGTTAAATCGAACGAAGTATGAATTATTTTTCCAAAATATTGTTATTTACAGCTTTAATAATTCTCTTACGTAAATATCTAGACACAAAAACGATAACAACAATTTGTTCTTAGATAAATTGCATCCTGTAAAATTAATATGTAAATCTTAATGAATGACGTAAATAATTATTATAATTCATTGCAATTCTTAATTATGTTAAAGATGTTATTTCAAAAAAACTGTTTTGAAAAACTAAAAATATTAATATATTCAATGTTAAATTTGCAGGTCAGGAGTTCATTTTTTAGTGTGTCTCAACATTTTATTTATTTTAAAAGTGCATAAATAATAATGGATTTGAAATCACCTAAAGCAGTCACAGTAGAGGAAGTTTATTTCCTACCCATGGGTCCACACTAAGTAGAGATCGAATTGACTACATACCCATTGGTGAGGACCCTGGTGGCGTGTTCTGCAGCAAATGCTGCATCTGCTAAAGGTTTGACGGCGGCAGCAGTGGCAGCTGCTCGCTGCGCTCGCGCCGCTGGCGTGTCCATTGACAGCGGGACCAGTGAGGATTCAAGCTTCCTCCGTTCTGCAAGCGCCTGATGGCCGGCGGTGACCGCGGAAGCCACGGCCTCCGTACTCGGGTGATCGCTCATCCATGCTGCTGATGGCTTGCCTATAGGTATAATAGTGCTACTGGATTTGTGGTTTTTACTATATTTCAAGAGTAAAGAATAATAAAAGTGAGTGAGTTGGGTTATTTCGTTGATTATCGCCAAAGCTAAACATATGTTCGGAAACTCAGAGGAAGTTTTGGATTTTTTTTAAATGCATTGGAATATAAAAAAGTTCTAATTTCGTATTTCATTTTCACTCTATTGGTAATTGTGTCGATGTATTGTAATATGCTACATTTTAAAGTTAATATTGCTTAAAAAATCGTTAAGGCAAAAAAGACATTGCCCATTTAAAAAACACTATCGTGTGTCACTCAAACATCACTGGTCACTGTTCAGTTAATCCAATAACGAAATAGAGCTTAGTTAGGTATCGATCATTCAACTTGTTAAAAAAAATAAAGAAAACTAACCGTTAAAAATCTTTTTACTTCTAGAAAAGGTTTTTTTATCAATTACGATTCTTTATCTGCGTTTGAGAGGAATTTTTTATTTCATCAAAACCAAAAAAGGTCAACACAACCTGTTTTAAGCGCGTGTCGTTTAGATATTCAAAATTAAATAAAAAATACGCATACGATAGATATTGGACGACAAATGGAGGCGTTAATGAGTAAATTTTATCTTTGCTTCAAGGCTTTTGGTTGCTCAAAGCGATAGTATCTCGCTATTTAAACTCAAAAGATTTCGGCAGTATTTTTGTAATGTTTTCATCATTATCTTCCCTGCCTTATTAGGATAAGGACGGGAGTAGGCTCCCGTAGGGACGACGCGCCGGGTTTTCGTCCTCCAAACAACTCTACCATCCGTTCTCTCAGTCATCACTCCCTTCTTGATCATGTCATCTTTCACGAAATCCATCCATCTTATTGCTTTTGTAATGTTTTCAATTATTAAAAAAATATAAATTAGCGTTTTGTATTGCGTATCATTTTAAAAATTTTTTTAATCACATTTTTATGTATGTAATTATACCTGTTAGACTTTTTTTAATTAGTTTTAACCGTTTATTGCTTTCTAGAATTAGTAATTTTTTATTAATGTACTTTTAACGATTTGTTGATTTTTTTATTTATTATAATAGGTGTTAATGTGTATTTAACGATTCTCTCGAAAAAAAATTAATTTGAAATAACTACAATTACTGTTTGTGTAAAGATATTAAGTTCTATAGTCGACAACAAGGATAAATGCAAATAAAAATGAGATAAGAATTCTTAAAAGAGAAATACTTATAATAAAATAACTGTGCTCTGTCAATTCAGCACACGTTCTACAAAAGAATCCTTATTCTATTATAAGTAAGATAGGCCTGCGGCCTGAGAGAATTGCTTACATATACCCCGTGGGCATAAGATATACATTACGGAACTCTTTGGGAAAAGACTAAATAACAGCTCACCAATGCCACCTTTTTACCCGTTAGGAGTCCATACTTATAACTCAATGTATGTATGTTATTTAGTACCTTTTATATTTTCTGTATAGAATTAATAAAGCTATTAAAAATGTCACTATAAATGTCAAAAAAGAGTTACGAGTACTTTGTTAAACTTTATTTTATATTTTTTCTACGTCTAAACTGGTTAAATTTTTTTTGACAGCTATAATCCTGATAGCAGCGTCTTTCTCATTGGCCCAAATATCATTGTTTGAGTGTATAATTAAAATATATTCTACGTCATAATCATGTTAATTTGGTAACCTTTTTAAAGATTTCGATGATAATAGATTAAGTTAATTATTTTAATGTAATCCTATAATATTTTAATCAAAGTTATTTTTGGATTCCTTGAAGGTGATAATGAATAAATTTGTTTTTAAGTATGTGATAATAGAAAAAAATAGCAATAGGCCTTTTGGTGGGATCAGGAATTAGCATTGACGTCAATAGATTAATATCACAATAAAAATGGAAGTTCTAATCTATAAAAAGAAAAATAACTATTTAGTAGTCATCACTAAAAATAGCGAAGAAAATAAGGAAGTCTTTAAAATGTTCTTGCCGTCAAATAAATGTTTTAATATTTTCATATATCCACCTATGTTATTTTATCGAACTAGTTGTACTACTAGTAAAACTCTATTGTCTAACAATAATGAAGACCCTTGCCCTTAGCTGAGAATTTAAGTAACCATAGCAACGTTGGTACTTTTGGCTTTTAGATTTTGTCAATTTCTCGCCGAGGAATTTTTCCAATTCACTCAAACCCTAAGTTTAATAGCGTGGAAATGTATAGACTAAAGACTAAAGCATGTCGTAAGTGTAGGGTTTTTTATTAATAAGTTAATTATTAAAAACATGTTGTGATTGCCGACATTCTACACAACGAAATGAGTGTTTCCACTTTATTATATTAAAAAAGATAAATTTATTTTAAGGCTTTTACCTGTGAGTGGCCATGTCATGGTGAGCAGAGGCAGCAGCGTGGGGGGCAGGGTCGTGTTGTCGACATCCTGGTTGTCGCCTAGGGAGCTGGTCTCCAGGCCCAGGTTATAACCCACAGTGACTAGTAGGGTCACTGACAGCAGCACTCTGTGACATAAAAAGCGCTTTAATTTGTTGTGTTGCGGCTGTGGTGGCGTGGCTAGAGATGGATTGTATAGACATGGATGCCGGTTGAACGCCAGTTCTGTCTACTACTGTCTAACTGGACTGGCCAAGTGTGAACCAGGCATAATTATTAGCATTACAATAGACTGATATTTGGTTAAAGAGAACAATATGATAGGATTATATTTTTATGAGAACATTTTTTACAGGAGCACATTTATTCATTTTTAAATACACATTACCTATTTACTAAAGTGTAATTAAAAACTTAATTTTACTCTTATTTCTGAGGTTGGTGTGTTAAACAAGTTCACGTTACGAAACGAAAAAGTAAAAGTTAAGAAATATAAGTTGTATGGTGTTTACTTAATGTATCAATTAAATATTTTTACGATTTAACACTTGTGAATAATAGTTAGTAAATAAATAATAACTAAGTGTTTATAACTTTAACATCGTAATATTTTACGCTAGTTTAAAATCTTTAGATATTAAAGCTTTCTTCAGGTTTTTTAACTTCTAATTTTTGACTAAGCAGTCATATGTTGACTACGTTGTAGCTTGTAAGGTAAGCAATGCACCTTGCCTCTATTGGCGCTGGATATCGTCTTGATAGTTTCGGTTAAATTCCAGACAAGTTTATATACAGGATGTGTTCGTGCAGCTGTATTTATTCTCTAGGTAGTGTCCAAAAACCCCATTGTTATAGAGATTGTTTTTTGGTGGCTCGGAACATCGTAGTACTGGCTGCGCAGAACACAACTTTTTGGTATATTGGGGAATAGAGGATGTCACCGCGCAGTTGAGCTTTAGCCGCCAAGATATTTGAAGCCCATGCCTCAATTTAAATTACGAGTACTCGTTATGTGATCACTAAGACAGTACTTGTAATATAAATTAGTGCCTAAAAAGACTGTCTAAAATACTCTTTCAAAAATTCATATTCAATTCAATAAGATTTCAATCCTTAATTTGAATTACAAAACAGTATGACAAAAATTCGTTCTAAAAAATAATTTAACTGGTATTTCTTGTTTTAGACATATGTAATGTGTTATAATAGACATCTAGCTCGTGCCGGCCTTTAAATCCTATTAAGTCTTCTTAATATATAAAGAATGTTTGTGCTTCTGAACATTTTAATATTATCTATTCCTACGTATAAAATGAATATCTATTCCCCTTGATATGAACGTCTCGTGAACAGTTGGATTCCGCTTATCCTTTGTTTGTGTTTATTTTCAGAAGAAAATCCTTATGAAAGAAAAAATCTAATATATGACATCATCATCTGTCACGTCAGTTTGTAGTAATACAATAAAAATCTATGATACATTCGGGAAAGTCTAAATACATTCAGAAATGTTATAATATTTTGTAATTTAGTTCAACTAAAAAGTTACTATTAAGAAGTTTTTGTGTCTGTTTTTTCGTTACCTGCGACATCGAGGCACATCACTAGTGCGCAAAACATATTAAATAACTATATTTTTTTTACATAAATGACAAATTGAACCAACTTATTTTATTAACATTTTCTTTGCCAAGAATATCTCGATGAAACGCATAGTATTCTATACTTTACAATGTTTTATTTGACAAAAAGATAAAAAACAGGTTGCTTTAAATTCCTTATGTAAATTTAATATGTAGTTTAGTAAATAAGATAACATTTAACAAATCTTACCTTATATCGATTAATGGCACGTGCGCTTTAATTAGATTATGATGTTTAAATTTTTTTATTACTATTATTAATTATTTACGTCATCACACTATTTTATTATATTAGCATATTTTTTATCTTAACTAGATAAATATTATTATCTCCGGAAGCTGCAAAAAATATATAAAATCCGACAGGATTATTTAAAACTACAATTCTCGATATGTTTATCGACCACGCAGAAGTTCCTCCTTCACAACCTTTTTAGGTATGGGAAGGAAAAATCGATTAAATAGATAGGCGACTGATAAGGAAACAGTAACACCCGGTTCACATTTGGCCAGTACAGTTAGCGCTCAATAATTGGACTGGCAATCAACTGGCACAGTGTGAACGCTAACTGGCACTAGTGAGTCTATAATATATGACAATTCATGAATTACCATCGCAACTGTACTGGACAGATGTAAACAGAGCATTAAGTACAGACCGTGCTGGCTCTAAGAACATTGGATGGGAATTAAAATTAACAGTGGCTTTGTATTATCTGTGCACTTACATGAGGACAATGCATACAAAGCATTGAAAGTTGCGTAAACGCTTCTGGTAGCTGCGAGAAATGCTGGACTCGAACACGTAGGCGGGCTGCACTAGTGGCGTGCGCTCCGACGTGCTCGGCGTCCGCTGCATAATGTGCACCCTGCTGCTGCGTCAAACAGAAAACAACTTTATAAATAGTGCTTCTAAGTTCATAATGAATTGCACTTATAAAGTATGTAATAATGTTATTAAAAATTATCGTATAAATTTAAAAAATGTCATAGAGGGCTCTGATCTCTGATTTAATTGGTATGTAACTAACTTCACTCCGGTCAAGTGGGATTTCAATAATTGTATCTTGTAGTACTGCAACGCAAAACAGGTTCATTTAGTCAAAAAAGTAAAAGTCAAAAATCCCAAACAAACTCACTGGTTGTACGGTATTATTTAGTTGTTTTTTAATGATACAAGCAATTAAAAAAACATACAAAAATGTTTCCCACGAAGAATGTGTCATCTAATAGATAATTAATTTTTATAAGTTATTTTTTTATTAAACGCGCAATTAAAATGTGATTTTTTTTATCTATTTTAACCACTAAGTGTAATTAAAGGGTTTTTTTGTAATTAAAACTACAAATATACACTTTTTACACATAGTGGATATAAAGTCGGATACTGAAACTTCGCTTCGTAAGCGTCGCTTACAATCTGATAGACTTCAAAATTTAATTGGAATTTGGAGTATAGGTGTGGCTTAAAACATGATGTTATATAATTTAATGTCTTTTCAATATTTGGCCGTTAGTGAATAAAGATAAATGTCTAATTAAATTGTACAAAAACCTTTTAAACAAGTTTCGAAAATTTTGAGTAGCTGGAGAACCCTTTAGTTATGTTGTGAAATCTTAAAAACCTGTTATGATAATTTGTAATAGAGATAAATAGTTTTAACATGTTTTAAGCCTAAAATGTTTATTTCTACTTATGTTTTTAAAGCCCGCGACACACGCTTTGACACTCAGAACTAAGCGTATGTAGCGAACTTTATATTAAGCGATAGTTATCACTGAATAATCTTATTCTTCACTAACATACATGAACAAGTTTGGATGTACGATTGTTACTCTAGAATGGTTTAAGGCATTTTGATTAAAGATGAATAATAGATAAGTTACATTTTTGGAATAAAATACAAGCTACTAAAAGTAACTTTTTTAATTTCGCGAGAACGAAGTTGCGGGACGCAACTAGTACTTATATAGTTTTGGCTATGTGACTTATTGCCGACTAGTATATTCCATTTTTTTTTTCGAAGTTTTTGATTTTTAACTGTTATTGAGTGTTTAACTATTAAATTGTGAATAAAATTAAAAATATCTAATAGTTAGGTTATATTAGGGGTCATTCTTTAATCGTGAAGGCTTAGAAAGTGTAACAACAACCTTTATGTAAATATTTCATATTAGTGGGATGGGAGAAAATTAAATCTTACGTAATATTTTGTAAAACGAAAAAAGATACGATATTATTTGAAAATTCTTAAAAAAAATCTCCGAAAGGCAAGTATGAATCTTGCCTAAGAATTGGTTTGAGATATCTTGGGTATCCTAGTGTGCAAGTGTTCGAAAATCATCACAATCAGGTACGTATATGATGGTTCCTTTTTTGGTCTCTTGGAGGTCCGGGCAGTAACCTTACAGGGGGTTGGGTTTCCTGAGTCAAAATACACATTAAACTTGTTTACCCCCGAAGGCTATCTAATAAAGATTTACCTTGATAACAAAAAAAGATGGTTATCTAATTATGAAGAGACAGTATTTTGTAAATTTTAATATTTGAATAAAAAATCTTTATAGCAATCTCTGGAGAAGATTTTCCTTAACAGTTGGACGTCTTAATAATTCTTAAAGAACTGATTAACATCTTCATTTAAAAAAAAAATACAGGCAGTATATTTAAAACTTTTAAGCGAATAAAAAACCTTTTTTGTAATCCAATAACTCTTGCAGATGACAACTATTGTTTAAATAAAAAACGACAAAAGTTTTAATGTACTCACTTTACTATTTACACGGCTAATAAAGTATTGTATATCTTGATTAATGGTACTGTATAATTTATCGCTTATAAAAACGTATTTTAATAATTCGCTTTTGGCGCGTGCTTTGTACCACGTGACCGGCAGACGCGCGCGCCGCCCGCTGTCTCTCACAGAACTAACACTTCCTGACCATGCTCTACTTGACACATTATTCTGATTAATTATACCAAAAACTAATTAATAATGAACTAACATAACTTACTTGTTATATTCTTGTAAACTTGCTGTGAAGTCCGGATAACAACTAAGTAAAAGGTAAAAATCCGAAAAGCGAACTTGAGAGGTTAGCTAAAAGTTAAATGTTAACAATTAAATACGAGCTTTTGCCCGCGACTTCGACACGCAAAATGAATATAAAACTGAGTAGCATATGCTTGTTTCAAGACTATGCTTTTTGTGTCTTTCATATAGATTATTTTTCCAGTTTTGGTGATATTTAGTACCAAACATCAACGATACATTTGATAAATGATAATTAATTAAATATAGGTATACACTAATTTTTTTCATAATATTGTGTAACAGACGACACATCTAGAGGTGTCTGTTACACAATATTTTATTTTAATTTGTGTCTATGCATGTAATAAAATTTTAGTCTCTGATTAATATTGGAAAAAATCCATCTTTTGTGAAAATGTTGTATAAAATGATGCTTTGCTGATAACTCATAACGAATGTATTTTTTTTGTCTGTATTCAAGCCGCGTTTGTCGTTAGTATGCGGGAAAATTACAATCCACTTTTTTAAAATCCCCTGTTGACGGAGTCGCGGGCTACCACTAGTTTGTTATATCATTATACAATTTTTTTTATTGCCTTATATTGACTTACTTAACATTCATTCCTTTTCATGAAAAGGCCCTTCATAGATGGACAATTATTGAAATATGCAAAACGTAGGTTTTTTCCGCTTCTTAATGTAGTTATATCGATTTTAAAAATTTGAATTTGAATTTTAAAGACGCTGTTAACCTTTACATTTGTGCCTTGGATTTGTAATAGGAAAAGATTTTAAAATTATCATATTATCGGATGGTTATTGATCTAGTAATAAACCATATAGATAATTTAGTCGTGGGTTTTTTACTACCCAAATACTAATACAAAATATTTAGTTCCGGAACAATGTGTTTCAAACATTTCGGAATGAGGAAGCTCGAGCCAGGACAGTAATGCACGTCCGGTCGGGGTTACCAGCTTTAAAAATACCAACTAGTAGAATCGTCAGTGAACTTTTCTGAAGACACCTCTTTACTATCATTTTCTTTGTATTCCCGATTACCAGAATAGTTTAAAATAAACTCATTGCTGAGACACAGAATGGATGATAACAAGTCAATTACCTCGCAAGGTCAATCTTAAAATTTGGTAAAGTTAAATGATAAATGCAAAGTCGTGATACTTCAAATAACTTAATGCTCGTTTTGCCATCGTTTTTAAAAAGATGTAAAAACAAAGTTGTACTGTTGTATTTCATTGGAATATCATTAGAATAAGCTACTTTTAGCTTTCTTTTATGGCAACGTGTTTTTATTGATTAACAAGATTTTTGTGAAGGAGTTTTAACTAGTGTCCAAAATGAGTACTATTTATAATATATCTATGTATCAGATGTTAATGCGCATTTTGCGTGCCAAAAACGATCTGCACATTAATTACGACCAGTTCCTAATATTCAATTAATAATATAAAATGATATAGAAACATATTCTCACCTTTCAATTTAAAAAATCATGTCCGACCTCACGTATAAAACATATTTTTGAACGGCATGAAATAAAATGCATTAAAACAGGTTCCTCGCCTCACCACCAGCACAAACAAAAGTCGCGACGGCACTAAAGTCGTTTTCGAAAATTTTTTGAAGCCTCCCGCGGTTCCTTATAAGGTTTCCCTAATCATGACATAAAGACTACTTAAGAGATTAGTGACTAGCATGTACTTTTGTGACCGCTGGTACGGACCTCAAAATATACCTGACACTAAAATTATTGATTTAAATAAAAACAATATCTATTACTATTTTTGGCCACCGAGTTTTAATTCCGGTCTAATAAGTTCGAGTCTTGTATTATATGTCTTTTTCATGTTTTAGTTAGAAAATATTTGATACATTATATGAAGTATTATACTTTTATCGTGATTATTATAAATTCGACAGAGTGAGAGGTGCCTTTTTGTACGAAGTAATAAATGTGTTTAAATATCACTGTCTGTTCTACATTCAGAACAAACGCCAAATTAATTCGTCATATGAAATAATTTTAAAACATCAACCGATTAACAAGTGTGTGAGACACAAGTTAAACTAATTAATGCAATAAATTATCATTTTAATAACATCGCTAATCGCTACTTTGTCGAGTTAGCGTAAGTTTTAACTGCGACAAAACTGCGACGCTATCTCTGTTTTTGCGAAGATAATTTCAACAATGATAATGATAACATGTTTTTGTACATGAGTTTCGTCGGTGGAAACTCGATTTATTTACGATTACGTAGAATGTGTAAGTGTATCAGACTGTCAGCCTATAACTTGTTATTGGATGCGGTTATTCACCGCAACTCGGTCACACTTATGCACGTGGCCTCCGCCAGAAATCTGAGATGGAATTCATCAATTTTTTTTGCGTAATAGTGTGAAAATAGTTGCATGTTCAAATTAAAACGTATCAAAACATTTTGGCATTGCTTTAATGACTAAAATATTATTTAAATATATTGTTTGTTATTTCTATATTATTTTCTACCAATTTTTACCTTAAGATTTACGGTTTATATGGCAACACTTGAAAGAAACTTTTTATCCGTGGCAATTGTCAGGTTGACAAGTTGCACTGAAGTTAAAAGGGAGATTCAAAGTTATTCTATATTTTGGTGCAGAATTTAAATATTAGGTCAAAATGGCTCCTGTTGAGGAGTTACAGAAGAAGATCGAGGAGTTGGAGGCCAAATTAGCCGCCGCTCAGGGGACTAAGGGTCCTGTTAGAGAAAAAATTGAAGTAATGTCTGCAGAAGTAGTCGATTCAAATCCTTACAGGTATTTCCTTTTTATACTCTATTATTCAAACAAGAAGAAGATTTAGACTACAGTTTTATCCAATATCTTCTAGATTTCATTAAACTTTAATAGAAAATATTTTTCTTTACTTTAAAAATTCGTTCAATATGGTATGATATGTTTATTATTTTGCATATTAAGTTTTGTATTAGAATATCAATTAATTGGTTTTTGTTAACGAGTTTCTTGCATAATTACTATTGCTGATGTTAAATTTTATGAAATTCATAAAAAATATAGTCAAGTGTTGATTCAAAAATTCTTTGAATTTCGTAATTTGATTATTTCTATTTTGAAAGTAACGTCGCGTTACTGTGTAAAAATTGCAATACAAAACAAAATGAAATGAAATGCATTCATTACTAATGTTATGTATTTTATTACTTTCAGTCGGTTAATGGCATTAAAGCGTATGGGCATTGTGGACAACTATGAGAAGATCCGCGAGCTGTCGGTGGCTGTGGTCGGGGTTGGTGGTGTAGGGAGCGTCACCGCTGAGATGCTCACTCGCTGTGGAATTGGCAAGGTTTGTATAACCATGTAAAGCTTATATAGTAGACAGTTTTGAAATAATGTTTATAATAAATTATTTTTTCCAGTTGATCCTATTTGATTACGACAAGGTGGAGTTGGCAAATATGAACAGGTTGTTCTTCCAGCCACACCAGGCGGGGTTGAGCAAGGTGGCTGCCGCTGCTGCTACCTTGCAGGCTATCAATCCAGATGTTGTTATAGATGCACACAACTACAATATTACAACTGTTGATAATTTCCAGAAGTTTTGTGATACTATCAGGTAACGGCTGTCAAAGGGTTGGCTGGTTTAATTATTTTTTATTTCAAATACTTATCAATGTGAGAAATTTTTAAATGAAATAGTATGAAATGAGTAGTTTTTGAGTTATATTAGTTTAGATTTATAGGAATTGTAAGTATCTAATATTCAAATACTGAAACAACATTTAAATTTGTAATAGGCTCTTAATTGACATGGCTTATGGTCAAATTCTGACATAAGTCAAAAATTCGTTATACTATATTCATATACTGCTACCAGTATTTTTTCTATAGTGCTTGAAATATCAGTTTTTCCATTCTCTAAGTAAGGAAATAATTATAAAATCTTGTAGTAATATATGTGAAAGGTATTCCAAATAATATCCTTATTTCGATATCCAGTTCAGGCAGTTTAAAGGGGGGTGCAGTAGACTTAGTACTGAGCTGTGTGGACAACTTTGAAGCGCGTATGGCCATCAACACAGCCTGCAACGAGCTCGGACAGAACTGGTTCGAGTCGGGAGTCAGTGAGAATGCGGTCTCCGGACACATACAGTTCATAGTTCCCGGAGAGACTGCATGCTTTGCGGTCAGTTGGAACACTATCTATTAAGATCGATTTTTTATATAAGGTAGCAAACAAGCAAGTGGCCACATGAATTTGATATTCACAAAAGTAGATGCATTGCATAAATGATGGAGGAGGGTGACACAGAAAGAGGATATTTCCCCATCTTTCTTTTCCGATCCAGAGAAAGGGGACTAAAACTATACTTTTGATATGCATGTGGTATGACACTGAGCTGCCAGATGTTGGTCTCTACCATTCTTATTTATGTATGTTGGTTGTGTTATTCAACTTAGTGATTATTCGAGTGTGCATATAATGTTATTGGTGTTGCAGTGCGCGCCCCCGCTTGTAGTGGCTTCAAACATAGACGAGAAGACATTGAAGAGGGACGGCGTGTGTGCAGCCAGCCTGCCCACCACCATGGGCATTGTTGCTGGATTCCTCGGTACTTACTATTTTATACTATAGTCATTTCATATTGTTTTAACTAGAACTTTATCATAAAGATTTTTTTTCCAGTTCAAAATGCCCTCAAGTACCTGCTGGGATTCGGCAATGTTAGTCACTACCTGGGCTACAGCGCATTGACTGACTTCTTCCCAACAATGAGCCTTAAGGTAAGTGACAAATGTAATATCTAATGATTTTTATTTAAATGGAACTAAAAGTTAAAGAGGAATATGTGTCTTAATCGAAGGTAATAAGGTATTGTGTGGTCTGTGCAGCCGAACCCTACCTGCTCCGAGGCGTGGTGCGTGCGGCGCGCGGCGGCGGAGCGCGCGCGGCCGCCGCCCGTCGAGCTGGCCGCGGAGGTGTGCGAGGACACCGCGCCGCTGCACCACGACAATGAGTGGGGTATGCTCCACGTACTACACCCGACACTACCTTCTTCACACTAAACACTACGTACTACGATTTATACACACTCCAATGTGCTCTAACACTATGTACTTTGAACTAAACTAAGCACTAAGTACTTCGTATTTCGCACTGGGCACTACGTACTTTGCACTATGTACGTCGCACTAAGCACTATTTCACACTAAACACTACATATTTCTCACTAAGCACAACGTAATTCACACTACTTACTACGTATTAGACACTCCCCACTTCGCACTGCGTACCTCGTACTACGCACCATACAATGTACACTATCTGATTTGAAAAATTAGATCTTAACCTCTTTTGCAATCTGCAGGTATTAGCCTGATCGACGAGAACGCGCCGGAGGAGGAGGTGCCCTCCAACTTGCAGCTCGCAGAGGGCGTGCAGGTAACATACTTATATCTTAATGTAAACTATGATAATATTAGCTTTCGCCCGTGACTCTGTCCGCGTGGAATTGAAAAAAAAAAGTGGGTAGTCTATGTGTTCTTCCAGACATCCTCTACATCTATACCAAATTTAATCGAGATCCGTTCAGCAGTTTAGGCTACAAACTCTAACAAACATCCATCCATCTAAACTTTCGCATTTATAATATTAGTATGATTGTATTTATTGCAATTTTAAGGGGTATTTGAGTAAAATTTTCTTATGGAAGATATTTTAATGCTGAATTTTGAGTTAAAAGTATGTTTGTGTGTAGGTAGCGTACAGTATAGGTGTGGAGGTGGGGGGCGACAGCAGCACGCCGGAGTCGAGCGGGGGCGCGCTGGCCGCCGCAGAGCTCTCGCTGGAGGACCTCATGCAGCAGATGAAGACCTTGTAGAACCAACCGCCGCCGCTGATACAGTCGCGGGAATACAAGGTGGTACACTTTCATTGAATTGTTCCTTAAAACGAGACAAACTCCCCTTATTCTAACATAATCAATAAGCAGTGAGTTAAATGTGAGATAATATTATTATAACACGTCTCAATGTGTACAAAACGTAGACTAGCTTTGAAAGTGCAACACCAACAGATTCCCTGATTGTACATAACCTATTTTTGACAGTTAACGATTAATTTTTGAATTTTATTTACTTAATATGGCAGAATATTGTCGTATTATTGATTTTTGGATTTTTCATTTATGTTCTATGGCATTTTTGGTGTGCCTACAATGTTCTCTCTATATGTCACAATGTAACAGACAATATTTTCTCAATTTATTTATCTTGATGAGTAAAGTTCTATTTAAAAGCTAGCTTTTTACGAAGATGTGATGTGTTAATTTTTTTGATACAAAAATATATTTATTAAATAGATAATGAAAAAAAATATATGCTTGTTTAAAAATGTGGAAAATTTACAAGAAAAATGTAACTTAAGAAAACTATATTTGTGTATTCGATACAAACATATCTTCCTTATAATATTAAATATCAAGTTTTAAAACAAATCAAAATTGAGTATGTTTAACTTTGCCGTTAAAGCTTTTTATTGGAAGTGTTAAAGTCATATAAACTAAAAATGCTATTATATTTATTTGAAATTATAGTAGCTTATTCTATAATAAAATTAGCTTGATTGCTAAAAGTGTCCATGTAATTCGCTTTCATTGTCTTCATATAAATGTAAGATTTTAATTAGAATGAAAAAAATTCTTTCCATTATGAATAATTTATTAGTTACAAAGCTTGATGTAAGGATTGTTTATATGTTTATATATTTTATAAATGTTTATGATATCTGCGAGGCGCGGTGTGCTGCATTAAATGTCCTCAGCTAACAGTTGACTTTTCATTATTTCTGTTACAGCCGACATTTTAGCTAACATCGTGCTGTCCGGCGGCGGCAATGAATTATTCTGGAATTAAAAAAGAATACCAAAAATACACTTATAATCTCAATTACCTTCTTTAGTGTAAAGACTAGACTGTACAATATTCTGATATAATTTTATAATAATGTTGCTAAATTCCCTTAAACAATAGTTTATAACTTTGGTTTTTAGTTAGATTTCGCCCTTCTCCCCCCCTTTCCTTTCTGTCCTAGTTCTGGGAATCCTAACTTGTTGCTCCGTAGATCTGTAGTTAAAGTTGCAGTCTTTGAGTTTTTTATAAAAAAATTGAAGGGATTTCATCGTTGAATGAAATGCTGTAGTTTAGCTTAGTTGTAGCTTTAAGCTATGTGACCTTAGCGCAAGCTGCCACGGTGTCAGCTCTCGGCAGCAGGCGCGCCAGGCCCGCGCCCCCCGCCACCTGCAGCGCCAGGCTGGAGCGCGCGCCGCCCCCCACCGCGCGGTACAGCGGCACCGCCTCCGCCCCCGCCCCCGCCCCCGCCCCGCGCAACACGTGCTCCATCCTCTGCACACACACACACTCACACAACCAATACACCTTCAGAAATTAAGGAAGTAGGTCAACTGACAAGGAAGGTGACGAGCGGCGTGTCCAGGATGTATTGCTGGATGTCGAGGAAGTGCGTGGCGAGCAGCGCGTGCGGGCAGCGGCGCGCGCGCAGCAGCAGCGCGGTGAGGCAGGCCGCCAGCAGCGCGCGCCCGTCGCCCTCCGCCGTGCCCTTGCCGAACTCGTCCACCAGCACCAGCGAGCGGCTGCTGCACTCGCGCAGCGCCAGCGCCATCTGCGGACAGAGCGCTGACGAGTGTGGTCCCTCGAGCCGGCGCCGGCGCTGGCGCTCCGACGAGCGCACCTGCCGCAGGTCTATGAGGAAGGCGGACATGTGCGCGGCGACACACTCCGTGGACTTGATGCGGGAGAAGATGTGTCGGAGTAGACCGATGCGAGCCGCCGCGGCCGGCACGAAGCTGCCGATGTGCGCCAGGTACACTATCAGACCTGCAACTTACACAAACATCAAGGCTCTGGTGTTTTCTCGATACTACAGTAGTTATGCTCCGTACCGGTCTGCTTCAAGTAGACGGACTTCCCGCTGGCGTTGGGGCCGGTGATGACCTTGACGAGTCCTGTCTCGAGGCCGCTGTCGACGTCGTTGGGCACGAAGGTGTCGCAGGAGGCCGCGTACAGCGGGTGCCGCCCCTGCTTTATCTTGATCACCTTCTCCGTCGTTAATGTAGGTCGGACGAAGTTCATCTCCTTGGCTACCTTCGCCATCGCTATCAAACTGATCAGAAGACGAGAACATTGTAATGCTAGTTTTTCTATATATCCTGTGACCAAAATTGAGTGAATTCATAGTAAAAGTGGTACCAGTCGAGGTGCGCGCACTTGTCGAGAAGTGCTGCGAGGGTGTGGAGGTGCTGCAGCACGAGCGCCGCCAGCCCCATCATGATGCGCGTCTCGTGCGCCACGATCTCCGGGTACGTGTCGCCTATCATCACGTCTAGCTCTGCACAACGCCACATCTGTAGCTTCGCATTTTTATTTTAATGTAAATTAAGTCGATATCTCGTGAACATCTTACCTTCACATCCCTTACTCTTGTAATGTATGTAGTCGTTGTTTTGGAACTGCGAATAAAATATGTAGAAGTAAATATTTTTACAAATATTTGTACAGATTTAAGAAAAAATATCACAGAGAGAAAAAACATCACCGTGCTGGCTAAAACAAAGTCTACTTGGTTTTAGCCAGCACGGTGGAGAACGTAGGAGGTAGATATAAAAACTATTTCGAAAAAGACCATTTTAATGGTAGCTACCCTAATCTAGACCTAGCTTAAATGCTAAGTCCTTCTGTACCAGAGGACATAGTATAAAGGTGCGATAGGATGCGCACCATGAACTTCATGTTGGGCAGGTCCTTCTGCGCGGGCGCGAGGTCCTGGCGCCAGGCGCGCACGGCCAGCAGGTAGCCGAGGTGCGGCAGGTACAGCATGCTGCACTCCTGCACGTGCGCCGGCAGCCGCGCCAGCTCCACCTTCGCCGTCTCCGACATCAGCGACTGCAGGCTCGCCAGCGTCTGCTTCTCTGCACACCACATGCTGCACTGCTCGGAACTACAACTCGTCGCAAGTCGTGATGATACTGACTGAGGTCCAGCTGGGGGTCGACTCCCGCCTTCACTGTGAACTTGCCCTCCGTCTTCGACAGCTCGAAGTCTATGATCCTGTTCATGCCCAGCGCCATCTGTCCGATGTATTCATTAAGTACAAAAAACTATGATGAGGTTTATGAAAAGTCGCGTGTGGGGCAGAGACCTCGTACAGCTGCTGGGTGTCCGTGGCGGCGAGCTCCTGCAGCAGCCCGCCCCCGCCCGCACCCTCGCACAGCTCGCAGATCAGCACCGCGTGGTATAAACTCTGGTAGTACATTTTAAATTTAAATATCGTTTCTAAATAAGTAGTTACTTACATATAGAGGTACTTACATTGTAAAGCGCCTTCCACTGATAAGGTTTCGCTGACAACGCTTTAATTTTCGCAAGGATGCCCTGCGAGTTATTTGGGAACAAAGATTTTAGATAAGAGCAACATATCCTTGATAATTTTTTATTCATCAACTGTCAGTGGCTTACGTTGACATTCCTGATGTGTCTGAGAGAGGAGCAGATGTTCCGCATGAGGCAGTCGTTCTCCGGCCGCGTGAAGAACTCCACGACGTCCAACCGCCGCTGCAGCGTCGCCAGCTCGCAGCTGGGGTGACGCATCAGCACTCTGCAGCACCACACCAATGAACTCCCTTACCTCAAGTAAATAGATGGAGCAAGGTATGCTGGGGGACCTGAGTGCGGCATGTCCGAGGCGGGAGGCGCACTTGTCCAGCAGCTGGTAGAGGCTGAGCCCCTCGCGCGCGGAGCCCCGGGCGCCGCGCCGCAGCCCCGCGGGGTGCGCCAGCGCGCTGAACACCTGCAGCCCGCTGTACGTGTCCTCGTCTATGCACACCATGTCCGCCCTGCACACACGAGGTCTACTAAGTACATCTGGAGGAAGAATTCTTCAATACATAGTATCGACTCACAGCGAGATTCTCTTCAAGGTGAGGAATTGTGGTTTCCCGTGCAGGTCGAGGCTGAGGCTGGGCCAGTGCAGGTCGAGGTGGCGCAGCAGCGCGCCGAGCGCGTGCACGCTGAGCGCCTGGCGCAGGTCGAGCGCCGTGCGCAGGAACAGCGCGCGCTGCGCCGCGGAGCACCGCGCCGGCTCCTGCACCAGCGACAGCGCCTGCACGCGCCGCCGGCACGCCTCGTAGTCTGACCGCACGTCAAACATCGAGATAAGTACAAAAAGGCGGAAGAACAACTTATAAAGCAGAAACATATCGGTCCACCAGAAACTTTTTCCTAATTCTTTTACAGGTTTGCATCTGACCTTATAAAAAAGACCTAATCAAAAATCCGCACAAGATTGATAATGTAAGTTTAACCATCATATCTGGAAAATCGTTGTTCTATTGGGAACCCGGTTACATACTATATTCTTTTGAGGAGACAAACTGCAGCTTGCAGTGCGAGTCCTCATCGGCGTTGGAGTCTGCGAAGACCAGAGCCTTGGCGGCGCTGACGCAGGCGGCGGGCGCCTTGCCGTCGAGCAGCAGCAGCGCCGGCCGGACCTGCTGGAACAGGCTGCACAGGATCTGGTGCTCCGGCGGTCGGTCTACGATCTCGTCCAATACAAACAGCTGGCAATAAACCAAACGACAATAAAAAACTCTACTCTCGATCTCGTTTAGTTTTATTTAAACCTTTGAAATATGAATAGATAACAGACCTCTCCCGTCTGTAGAGTGTAATACGCAGCGCCCAGTTTCCCGGAACGACAGTAAACCACTAAAAGACGCTGCGACAAACATTTTTAATTATATCAATATTTGAAATGCGTTAAAATGCAAATAAAACAATTGAAGGCTTCTCTACTTACCTCTTCAGCCTCCGACTCATCAGTAGTTTCCTGGTTGTTGCTTGTACTTGTATGATGTTGAGGATATTCAACCTTATCTCTATGTAATGAGTAAAATAAATTATTACATTCAACATAATAAAACACTTGCGTCTTGCTACTGGTGAAAAATATATAAAATTGGAATTTACCTTGTACAAGTCGTCAATACAATTGCATTTCCACTGGTACTGCTTTCTTTGTTCCGTGATACACTGCTTGTATGAGGTCGTGCTGAATTTGAAGATGTGCCGGTTTCGTCTACATCCATCATTTCCTTATTAAAATAAAATTAAAGCTCCTAAGAGCGTACTCAAAAGTAGTAATTTAAAAATTGGCCCTTTGGAAAAACAATTGCAAAATGATGTTCCCGCCAAATTCACTTTTTCTGCTATTTCGTAAAGACAAAGGCTTTTAAAACTAACAGTTTCATAAAAAAAAAAACAAAATGTAAATTCATTTTATTTTCAAAGCGTATTTAATTGAACAATAAAAATGTGATTATATTAAAATTCGTTATTTCATTTTATATTTACAAATCAATTCTTTATAAAAAAAATTGGCGCAGGTTAGGTTAGGTAGCTGAGGAATAAATAGATTTACCAAAATATACACAAAGTACAATACGTAGTAAAGGTGATAAGATAATATTTTACAATTGATTCATTTTCACATGACAAATTGCAGTTTTGGATAAGAGATATCGACTGAACTTAAAAAAACTGTACGATTTCTTTATTTCGTAATATTTAGTTTATACTCTGTGCGTTCAGTACAGATGCAATAGATTCGCCAAATGCGGTGGCGAACTATAAGTTTCAATTTCGCGTATGTAGGAACCCGTATTGTACGGCACACTTTGCTACTTATCAGTTTATATTTGTAATTTAAAATTAAATGACAAGTAAATCTCTATCTTCGGTTGCGTCCTGTCTGTAATTTACGCGTATGTGGCGACAGACATGTCCGAGCGCATCCATTGCGGGCGCCACTGTCGCCGCCATGCACGCCTGCACCACGCTACGCAGCGACGCGAAGTAGATCTTCACACATCTTAGGCACGGCGTCGAACACCAGATTTGCTGGAAGAATTTATTTTTTTAGATTTTATCATGTATGACAGGGCAGTACTACGCCCCCGAAATAACAAAGTTATAGCTTTCTTCTTTAATTAATTTATTCTTTTACGTTACATTTGTAAGTTTCTTAACATAGAAATGTCGTGCTATGCAAAGTCGCTTAAGAATATTGATTTACCATTACGTGTAGCTGTGTAGAAATAGAGTTACCGCGTTAATACACCAAACATTCGTGACATTTTAATAGCGCCTACAACAATCTTATGCTAATACCTAAGTAGTTATACGATTGTGTATTTAAAAAAACACGACAATTTACATGGTTAAAATATAATAGTAGGTGTTTGTAATATTCTACGTATTAATACTTAAAGAAGGTCAAATTTGACCTTCGTCTATTTACAGAATATTTTGAACTCCTCGCCTATAGCAATCAAACAAAAACAATTCAGGAATTTCTAGCTACAGTAGACGTTTTTTAAGTGTTTCAACCTCGTCAAGCGCGGTCCTCGCTTGTTTTCGTCGAACACTGACAATAAAAGTCAGGACCTGCCTCATTTGGTAGAGTTACCTCGAAAGCGAGGCAGGCGAACCCGCAGCCCAGCAGCAGAGCGCAGGGCGGCGCGGCGAGCACGGCTAGCAGCGTGTAGCAGGCGTTCCGCGTGCGCACAAAACACGCGCGACTTAGACGCCACGCGCACTCGGGGCTTCGCGCGCCATCGGGCTCCCCGATTATGTCGTCCCACACTATCTGAATGTACCAACAAATGAAAGGCATTTTCGCATATAGACCTATCGCATGAGGTGCGTTTTTAGTTTACAATAAGAACTACTTAGATTATGTTGCTTTTATAGTTTTATCATGATTTAAAATAGCAAACATTGTAAGTAGAAAGAGCAAGTTATGTTGCTAAAAAAATTAGTTATGTTGTTATGCGTAGGACACGCTGAAATATATTTATAGTTTAATTAGAAGTCTTATAGCACTGGACCATGCTAATAGAATAAAGATTGAGAGATAAAATGTTAGGTCAAATATTCAATAACTTGGCGGTGAAGCGGCGACTACTCCGTCACTCCGGTCAACCCTTCTACATGAACGATGTCACGCAACTCCAGTTTGCTCGCGTGATGTTCTAACGACAAGCTTTCTTTAGATTATATTAAATGTTTTGATAAAATGGATTAATACACTTACACGTTTTGTTCGAGCTTAGCTTAGTTTTCTAATTAACGAATATTCAAATAGGAATTGCGATTCATTGTTATTTTCAAACTTGCAAAACTAAAATCTATGAGGACCTCTTACTTGCACATGTTGATTCAAGCTGTTAGGATCCCTGTCCTCCAAGGTTTCTCGCAGTCCAGTATCACGCTTGTCTTCCGCCATGGCTCTGCGCGGTGGGGACACAACTATCCTCGGCGGAGGTGTTGCCCGCGGCGCTGGGGACCGCACGGTCACCGGCACCAACACCGCGGGGGCCGACGATGGTTCCGGCACCTCGGGTAGAAAGTGGCACCTGAAGGTATACGCCGGGTAGCGCCGTGGTGGGTACCGAGGAGGGCTAGCGTCGGGAGGAGATGCTTCTACCGCCAGTGTTATGTTAACGCCAGAATGATTTTGTGATTAATATGTATCCAAGGTTTAGAACACAAGTCAAGAAAGATTTTTAATAAAAAATTACAAATAATTTCTTTCAATTGCTTAAAACATTAAAAAGGCAACAGATTTACAGGAGCGTAAATCTTGGCAACACTGATATGAATTGTAACAGAAACACCATCGCTTCAGTAGCTCGCAAGACCGAATAATTCCCTCCAAAAGCTCTAAGCCTTTTTTTAATAAAACTCCTTTGCGCATGTCTAACCTATAGAATTTCTATGACCACTAGGCCTTCGTTCCATTGACGCTTTGCTTACTGAACGATGAAAATGGTACAACTAAAGCAGCGATGTAATCTAACATCCAGTTGTAAATTTATTTCTTTTTTATTATTTCACCACGTCCAGGCCGTTGGCAGACTGTTTTCTACCTCTATTACAGGAAAGTTATTGCGTTTTCTCTAATGACGCTATTGTTAGCCCCGATTTGAACACGCCTTTGTTGGTTCGTTTCGGAAAGGGTGTGGATGTTTGTTTTCAGCCTTTAATGAATTAATACATATTTTGTTTATGGACAGAATGTATCTTGTTGTTGTTCTATTCAAGTTGTTTCTAAAATTGTTGTTACTTATCTGACGTAAACATTTGTTATGGGAAAATGAAATGAATAAACGAAAATTATGTAAATACATTTATTTCATTTTACATTTATGTTATAAATTTTATACAATAATTTGCAATTAACTTATATTTACAAATCTTAAGATTATAATGATAATATTAATTGCTCATATAATAACACTAAAATTTGATTTGTGAAGAAATCATACTGTTTTGAGCGATATTTCGAACAACTATTGTGTATTGCACATTTATTATAATAATATTACATTAAATACTTTAATTAACAGAAAAGTTATTATCTACTTGATATTTGTATCTTTTTGTTTATGCTTGACTACTGAAGGGAGTAGATAGATATAGTTTGTCTCTATAAATCTTTGATACCAAACGTCTTATAGCTTGCTAACTTGTAGGTCAATATTAATCAATAACATCGATTTCATATGAATAATAAAGCATGCTATCCGATGGTTATTACGGTCGGTCGGTCAGCATTCCAGTGACCCAGTTTAAATATATATAACTAGCTGTTGCTCGCGACTTCGTTCGCGCGGAAATGATAACAGTAAAAAAATGTAGCCATTGTTACTCACATACACCTTTCTAAAGGTGAAATTTTGAAATCGGTTGAGTTGTTTTCACGTGAATCGAATACGTACAAAAATACAAATCTTTCCTCTTTATAATATTAGCCACTAGGTACAAACTACCGAATGGTAATTACATAAACGTAAAGATTTGCGTGTCTTTTATTCACACTCAGCCTATAGCATGGTATAGCATTCATCGTCTAATAAAAAATTATGATAAGATATGTTTGTTCAGCTATGAAAATGTACGGTTAAGTTGCTTTTTAATATCACAAATAAGCTTTTTTAAATTAAAAACATTTAAATGAATGTGCCATACCAGCCGGCAGCTTGTAGTTTAAACAAAAGTCTTTTTTAGGTATTCAGGCTTCAAAATAAGCACCCTCTGCTATTTTGAATTAATAATAAGACAGGTAATATAATGTTTTTCTATAAAAATCTTATATTACAAAATCTAAAACTTAGCACCTTTTTACGTATATAAGTTAGTATAGATACAGTTATGAACTATATTAAAGCTCCAGTGTTCGCTTACAAGTGGAAGACGATATCTATTGCAATTCCTATTTACTAAGGATATAGTAAATTTTCACAATATAAAAATAACATCCTAAATTATAAATTTATATTGATAAAAGAAAACTTAAAAATTACAATATTGGTCTCTTAATTTTGATTCATTAAGTTTACTTGTAATTCTAAAGATGACCAGCTAAATTCTTTTTAGAAACAATTACGGTAATTTTGTTACTATGTATGATTACATACACAACTAAAATTGGGCCAGAAAAGTAGAATACAATTTTATATTAATTTAACAAGTATTATTTTTATTAGAACAAGTATTGCAGAGAGTGTTGCCTTGTTGGCGGTCGATCAGCGAATGGCGATAGAGGCGCGCGCGGGCCCTGAGGTCAGCTTGCTAGCGAGGGGGGACTCCTCTGTGTCCCCACCACTTTCCCTGCAAAACATAATTGTTTTTGCTTAATATATTCATAATTCAACAGATATTTAAAATTAAAGTTATTGGCAACAAACTAAGTAAAAAATCGCATTTCAAGCACTCACCTGTCACCAGTAGTATGCAGTTAGTGTTATAAAGACTCGGTATCACCACCTTGGGAACACACAAACTTGTTAGCTTCACTACAAACTAACTAGGTTTAGTGCAAGCGGACGGCGTGCATTTAGTGCCTAAATTAGAAAGCATTTACGAAAACAAACGTAAGTCTCAACTTTTACGGCTGTAGTCAATTTGACTTGTTGGTGGAATAAATCTGAAAGGTTTATTGTTTGAGAGGTGTAGGTAGAGATGGAGTACCTGACGCGCAGTGCCCGCAGCGAGAGCTCGGAGCCGGAGGAGGAGGGCGAGGCGGGGGCGGGCAGGAGGCGCGGGGCGCGCGGCGTGCGGGGCGAGCGCGGGGAGCGCGGCGAGCGCGGGGGGCGCGGGGAGCGGCCGCGCGCGAACTCCAGCCGGTAGTTGTCGGAGCGCGGGCTGCCGCTGAACGCCTCCGACTCTACACCTAACATTAAAACGACATACAACTACCCTTACAGGGAAATACCGCTCACATTCACAAAGGCAATATACCTAAGCTGATCAGGCACGTCCTTGTTGCACTCTTGATACTTTTTATAATATTTTAGAAATGATAATTCAAGTGACCGAGACGAAGAATTTTCTGTATAACTAATGTTAATTCTTGTTAATTTTCAAATGTTAAAATCAGTTAAGGGAGAATAGCAATTTAATGATATGCGAAAAATTAATGTAGGACGTAGCGCGCGGGCGAGGCGCTAATGGACGTCCGTTCTACTTGCATACGTGCCGACATGACCTACCGCAACTGGCACTCCCAGCTATATTGACCCGCACACCATACTAGTAATTTAGGTTAAATTATTGAACAATTAGTACTTTACATTTACATTTCTTAACATATATCTTAATAATATTTACAATGTTCCATCATTACTATTTACGCATCTAGATAAATCCTTGTAAATAGTAATGTGTGTTACCGTGTGCGTGTGTGATGTTGGCGCAGGCGGGCGGGTGCGCGTGCGCGTGCGCGTGCGCCAGCACTGGCGCGGCCGCCCAGTCGCGGTACACGCGCGCCGGCGGCCCTGTGCGCCACTCTGACAGCTCCACACAACGGATCTGCAATAATCAATTTCAACATTAATCTCTTCGAAGCATCATTGCAATAAGTAATGCGAACTATGTGAGGTGCTTATACCGGCGTAGAGCTCTTGCTGCGACTGCCAGTGTCAGAGGCGGGGTTGCTGTGCCGCGCGCGCGCCGCCTCCCGCACCCTCTCGCCCGCCGCACCCTCCCCTCGACTACATCCCTCCGGCTCGTCCCTACCCTGCACACATAACACGGTTAGCATCAAACTGCAATCATTGCTTTATGTACGTTATATGACGTACCTTGTTGTGAGTGGGGGTGGGCAGGCTGGCCGCGCCGCTGCTCACCAGACGCAGCTGCTGCCGGATGCTGGCCTTCTCCCGCGCCCGCTTCCTCTGGAACTCCTCCTCCACTCTGTAGACAATGAAAAATTAACGTCAAGTTACAACACGAATAGAAAATCAGGGCAGTGTAGAAGCTGAGCTTGGTACAGTCTAGGTACCTCCTCATGGCCTCCAGTTCTGTCCTGCGTTGCTGCTCGCGCAGCTCTGCGTCTCGTGCCAGCCGCTCCGCCACCCGCCGCCGCTCACGTCGCCGCACCGTCGACTGGAACGCGAACCGCTTGCCGCCGCTCCTGCTACCCGCGCTTACGCCAATGCTCTGATTACGCTGAACAAAATATATTTCCCCGTTAGACATCATAGCATAAGATGCTTAAAAGTCATTGCAAAGCTGAAAAATATATACGAATTAAAACTAAGGTGAATGAACTTAAAGTTAATAAACTAAGTCATTACTGTCCTATTTAGTGACGCATTAGTCAGTAACCTGAATTCAGTAAACCATTATGTGGTAGCAACACAGGTAACGTCTCTTTGTTACAAACCGCGTTAAATGTCGTATGTAGAGCGTGTGAATGCGCTGATGCTCCGATAATGCGCCCGTGTACGTAACGTAGACACTAATGAAATTAAGTAATTAAGAAATATTGCGTGAGGACGAGAGATTTTTGTAACAAAAGCTTTGTTTACTTTCAGACGTAATAAAAATTAATTAAACGTACCATTTCTTGTTGAAATGTTATGACATAACCAAGTTGATGGTAATTATGTAGGATTTCTAATGTAGAGCAATCTTACACTGGTCGAGAATCTAATTAATAGAAGATTTAGACGAAAGTGTTAAGTAAACATTAACTATGCTTTATTTTAAACAATTAAAATGATACGCTAAGTAATTTCGATATCTACTTGTAGATAAATATTTCCTTCCCCATCAATATTAATGTCTTTTTTCATATATTAGTATGATGTAGTGAGGATGCAATATTCGCATTTGCAGATAAGATCTGTAGCATCCTATTTGCGTAACGAAACCTTAGGTTTGCGCGTGCGCATGGAGTATTACCTAATTTTTGTAATTAATTACACACTTGAGCAACGCTATTAGAAGTTACAGATATGCAGTTAGTATATTAGTTTTATTGTATTTCTTATTTTAAGTTATAAGTACTTATGTGATTGAATAATTGTATGATGTTTGAAAATAACCTGAACTAATAGGTTTACTTTTCCTTACCCTTACATCTTACTTAATATTATAAATGCGCAAGTTTAGATAGGCAGATGTTGTTAGAGTTTGTAGCCTAAACTGCTCAACGGATCTCGATGTAAGTTGGCATAGATGTAGAGCATAGTGTAAAAGGACACATTAGACTACTTACTATTGTTTTTTTAATTCCACGCGGACGAAGTCACGGGCAAAAATTAGTAAGTGTATACAAGAAAGCAAGTCAAGTGGTAACAAGTAATGTTCTCATGCTTCATTCACGTCAACTGGAATGTCAAAAATGTTAATGGCGGAGTAACGTTATGTCAAAATAGTGTAAACAGTCCCTCAGATGGTATCACTGCGTGTAGTACGTGCATCTAGATTGTGCACGCGCAGCTAACAACTGTTTAGAGGACGCGTTAGTAAAGAATGATCTGGAAACCAAAGTAACCCAGAAGTTAGAACTGTCAGTCAGGGAAATTGGGATACGCTATTACAATATTGTTGCCATTTTATGTGATGGAAGAGAATTCAAATATCCTCAATTTGAAAGCTATTCTAGCGCTGAACAGGAAAGTAGATAAAGAAAGGAATAAAAGAAATGAACATTTGACATGAATATGGCAGCATTTGTTTTGGGACTGTATCGTCAGTCTTTTGTTTGTCAAATAAGTCACGAAAACTGATAATCTTCGAAGTATTTGTGCGATCGCCGACACATTTTGCATCACGCCTTCACAACTCATTTGCAAACAATGCAAGCTTGTTAATTATATTTTATGTTATCGACGAGTTGTTTATGTGTTTAATTATAATCGTGCATCGCTGCTACGTGTAAATAATTGCAAGTTATTTAGAAATATTTATTTTATTTCTGAAATAAAATTAAACCTCTGATTGGCAGCTCGCTACTTGCTGTTCAAATAATACTTTAAGTATCTGCTTTAATAGAATTTACAATATGAAACTGTAAGGTATTTAGTTAATACGTTAAACTGGAACGCAGAGCAGATTTTGCAACGACCTGTCAAATACACTAATGCGTGTAAGAAGACCGACAATAAGGCGCCACAAGAACCAGCTAACATAGACCGGTGAGTTTACCACTGGTTGAAAGCGTCTCCTTCAGCGTTAAAAGGAGCTAGGTATCAATTAACAGTGGTCTTTTAGTTGAGGACACTTTTGTCTTCGCCGGTTTAGTAATGGTGTTTACACAATATTAGTACCAACTACACGCCTTACTTCGCTTTCGGTTTCGTAAGCGACACTAAATTGTTAATTTAAATCATAAGTATATTTCCACAAATTACGTTTACATATTTGTAACTTCAAGTAACAATGCTTAGTGTAACGATATAGAATTTTGTTGCGATTCACATGCCTTATTTCGTTTCGATCAATAATTGAACACACAAAAGGAGTGAACTATAAAAGCACATCCTGTATCTACAACAATAAGCAACGTCAATTCAATGGCAAACTAAATCAGGATTACGCAGTGAACGAACTGTAAATTTTCACAGTTTCAATCACACTTACTATGCCTTAAACCAACTTTGACAGATTGAAACTTCATTTTGCATCAGGAAGATGGTTGCGTTGTCTGGAGTTTTCTTTAATTGGCTTAACTTGACCTTTATCTAAAAGGTCAGATGACGTCTACGTTAGGAGTTCTAACTATAGCCGCCCTGGATACCTGGTGGATTGTGACTACTATAAGCCATGTCCCATAGGATTAAATGCATTATTGTAATTACTTCCTCGACTTGATGACCAAGTATACTCAATTGCAATTCCTGCACTAGTTTCAGTGAGTGGTGCAAAGAAAGACTATTTTTTTTTTACTGACCTCAAAAGGTTATCAATTCAACGGTATTTTCTCAGAACATAGTGTAGTGAAATAATACGTAACAAACGAATAGTAGCTGAGATACTTGATAAAGCTTCTTAATTATCTGCATTAGTTAACACAAAGAATATTACGTGTACGAGATCGTGGTTACTCATTGTGCGATGCGAGCCTCGTAGTTACGAAACAACGGACTGCGCTTGTTTGATCGACCCGAATCTAACACCTGTGTAAAGTGTAGAATGAGCATCGTTCTGCTCAAATGAACAAGTTTTGATATTAAAGGTAACTACCACAAATAATGACGAATACGCTTTTTGAACGTATTAGTGGTAAACAAGATAGTAATAAATCTTACGGTGAAGGAAAACATCGTGATGCAACCTGCACATATCAGCGAAGAAATTCAAAGATATGTGTGAAGTCAACCCGCACTTGGCCAGCGTGGTTGACTACGGCCTAGTCACTAACTTAGGGTAGGCTCCGAGCCCCTCGGTGGGGACGTATAGTGAGCTGGTGATGAGAAAGATAGTAATAGGATTGACTGTGGATAACTACAAAGGTAGAGGAAGACAGAAGAGAGTATGGAAGGATTGTGCTTAAGAAGAAAGGGAAATGAGATATGAAAGTTCATAGAGATGTAAAACACAATGTACCGAGGGCAGGTTTATGATGACTTTTGAACATAAAAATTACACCTAAATGTTGTGCTCTTCTGCTCAATGTAAAAAGATCTCGTTGTAAAAAGGTTAAGAAATTAATGGATTATTCAAATCATATTTACTTATTATCATACTAACACCGTTACCTACAAATAGTATGTAATTTTGTAATTACGCAATGGAATATTAGATACTGCATAATTTGAAAATTACATTATCCACCTACAATTTACAAATAATTTTATGAACCTAACGAATTCGAATGTCGGTGAACGCGGCAAATTGACACATAGTTATCTTGTCTGAAATAAATTAATTTTTTGTTTATATGCGTTTTAAAATTGACATATAGAATAATCCTGTGGCCTATGTAATAGCAATTAATGTTATTAAAGTTATGTAGTAAATCATTTCGTTGTAGTTACAGACAAAAGACTGATGTTTAATTCGAATTTGAAACGGTATATTTATTTAACCTCTATATGTTATTCGTTACTACATTATCGAGTTAAAATCTTAATAAAATGCTGGTGCATATTTGACACATTTTTAAATAACAAAAAATTTTAATACAAACTTATCTTGTTACATTATGATTATGAAAAAAGATATTTAAAAAATCAGTATTCATTTGATGTAACTCGTAATATTTTAAGCCCTTTTATGAATATTAAAAAGCGCATTTCCATAAGTTATGTTAAGATTTGTCAACGAACGTAATCCGTTGCGTTTGGGAAAGTTTAAAGCTACACGTATTATTTCGTCACTTGAAAAAGGTCACATTTAAGTTATTAAGTTAGAAATATGAGAAACATGTCGTAAAACTTCTAAGCTGCTTACTACTCGTATATTGGTATGCGAAGAAAGTGTCGGAAAATCTATTTGTTGAATATTAAAATTACAGTTTCGACTTTCGACAAGGGACTATGGTATACACTAGGAAATTTAAAACATAACTATATAGTTATCTCTATGATTTAATATTAGTACCTGTAAGTATTTATAACATTAAGGGCTTGTCCCACAATTCTTGTAAATTTTCAGATAACAATCCAATGTATAAAATATGTGATGGAAATATCGGATTTTGTTACCTTATCTGGCAGTAACGTCATTTTAAGCTATTTGAGCCTCTATCAGCCAGTGGTGGGCCGAGCACTAAAACTATTGTACGTGTTACAAAATTTTATATTGTCAATGAATCAAAACGATCATTAACAATACTATATTAACTAATGGGATCTTAATCTATTTTGATGTTTGTTTAACATTTATTAAAAGGTTTTATAGGTTATTAATGACATGAGGTATCCGATAGTCAACCAGTTCTCGTATGATCGATGTTTCTTACATTTTACATATAATTTAAGACATGACATCAGTGTTAAAGAAAACCTTAAGCGAAGGTCAACGATCTGACATCGATGATATGTGAAAAAAACAACAAAATAAGTTATTGAAATTTAAAAGGATCCTTGCTTTATCAAATATTGAATGCATAATGAGGTTTTAAACGAAACAAAATTATAAAAACCATAGAAAGATTAATGATGGTGTTTACTGCGGTGTTTAGAATTTTTGTTATCCGATATTTTCGGAGGACAGAATAAATATAGCGTAACTAATCTAAGATAAATAAAGAAAACCTAAAGCAAAGTCTCTTAAATAAGATAATAGAGTAAGTAAGAAACCTACAAATCAAACAATCAAAGAAAAACACTACTAGACAAAAGGAAACTTTCAGGAGAAATGTTGTTTCTTAAAATTCGAATCTAAACGTATAAAAAATATTAACAATTGATATTTAATTATAATAATAATCGATGCGAAATATGTAAATTGCATCCGATATGTAAATACAGAAAAAAAAACACGTTCAAATACTACATTTAGTATCTGTCAAAGATGAGGATTTCGAGGAATAAAGCAAAGTTTTTATACCTCTAACACCAATCAGGACCTTTTTAATATTCATGCAACATAAAATGCTGTAGTATAGAGATTATAAATGCAGACGAAAACAATTTTACGAATTTTATCTCGTAAAATATTCTCATGTTACAATAAACGCTTGGTTGGTATACAAGATAACATGATGTTCTATACTTAAGTGTTTTATTTAGGGCCAAAACTACTTAATAAATAGGCTGCATTCCCGGAATTTTTAAAATAGGGACGTCATACTAATTCCGCCTTAAGTTGGAATCGAATGTCTGAATATCGATGTTTTAAGTTGATTATATTAGGATATAGATAATTGCATAAATACTTGTCCTATTTGTTACAATTATAAGAACCGGTTACGCGATGACACCAATAACAAAACAAACGGACAAACAATACACAGTAGGAGCTAGTCGCGTACGGTGACGTCACAAGGACGACCTCAACATAATAGTCCTGAATAATGGTGCACTGTTATAGTCCGAACGACGGTTATTGGTCTATTTATTTGACGCGTACACTTTGAGCTAGAATGTGTCTTTGTATTTACTTAGATTATATTTTGTTACTTAGTATTAACGCGCAGTCGAGGTAACTAAGTAAATAAATAAAAATATAAACATTGTATGTTTAATGGCACCAAGCTGTGTTAACACAATTATGTAAAACTGTTTTCGATGAAATAAATAAAAAAAAAATCATTTTGACATCTATTCATTTTTCTTCTAAAGAAATATGGTAAAACTTTAAGTAATAAATGTAAGAACACCCTAAAGAAAACAAACCAATTGGTGGCACTTTAAAGTAAGAAACAAATAAAAGTTTACAAGGAGTGATGTGCAGATGTAAAGATATATCCATTACACGAATAAAAACTCTTGGGGTCTACGGAAACAAGGCAAAAACCAGGGTACTAATGACAGTTCATCGGAATAAGTAAAGTTTTTCTTTTATAAACTAAGATTTCTCTGTACAGGTTACATTGTCCGTAATGAATGAGAAATGCAGTCATACGGAAGCACTTTTACTAGCGCTGCGCATCTCATTGTGCGCACCGGCGCATGCGCATTTAGCAACTTTCCCGCTAAAACTAACCGTCACTGCATACATTACATTGTGGCGAATATGACATATTTAAAAGTTAAGTAATTTTAATTTTATATAAAAATAAAAATAAATAAACAAAAGCAAAGTAATTAATCTGTTAAAATCCAGTAAGATTAAGCATTAAAGGTATTCTAAAGTTGACAGAAATCATCTGGTAAAATGCCAACGTTATTTAATTCAATAATTAATAGAATAAGTTAAGTTCGTTTTGGATTAATTTTTAATATAGTTAATTAATATTTTAATATATAATAACATTATAAAGAGGAAAGATTTGTTTTTTTGTATGTATTGAAATAACTCTAAAACTACTAGGTCGATTTTAAAATCCTTTCGCCGTTAAAAAGGCAAATGTGAGTAACATAGGTAATTTCACGCTGACGAAGTCGCGAGCAACAGCTAGTTTTTAATATGTCAAATTATTATATTGCTAAGATAAATTGAAATGCAAGTCTTCCTTCAAAAAAATAATTACGTACCAAAAGCCTTAGTTGACACCGCAAAGCACAGTTCACGGGTAAAGAGATACGCGTGCGTTCGCTAACAATGCGAGATTATCAATGACTCGAGCCAGATGTCCACGTGCGGGAAGACGTCGCGGCGCCACACCCCTCCCCCGGCCCTCCACATGCAGTAAAGACCGCTTCACACGACACACTTAATATTAAGTAACAATTATCACATTAACTTACACTTGAGGTGCTTGTTATGTAATATTGTCTTAAAGAAGTGCGCTTTTGATTCAAGTCTGCTACGTAGGAATGAAGATTTCCATAAAAAATAAATTAACCAAGACTAAAACCCGCTTCACACCTTGAACAGTCGAACTGTATAGATTAATTCTCAGTTAAAATTGTGCCTACACAAGTTAGTCTAGAAGTTTCCGTGACGTAATAATATTTATAAGAATAATGTCTAAGTAGTAAAATCCGAAAGTGGAATGTAGGAAAGACCAATAGGAGAGAACACCGTTTAACGTAATTACGTTTCCCGTGTTTGTATATCCACACTGTGTTATACATTGCAAAATTGAGTAAAAAAAAGTAACAGATAGATAAGCTACATCATCTTAGAAGCGTAATTTACGTATTTTGTACAACACTAGCAACTAATGTTTTGTGTCAACGTAATGAATGTACAAATGCTTTTTGTATGCAGTCGATAAGTTGTAAGGTAAACGAGATGTTTATTGTCAGATCTACGTGAGATTCTAATATATTCACTGTTTTACAGTACTATAATAGAAATATGAAGGAATATATTCAAGTATAAAAATTAAAAGTGAAATAAAATATATTTGAAATGCATTTGTAAAATTACATGTGAACTATAATATTGTGTTTTGTATAAATAAATAAATATAATAAAAATAAATATGCAATAATTCGTTATCATTAACTACATTTAATTGCAATATGTTTTAGTTTCCTTTGTCTATAGCCGTATTGTTTGTACCTGATAAAAATTCCGATTAATTAACGAATTAATTTGTAAATATCATTGTCCAATATGCCGAGGCTGTGTGTTACATTTTAGAATTGGTTGCGTAGCCTCATTTGACAGCAATAGGCCAGATACGTACAAGGACGTTCCTAACCTTGGCAACTGTTTCGAATACTAAGTAATTTTATATGCGTAGTCCAATTTCATAATTGTTTGTTACGTTTTTTATTTACTAACTACTACTAATTGTAAGTTACTAATGTAACTACTGATATGATAGCTTATTCTCAGGAAATAAAATCGTAGACTTTTGCTCTGAGTTGCTGTAAAGGCGTTAATACACTTAGTAAAATGTTCACAAGATCTTACGAGACTCAAACTTTCCTCGACTTACAACCCCTGGGGGTCGCAAAATCATATATCATGTCATGCCATATTTTTTAGTGGCCAGGCTTCTGCCGCCCTCTTGTTCCCCTAACGTGTTGATGAGTCTGCATGCAAGTTTGAACTATGAGTAAGTGTATTCCCGCCCTAAGGAAGATTATCGCTCTTGTTCACATCCCATTGTTTTCTTGAACATCGTCAATATGGTTATTGAGTGTCAAAGAACATGAGTGCTGCCTTCATGCGACATGACAGGAGCATGTCAAATGCTGCCACTGACCTCTGGCGGCCGACACTTGACTACAAATTAATGTGTCACGTGGATTGTACACAAAATGATATCGTATGTCATTTTTAGTCAGCTTTACTACAGTTGGTATGTAAGTATGTATTTAAACATTTTTGATAAATATTTTGTTGTACCAATATTGTCCTATACATTTATTAGTAAGACCTTGTAATAAGGTTGTGGAACCAAAATTGAGTTTAGAATCAAGTAGTAGCGTAAATAGCCATAAATCTTTTGCCATACAAAATCCTCCGGTGGGAATATTGCAACTGCGCTTATTTATATCTTTACAATTAATGGTTTCCTGTCATTTTCATAATTTCCATGAATAAGAACTTGTTTCGTATTATGATTATATATTTTATAGTAAGGACATATTGCGTACGCAGTCTCACGGCCCAAAAACGCAGTTCCGGAAGTGCAGCGTGCTAATTGTGCCGGCGAGCGTGGGAAGTGCACTCACACGCGCCTCCCGCCACTGCGGCCGCGGCCTTATGTCACACACACGAGACAATCATACATATTCGGCTACACTCTTAATTGCCGGACAATAACGTACTTGGAAGCCCTTTTCACATTTATGTGCGAAATATTTTTAAATTGACGTTGACAAATTCTCACAGTCGCTTAATTATTTAATTCTAGCTTTCGCTAGTCCGTGTGTAATTAAAAAAAAAACAATAATAAGTAGCCTATATGTTTCGTCCAGAGTATGTTCCACATCTATTCCAAATTTAATCGAGATCCGTTCAGCAGTTTAGGCTACAAACTCTAACAAACATCCATCCATCTAAACTTTCGCATTTATAATATTAGTAAGAAGTAAATTAGCTGGTTATAAGTAGTGTGTTATAATAGTGTACTGACGTCGGGCACTGGGCGCACGGCGGCGTGCACGGCGCGGGCCAGCTCGGGCGAGGCGGAGCGCTCCCGCTCGCGCATCTCCCCGGCGAGCGCAGCGCGGGCGGAGCGTGCGGCGCGCGCTGACGCCTCCAGGCAGCCGCTGGACTTGCTCCTGTCACACACACCATCTAACATTCATTACTGGAACTAGGTGCGATGAAATAATTACCATTACTGATTTTTTCCCTTGCCCACTTCATTCTCTCGCTTATGAAATAACTTAAAAACTGTACTGGGCCAATTTCAAAAATTCTTTTACCATTAAAACTCTACGTTATCAGTGAGTAACATAGGCTATACTTTTTATGATTTTTTAATTTCACGCTGGCGAAGTCGCATGCAACAGCTGGTTATTTATAATAATGTAGCTCTTGTATGCGTTTCTTTAACTAAGAACTATCTGTCTTTCTCTTTTCAATCTGTTATATTAAATAATGAGTGCTTGTGTTACCTGATGGGCCTGTCTAGAGGTCCCAGTAGTGAGAGCGGCTGCGGGGGCGCGGCGGGGGCGGGGGCGGCGCCGGCGGGGTGCGCGGGGTGCGCGGGCGGCGCGGGGGGCAGGTACATGACGTGTCCGCCCCACGACATGTACGAGGTGCCCGCGCGCCACGACCCGCTTTGAACCTCCTGCAAATAAGTTTATTGTTATCGGTGCACCAGGTTTTTGTCCTCCAGGTTAATCTATCTTTCGTCATCTCGGTGGTCACTCCCTTCTTGAACAGACATTTTTCACGCAATCTATCCATCTCTTTCTAGACGTTTGTTGAAAAAATGTGTAGGAATAGAGGTAACTCTAGAGGTAACTCTATTCCTACACATTTTAGGAGCAGAATAAGGACTGGGAGGATAAAGAGGACAATAAGGACTATGACGAATTACCTCCTTGGATGAGTTACTGGCACTTTATAATAACGAAACCTTTCTATTACGCAGTCCTTAGAAAATCTAACCTTTTCTTTAACATTCTCTTCCTTTACATCATCGTAATCATGTGGCTGGAATAACAGTGGGTTGCTGAGCGAGTTGGGGGCAGACTTGGTGAGGAACCAGTTCTGCTGGGGCTCCTCCAGCATGGGCTCGTGCTCGATGTCGAACCTGCGAGCGCCGAGCGCAGCGCCCAGCGCGCCCGACACCGACTTGCGGAACTTCTGCAGGCTGTGGAAGCCCTGCTGCAGCTGCTTGTTCTGGAAACAGTCGTACAAGCACGACGACACTTTACACTACGCGCAGCTTGCAAACGTTCTATAATACAGCTGACGAGGAATAAAGATAAAATTATTCATGCGAGAATACGAAAGGTCTGACAGTTTAAGAAAGCAAATGCAGAAAGTTAAGCCAAAGAAGGGAAATTATTTTTTTTCTTTTGTAAAACATTTTGAGTTTTTGTTTCTAAAAGGACATGTATTTTGAAATTATGTTATATAAAACACTATTTAATAGTAATCTCTGTTGGAAGAAGTCACTGCATTGTCTTATTTAACTAATGTATGCTATAAATATTAAATTGCAAGTGATACTTATTAGAGAGGTTAGTAAAATAATAAGCACTGTAGTGTGAACTACTACTACTACTAAAAATGGTCCATCACATTGGAAAGTGCGAAGTTAAGTTGTGAGAGTGCAGTGTTAGTAAGCGAGTAACTTTACCCTTTACTCCTCCTCAGCGTGCGCGGGATGTTAGCAGGTTTTAGTTTGTTAATTGTTTGTTATAAAATTATTCGTTTAATAATATATTTTAGTGATAATACGTAGCATATCTGAGATGTTAACAATCGTTTCCTAAATTGATACCCTATAGCATTATTGCCCTGTCTTTGCAGATATGACTGCAGGTTAATGAAACTATTTTATCCAAAATCTCAGATAGCTAAGTGGAATCCTAACATCCCGCGCACGTGGTGAGCCGCGCCGCATGCCAACCTTGTCGTGCAGCTCCCGCGGCAGGGAGAGGCTGAAGGGCTGCGCGCCGGGGCTGTAGGTGGGCGGGCCGGGCGCGCCCAGCTCCCCCAGCGCCCCGCCCCCGCCCCCTCCAGCGCCCTCCGAGCTGCTGTCGCCCAGGTCCTGCTGCGGCGTCCAGTTGGCGCCCACTGGCTCTGGCAGCTGAACATTTAATGATACATATCAGAAAAAAGTCATAAGTATAGCAACAGAGCGAATCATTGATAGCTTTTGTTTCCACTGACGTGTTGCCTGGTCGGAGAATCCAGCCTGTGGTCGCTGTGCGCGTGGTCTCCGGAGATGCCCGAGTCGCCGGACTTGTCGGCCGATGGGTCGGAGCGGGGCGACGACTCTGCGGATATGTCGGCTGATATCTTCGTCTCCACTGCCAACGGCTCTGTATCTGTGGCATGCGTATTATGTACTTGTGTAAAAACTCAACACGCAAGTCGATATTTTTATATCACATACCGGACTTGATGTAGCTGTCCATGACGCTGACGAGATGCCGCCAGGCGGTGTTGGGGGAGGCGCGGCGCGCGGGCGGGGGGCTGCTGCGCCGCGCCCCCGCCACCGCCCCCGCCCCGCGCCGCCCTACCGCCGGAGACCGCTCCGACAGCGAGGAGCCCTCCGACGACACCGCAGACTCTGATGATACTGCAACATATTCACAAAACGATTTAAAAATAAGATAATGGTTAACAACCATATCATCAGTAACAAAATAAAACTAACCAATTCTTAATTTACAGTCATCTCTAAATTCTTTGTTGAACTTCTCGAAGTCATCCTCTTCGCGGTAGCTGAGCAGCTTCTGTTCTATGAGGTGGAAGTTGTCGAACTCCTCGATGATGGGACAGCCCAGACCCGGGAAATCTTTCGCGTGGTCCCGCGGCTTCGACTGCTCGCTCTCGATCATGCCAAAGTAGAATTGTTTCGATGGTGCTGACTTTTGCCTGAAATATTATCGAAATTTCAATCATAGACTAAGTGAGATGTAGTACAAATAAATGGCATATTTGGCCAACTAAAAGGATTTTTTGTTATCCTTATTATATATTTCAAATCTGCTTACTTTTGCTGTGAATTATTGGTCGCTGTTTCACGTTTCCTATTGGGTGAGTGTTCCGGCGTTGACTCTTTGCCGGAAGCTTGTCCTCTATCAGGCATAGGTTTATTATTTTCCTTTGTATGCATCTTAAATTTATTGATTTCATTATTTTTAGTAATTTTGCTCTGTGGGATTGATTTCGAATTTACGTCCTGTGTCCTCGTTAAAGGCCTTCTGTTGTTCGTGATTTGTGTATCCGGCTTTGTGTTGGCGACGCCTCTCTTAAGACTAGATTCTTTGACTTTAGCCTGAACTGCAGTTTTCGTTGGGTTCGATTTTTCTATACTGAATTTATTAAGCTGACTAGTTTTGCTTTCACTTAAATTAACTTTATTCCCTAATTCGTTTCTTATTCTATTTGTAGCCTTTTTGAGTTCTGTTTGAAATTCATCTTTTTCTTCATTTCTTGGTAATAATGAAGGAAGAGATTTTCTCAGAGGCTGGTTTCTGTCAGCCAGTGCACTTATTTTGCCGTTCTTTTGATCTCCCGCAGTCTTTATACCTTTTTCGAATTCCCTATTGGGTCCATCGTTATCTCTTTCATGTTCGATTAATGAATTATCAAAAGTTTTTTCTCTTCTTAATGACGGATGATCGCTGTCATCTTTTTTAAATCTCTCAGAGTATCTGAAATTTCTGATTAGAAGCGGTGTCTTCCACGCCTCGCTCTGGTCGTTAGTTTTAGAAGCCTTGGCTCTGCAGCCGCTGACTACGTCCGTCCTCACCCGCCTCGCCTCCTGTTTGTTTTGTAGCAACCGTTCTTCTCGTTTCAATGAGACAGAACTCTGCATCATATCCTTATTGTCAGGGTACTTCAGGTGCTGGTCCTTACTTTTGCAGGGTGACTTGTATCTTCTCTCGAATGATTGATCGTTCAAGTCTAATGATTTAAAATCAGTATAAGTGTTTCTGTATGTTGGTATTTTGGAGTCAGGGTGGCCGTTCGTCTTTTTGGTTTCATTTCTGGTTTTAAATAATCTGAGTTTTCTTTGGGGTTCCGGTCGCGCCTTTCCCAGACTGGAATCGGGAGATGAACCATCTCGACGCTATAATAATGAAAGTTAACGGTTAATGTTAAAAACAAAAATTGTTCCATATATTTTTTCGTTACTTACGTTACTGGGCGGTGGGGGCGCTCGATATTTTTTTCTAAAATGTTTGTTATTGCTTTTCTGTTTTTGTTGCTCTTCTATCCTCAAGTCAGGTTCGGATCCGAACCGTTTATTCAAGCTGCCATCTAAAAATCATTCATGAATAAAATTAAGAGTGACTAAATGGGTATTATTTTTGTGCTTTTGACATGATAAGTAGAAAAAGTCTTACTGTCATTGTTCCTATAGCCGAGGTTTGTGTAGGAGCGGTGGAGGGGATCGCGCTCCCTTGATCGCGTCTCCTCAACGCCCCCCACACCGCCTCCCGACCGTGATCTATATGCATTCGGGTGCTGGAACAAATAAATTAAGATCACGTATAAGTTCTCATAGTTCTAGAAATTATATCAGAAATATTTGAGAAGACCGTCACCAGAATGACAACAGACGACTTCATATGAGCACATATAACAAAAGCAAAACTGGAGTAGGAAAATTGACGTCTAACTTCTTACCCCGAACCTGTGCGAGCGCCAGCTCTCCTGCAGGCCGGAGGCAGGTCTGCGGCCGCTGATGGTGCCCCCTGAGTGCAGGATGGCGCCGTTGTCCGTGCTGCGCAAGCAGGGCGACTCCGGCAATGAGGGCAGCACCTGGAATTCCAGTGTGGCATCGTAACGTTTGATTAAGAAAATACATTCTATTGAGAGACACTATACATCAGCTCTTTGTTAAAAGACATAGGTAAAACACCTTTCTTCCATTTACTATTTTTGATGTTTCTAAATAAAGCAGGCTTTGTAGCAGGTACCTTGGGCGCTAGTCGCAGCGGCTCGTGCGGCAGTGGGTCTCCGCGGCGCGCTCGTTGCGGGCCCGCTGCGGCCGGCTGGCTGCCCGCCTGCCCCATGCCGCCGCCCTCACGCACGCCTCATCTGGTGACAAAGAAAACACGTGTAAATCACTTGAATCAAATGCATCAACTTTAAGACTGTCGAGTGAAGGTTAATTTTCTTTTAATTACTTTACTGTTTGAAACAAAAAAAATGTATTTTTTTCGTTATTTACAAAGATTTTGAATGTTTACAAATAAAGGTAATGTGCAGATGCAAAGTGGCGTTGACCACGTGACCGCGAGGTCAAGGCCGGCGCGGCGTCGCTCATGCGCACGCGCCGGCCGCGTAAACAGCTCGTAAAACCGTTGTGTTTATTTACATCTCACGCTACCCACGTTCCTGCACTCCTGCGCACTATACTAGTAAGATTTTCCTGTGCAGATTCTAAATAGACTTTCATACATTAAAAACTAGGGGAAATTATACGATCTAATTAAATGCGCTGAAATTATGCATAAATAATTCGATTTTCTAAAATATTAATTGCTATTCGATACCCGAGACAGCAATTTGTTTTATAAACCACGATTGTGGTACACGAAGCCAACCGTAAAGCAAACAAGCGGTAACAAAGTTCTTTGCAACAATTACAAAGTAACAATGCGTTTTCTTTGAAAGAATTCTTGTATTCGTATTCAGACTACAAACTATCCACAAACGTAATGTGAAGAATATAAACAACTATAGTTGAATAATGCAAAATACTTAGAGATTTGCAAATTGTTTATCGATTTTAATTATTTTCCTTTCCAGTTTTATGGCATTTTGAAAAACAAAAGCGTAATGTGTCGGTTTAAGAATTTTTAATAAGCATATCTGGATAAACGAAAAAAGTACCATCTTATTTTATATCTTCTTTATTCATACTTATACACAATAAATACAATTAATTACAAGAGCACTTAATTACATTGTTACTTTTTTCTTATCACATCTTGCACTCTTTTGTTTCGCCCTTAAAATCTTTGGTTTTTATTATGTTTCTAATTTGGTGGATTGTCGATGGCCAGTTTTTACAACAAATAACTTAAATGAATATCAGTGCTACAAATATCTTTCATATAAATCGTATTTCAAATTGATGTCCTTTGTTTTTTTAAAAATATAATTATTACATAATTGCTGCGCCTATTTTATTAGCGCCATCTAGCGATCGATATTGACGACTATACCAACGTTATACCTATGAAAAAGCTAACATAAAGACACGCAAACTTCCAATAAAATGTTTTCTTTTAAAAATCAACAAAAAAAGGTAAATTAATGTTAAATGTGTCGCAAATATTTATTGTATGTTTATAGGCAATGCTGTGCTCGTGGTCGGAGGCGGACGCGTCAGCAAATTAAATTAGCAGATGTATGTTTGCAGACATCATCGCTTCCTACGTTTCCGTTTAAACGCTTCTGGATAAAGTTTCACAAGGTTTTACATTGTTTCCGCGTTTTTTTACATTTTTGTTGCTTTTAATGTTTCTTTGTTATAATTGAATTAAATAATAATATAAGCCACCAGTATTTATATAATGTAAGTAAATAACGATTTCTAAAAGTTTAATGCAAATCTTTTTAACTTTTCAAGTGTGAAGATCATCTCATTTATAAAGCGCAGTCCAGTCTACTTTAATTGTTTATTGTGCAAAAATAGTAAAAGTACAAATAAGTAAATTGTCAGCATTTATAGAGATGCGGCCAACGCCATACGGATCCACTTTCTTTATGATAATCGTGTAATGTTCGCGTCCGTGTGCAGTCGCGCGTGTGGAGAGCCGCTAACACATCGCCGCTGCTTTGCCGGATGTGTTGACCTCATAACTTCCCACAATGAATTAAGAATTATATATTCCCGAGGACAATAAGTAAAATCTATTTAAGATTCAAGATCTATTAAAATATATTTTACATTTGTCAGACATTTTAGTAAATTAAAACTGTCTGTGTATCTGTATTTCATGTTTATCTGTTATAAAGGTTTCCTAAACTACTTCTTCTAATGGAATGTGCGATTTAAGTTACCTTTCCACTGAAATTACGACTTCCCTCTGGATCAGTTAACAATTTGCGACCGTTAATGTTACAACCAGCGCCAGGATAAACAAGAAACACAAACACCGTTATTAATAAAGGTTAAAATGAAGGGTTGTAATGGAAAAACAAACGATTTGTATTAAATATCGGAGCATCGCTTCCTTGTAGCAATTTAGTGCGACCGCCTGGTATTAGTTGGCGGCCAGCAAACGGCGAGCAGCCGGGGATAAGGGGCAAGCGATAAGCGGAAAGCGATAAGCTAGTAGCGGCTTAACAATAAGCAACAAGGAGCGAAAATCAAGCGAGAACCATGACCAAGACAAGAAACAAATGTTAAGCGATAAACGACAAGCGACAAGCTACAAGCGACAAGCTGCTAGTAGCCAGTGTATTATTATCAAGCGAGCGGAGAACGAGTAATTGATAAAACCCGTTCCATTTGCCGCGGTGATGTACCGCTCCCGAGGGCGAGGAAAATTATTTTAAATCGGGTAATTGTAAGGAAGAGCGCATTGCTTATTACATTATTTAGTATTTTGTACCTATTTGTTATCAATACGGTGACCAGGTATACCATACCCAATTTGAGGGATTTTATTATTGACAACAAAAAGGCAATTACCAAGTTTTACATTGGTAAAATTTTGTGTAGGTAAGAAAGGTAATGATTTTTATCGAACTGCTGCTAAATGACATAACAGTACCAGATAGCTTAGAAGTTACAACGTTTGTGCTTCTTTAGACTCTATCTATTTATATGTTTACTCTTGTTTGTTAGGATAACAAAGTTGGGCGGCTGCGAAAAGAGGCGCTGGTGAGAGACTAGTCTTGTTAGGTGGTGAGTTATCGCAGGGTGGGCTTGACTACTCATATACGAGCCATGTGTTGATACGAGGTGCACTGTTTTGTTACATATTTCACTTTGAAAATGCTACGGTAACTCATTAGGATAGAGAGTATATTTTCCATGTGAAAATTATAAAATTAAAGGAACTCAAACGCTGACCGCATTTGCCAGTTGTAACAATCTAGCCACAAGATTCGATCGAGCTTAAAAGCTTAGATACAGATTAAACTATTAATGGATAAACGATTACTTTAACGAACGTTAATCTCCGCAGAAGCGTTTAGAATCTGTGGCAGCGATGCTCCCGTCACCGCATCCCCATTAAAACATTAACAGTTACCCGGCGTCGGTTGCTCACGGCGCGCGGCCACGGACGCGGAAAATTATTCGCAGCAGCGACTCGCTTCCGCGACGCGCGCCATCTTGTGGCGTCTGCCAAGATGGCGGCCAGAAGACAGCGTGCGATGCTCGTGTGAATCCGCTCTAATGATACTCTCTAACGACAAAGCTCTAAATTGTTTACCCTCATATATCTTAATGGCGTCGTGATGTTGACGTTAAAATTAAAAGCTGTCATTTACGCTAAACTGTTATCTTGCTTTACTTTTTAATACAGTAATACGTGAAAAGCGTATTAACGTCAAAGTTCAAAGATATATTGGTAACTCATATTTTCTCTGCCCATTGTGCTCAAATAACATCATTTCCACGTAACTTAATCGGATCAATAAATGTCATCTAGATTTACAATTGACAAATGTCTACATTGACTCTGAATGATCTATTAACTTGGGAGTTCATAAACCATCAACGTATTCCAATCGCTCCATCTAGCGGCCGACAATGTCATCAATTTACCTCATGAATGAGCCAGGAAACCTGCCGACGTACGGTGAATGAACATAGGGTAGACAAATAGTAGACAACACAAGGCAAATATAATTACATCGATAATCTCTATTTTAAAAACAAAAAATAAAGGAGAATTTGATTAGAAAAGAGAGGAAAATGCGCATGTCTGTGATTATGTCCAAATATTACATGCCATATTTATGAGCGTATTCGATCGGCGACAATTATTGTTTACTAGAACTTTCACTAGAAAATGTTTGCATCTCTCTGTATGTGCATTGGTCTGTGTAGTCGTGCCGCGCGGTCCTCTGCAGGCCGCCACAAAGTCTGCCGCCGATGTAGTGCACAGTACAGGATGTCTATGAAACTACGAGTTTTATTGAGAATAGTTTTTCATTTGTGCTTTTAATTAATCTACAGAGTCATACATGAGTTTTCTACTCATGTTGCTAAAGATAAACTGTGTTTACTTTTTATTAGCTCTTATACGGATTATATCTTCACAAACAAGTGAGCCAGGTGTCTACGCGGCCACGTTCCACCGATTAGCATACATATCTCATCATCTGGTCCCGTTCGCACCGCGCCAATCAGACCGTGCGCCGCTCTCAAATTTGGTATATAGGCACTGCAGACACACAAACCTACAAACTATAATCACTTGTATAATGTTTGAGATAACTAGAAGAATGAATTAAATGTTTTATTTGGCTACTTTTCTTTTGATTTACAACCAAAAAGGAGAGTTATACTTAAATTACGATTTTCTACACATTAAGAGCGGGCAAACCTTTGACTAAACTATCACAGAACTGTTATGCGATTGTCGATGGTTTCGCAGCCAATTCAACTGTTTAGTTGCACAACTAAAAATCGAGTAGTGTGCGCATCTCCATATAAGCTCATAGGAATCAAAGCGAGATAACAGTTGTGCGATAGTTTAGTTTCAGGAGTGCACACGTTTTAAGTGTTTTTAAAATAAGTTTGCAAGTAAATGACAACCGTGTTTGTTTGTGCCGTGTTTGCGTGAAGTCGTAGGGCCACCGTTACCCTCTAACCAAATGCACACAAAATCTGTCGGTTTGTGTGTCACAGGGCCGCGCTAACTGAACCGGTCGGTCTACCCGAATGTTTAAGCTACTTCGCATAAGGCCATACATAAATATTCATGAATATAACTTCGATATAATTTAGTTACTGTTATTATAAATTGGAAATATTGATTTATAAACCATAGCTGTAAATATTCAACATTTTTAATATTAGTTACATTTCATAAATATTATAAGTTGAATAGTCTAACCTTTCAGTTTAAGTTTTGCCTTCTCTCGCACAAGTGTCTTCTTACTAATACTAACTTTAAGATAATTCGATCATCTTAATTTGTAATTGTTGATCTAAAACCAACAACTGACAACTAAATTGAACTAACAGCTAACTTTACAATGATACAAAACTAATAACGTAAATTTAAGATTCTAAATTATCAAGCAGTTATGGGTTTTAACCATTTTATGTTGCAAAATAAGATGTGAAAAAAATAATTGCGCTTGCAAGCACTAATTGGACATTCTAACTATTAGTTCAGTTTCTTCTTAATTCTATATCTATTAGATGAATGAATATATCAATTGCAACCTAAAACACAGATATTTTAAAGTACTCAATGTATAAGTTAATCCCACGGTTAAATCTTCCAGAGTAAGACCTCGTGTTAAACTAACACACCTCGCCTCTCGTTTGACCACGTACACGATATTTGGTCTGTCCATCGTTCTGTTTGTCCAAGACATTTGCTGAGAGCTCCACTTTGCCAGTTTTTCTTAGGTCAGTATGTTCATATGTACTGTGTTATATTATTATTAGCTAATAATGTGGTTCAAGTCAAATAAAATAAAAGAAGATTGCAAATGTACTTGTTTTAATGACGTCAGATTCTTTTGAAAAAATCAGATTTTTTTTAAATACGACCTTTGCTATTTAATGTTGCTTTCTACTTATAGAATTGTTTAATTTAGCCTGAAATTATTCTAGCAATCTCTAAAGCTAGCATTATGAATGTTACCTCATAAAGGTATATGGTATCGGAAATCGGAAACTCATATTATCTTTCCGTCTGTCACATAATCAGATATGTAACAGGAAGGTAATGATATGCAAGTTACGCACGCAACTACCTAACGAGAGAAATCTCACAAAACATAGCATTTACAACTGAAGTAATTGTTAATTATAACTGAATTGTAATATTTTTCCTATAAACTGATGTTGCAGAAATTTATCGGACGTCAGTTTTAACTGTACAGTTCGATTGTTAGGCAACAGCTATATAAATTGAAATTGTTGGTAGTTTTGAGATGTGAGCGGGCTTTAACTGTATAACTAAAAAATCTACTTAGTGTCTATTTACAGGAAAATCCTTCAACAATATTGCATTCCTGTAATATTCTTTACATCTTTCTTTCCTAGACTTTGTTTCTTATTTCGATTTTACTACGAAACATTGTTATAACATCTTTTAAAGCATCTAAGAATTGGCTGTTGGTTTACCATTTACTAAAAACAACTAAAAAAGAAATAAGGAATTTATTAGTAACATATAATATATTAACACATTTACCTATATTAAAGCAAGCATAATTTCTGTGCAATAACAGATCTACAACAGCGTCTAGACCAGGCGATCTCGTAATGAGCCGACATTAGAAATCAAAGTAAATCTCCGAGTTTCACATACATTGCTTTCTTCAAACGAGTCCCATTAAACATTTCCATTTCATATGACAACTATTAGAAACAAACGGCCACTAGTTCTGAACAAGATAAATTAACTTAGTTTTTATTAAAACTAGTACAACTTAATTGACTATCCAGTTCTTTTAAAATATACTAAGAAGTATGGAAGTCAAGATAATCAGATTATTGTTAATTTTTAATCATACTTCATACTAATATTATAATTGCAAAAGTTTAAATGGATGGATGGTTAGATGGATGTTTGTTATTGAAATTTGGTATAGATATAGTGGATAGTCTGGAAGAACACATCGGCTACTCACTTTTTTTTTTAATTCCACGCAGACAGAGTCGCGGGCGAAAGCTAGTCAACAATATTTTTGAATCAACTAATTTTACCGTGTTCTAAAAAGATCTAAGCATTTATTAACTTAAGCATCTAATCATACCGAAACAGATCACGCAACTAAGATATCATCCATTACAATATTACGTGTACTAATCATATATCAATAGTTTATTTACGCAATGCTGAAGCCACAATTAACAGAACTATTTAAACAATCAAGTTGTAATCAAATATTTTGACTGGATAATAACACATCAATAAGCTTTCTTCTATAACAAGCGGAACAAAAACAAATTATCATAACAATGACGATAATTAGAACAGCGAACGTAATATCGTACAAATGACAGAGAACATGAAATTGTATTTATAAAGAAACGTTCACAATACGTATGGAGTTAATTTTTTATTTCTATTTAAATTATATACAAATCTGTAAAAACAACACAGTGAACCTTCCAAACAATATCAATGAAGTAAAAATGCATATAAAAGAAAGCTACAATTTAAATCACAGGGTCTATCATGAATTTGCGTGACAGATGTGAGAACGTACCGTATTCGACAAAATTTCCATGAGATTTTTGATGTACTTTAAAGCCGGTAGGAGCGCTTTGTAAATCTGATACAACGTCGATCACGTTATGAAAACATTGTCACGAATAAACCTGATAATCCCTCTGATATTTATCAAAGTCTGAATTCTGTATTTATTAAATTAATTTCGAAGCTCCAGATATCAATTTCAAGAAAAAACAGTCCTCTATGTGGATACGTCCTTAGTCCGTTAGCTCGCGCTCCCGAGCTTGACGAAATGACTGACAGGCTGACAGAGGGACGGACGCCGAGACAAAGCGAGCCACATGATGTATCGGTCAAAGTAATTACTGTTAGGAAATGAAGAAGCCGATGTAACAAGCCGTTTTCAACAACCTACGTTCAAATGGGCTTTTCTAATACTTCTCTTGATTAATAAACATAATGTTACCCAATAATTTAATATAGCACTGGCTTACCACGTCCTCTACGAACATTGTATAGACCAAGACGGAAAAGATGGTAAATTTTATTGGGTGAAGGCTCACGTGGGGGTTGAGGGAAACGAAAGGGCGGACGTACTTGCCAAGCAAGCTGCGGTTGGAGTAAAGACCAAACCTCATTATGACAAGTGTCCTGTTTCATTCGTCAAGCGGCATCTTCGTCTGGACTCGCTTGAAGAATGGAACAGGCGCTATGTTGAGGGGAAACGGCCTCGACAACCAAGGTCTTCTTCCCGGACGCTGTGAGAGCCTACCCGGTACTCCGCAAGGTCGAGTTGGACCCCGTGCTGGTGCAAGTCTTAACAGGTCACGGGGGTTCTCCGAATACTTACACAGATTTAAGTGTAAGACGAGCCCCTCGTGTATCTGTGACCCGGCACGGGGTGAGTCCGTACTGCACGCAATAATAGACTGCCCTGTCTTTGAGGCACGCAGGGCAGCAATTGAAGTGAAAATAGGAGAAAAGATAGAATTGGCTAATATTAGAAATATAATTGTGGAAATACAGTGAAAGGGAAACGTTTTAGAATTCCAGCAATATGTCAGCAACAAAATTAATTAGTAAAAATAAAGTGCCTTAAACCTAGTCATATTAAAACTTAGTGAATTGTAGCGTAGCATATAAATCTAGTCATTTTAAACTATAGCCAATCCAGTCATTTTAACTGTAATTTTATTATTTTACACTTATTTTATACTTATCCTATATTTTATTTTATATTTCATTTTACCAGTTATAATCTTAATAATGTCCATAATTTTAATCTGTACCTGTAGTCTTAGTAATATTTATTTTAATCTTAACGTCTCTTAGCTTGTGTATGAATAAAAATTGTAAAAATAAAAAGTAAAATGTATAAGATAAAAAATGTAATGATGCAAATGAATTAAATGAAGAATATTAAAGGCTCTGGCTCCCATGCTAGAGGAATTGTATAACCAAATAAAAAAAAAAAAAAAAAAAAAAATTGTATAGACCAATGCCATACAATATGTTTCTTTGCCCTGTAGTATAGTTTCGATAAGCACGTTAATCAAAACAGAGAAGGCGCGGCCACAAGGTCGATTTACTCACGAGTCTAAGATTTTCCCACAGGTGGGTCTGTGGGCAGTGGACAGTGAGCGGTGGACCGAACGAATTCGGCGCCGCAACCTGCTATTAGAATGTAACGAGTAACTTTAAGTTTGAAAGAGTAAATTGACAAATTCCAGTGTACTAATGATTTATACTTAGCATTTTATTTAAAAATAATATTTGTATTTTGTGGAAGATTTTTATTTTTAAATTAATCTAATGAGTCTAGAGATGTCTAATCTTTGCTATTAAAATGTCAAAGATTAAAAATTAAGCATGTTGTCTAATCTTTGCCATGTTGTCTACTCTTTGACATTTTAATAGCAAAGATTAGACAACATGCTTAATCCCAAAAAAACACGTAGTTTGCTGATAAAATATTTTAACTACCTATTATTTAAAGCAAAAACATCAATTTACAATCAAATATTTGCACATACACAATGATAAATTACATGACATGCGCACGCGTAATCCGTAATTGCATAAGTAAATGTAATCATTGTTGCCATTCAATTATTATTAGATAACGTAAACAAATAACTTCATAACAAGGAATGTTTTTAAACAATAGATAAATACCTTGTGCAAAGCATTGTCGAATACTAGTACGTCTACAATATCGTGTGCATAAACCAGAAACAATTCATAAGTTTTTTTGTAAAAATCACTTTTAATTCCACGCGGACGGAGTCGCTGGCGAAAGCTAGTAAATAATAAAATGGTCTAAAATAATTTGTTTTTTAAACTAATATCATAAATCGATAGGAGATAATAGCACAGCCGGGTTCATATAAAGGTCTCGGACCTCGCCCACTGTATTCAAAGTCATTCAGAAAATGGCTATATTTTATACAACGCGCTAGCGAAGCCACACCAAGAGTTAGAAACAAAACTGTTTTAACATAACAGAATCACATCAAAGATATATTTGTGATTTTAGGCGATTCGGTGACCATCGAGACACTAAATCTCTATGGTCCGTAATTTTCTTTGAATTTCAATCGCATGTACTATCGGGGAATTTGGTGGTACTCAAACTCTAAAGTTACAGTCGATTAAACATTTACGTATTGAGAGGACGCAGCTTTTAATTATGTATATTCAGAAATGATCTAAAATGGTAAGAATAGGCGGAGTTGTTTTTCGTTGCAAGGAATAAAACAATATTTCTGTAAATGGAACACCACGATCTGTCCTGACCTGACTGTACAAGACGTTCATATTAAGACGAGTTAAAAGCACTCAGTTATAATGAATCGTACTAAATGTCAAATATTTTCTTACTAAAAAGGTCCTTACCAAGTATCGCTTTCTGCGTGGCATTTAGTTTGACACATAAACAAATAGTTCAGCCGGCCCACATGAGATTGCATTTCAAGAATGTATCCTTGAGCTGGGCTTATGTGATGTGACGCGTTGAACTTGTTTGTATGAGGGGGCGGTGGATCAAAGAAATGTCACGCTGTAGCCTTGCAAGGTAAAACACGATAAAAAAATCACATATGTGTTATAATTACAAACACCTGTTGCAAGAAAATGTAAATTGTAATGACATATTAATATTGATAAATATCAGAAATATATGCATGTTTAAACGCCGTTGCCAATTGATAATTTAAGTTAAGGAAATATTGAATCGATTGTACAATATTTGAACCTATTTTTTACACAATTACTTTAATACCATCAAATATTATAATACATTCTGTTTATTTTAACAATAAGAACTGAATTTCGGTTACCAAAATAATTTAATTTATATTTCATACAATATCTATCTATCTATACTATTATAATAAAGCGTAAACACACACTTCTTTGTTGCCTAAGATGTCAGCAATTACAGCATATTTTTGAATATTTTTTTTTAATGAATAAAGCCCTACACTTACGTCACGCTTTAGGCTATATATTTTCACGCCATTAAACTTAGGGGGTAAATATTTTGGATAAAAACCCTAACGTGGGAAAGAGACCATAAGTTGCTGCCAACATCAAGAAAGAAAGATTGCTAAGGCTTGTCATGTCATTTTGACATTTGCTATTGAGGATTTGACAAATGTAAACAATAAAATAAAGTTTTTATAATTTCACGCGGAAGAATCCGCGCGCAAACAGCTAGTTAAAATATAAAAAAGCTGTTCAAGTCATTTAAATACTAAGGGCCTGTCCCACCACTGGCTGATAGAGGCTCAGATAGCTTAAAAATGACGTCACTGTCAACGAAAAATCCGATATTTCTATCACATATTTTACACGTTGGATTGTTATCAGACAATTTACAATTTGGTGGGACAGGCCCTAAATGTTTTCAAAGATAAAATCTGTGAAACATCTTAAATTACATTTTAAATTGTAGTCATTCCTTGAACATAAAAAGGTTCTTTAAGTACGTTAAGAGATATGAGTTGTAGCACTTTAAGCGATTTTTCAACATACAAATATCCAGATGGGAATGAACGAGTGACCTTTCCGTTTATCTACAACCTTCGCGTCCGTTCTACGAGTACTGCATATCACGCTCTAAGTTAATCGATTTATTTCTACCATTAAAATATTTTATTATATCTTGCTTAAGTACTTATAATACTATTTGAATAATGGCCAATATCTTTTATACGTTGTAATTGAATATAGTTATTATTTCCTTGCCCTAACGACGAAATATAAACTTAAAAGAAACTTAAAATAATTCATAGACTAAGAACATGAGTTAATAACGATATGGCATTTTTTCTGTGCCTACAGAGGAATTAAAACAGTTTGAATTAAGAATTCCGTCAAAATTCAATACGAATTGAAGTGACTAAGTTAAAAATAATCTGTCGTGTGTCGCTGATTTTCGAGTGTCGTGTGTTCGCGGCGTAAGTAGAGCATGTGCTAATGATAGTTAAATTAAGGGTGTTCACTATGTCATTGTTTCTACATGCCGACTCTCCAGTAAAGGCTGGTTCACACGAGCGTCGCGTCGCCACAAATAAAAGTTGTCCGTTAACTTCACATGATTTTTGGTACACCTGATTTATTACATTACTGCTAATCAAAAGTGTTTTGAACTACTATCTAAATATTGGTAATTTAGATAGTATTTAAAATATAGTGTGTACGATTAAATCTAAAATGTAAAAAAATGTTGATGCAAACTTTAATCGTGTGATGACAGAGCAAAAAGAACGTAATATTTATATTGTTATATTAATTAATAACCAACAATAACTGTATTAAGATTGAAAAAGCCAAAGATATGATCATAATAATTCAGATTAAAAATTGATTTAAGAAACACAACAAAAAGCGTCAGTGTGGAAGTGTCCTTACAAGAAAAAAATAATTATGCTCAGTTTTTGCGCTAAGAAATGCTGATGTCGCTAAAAAGTGAAGTCAGAGGCGCATTATGGTATCATTTCATGTGACGATTTGTGATGTTTGATCGCTCATTGTCCGCGGGGGCATTAGCTCGCTTTTCCATTACACGATGCGTTGACGGCAAAAAAGGAAACACGGTCTTTATATCTTCTATCTGTTTTATGCCATATCCGAATGCCTGAGTTATGACGTCAGAACACTCTGAATAAACATTGCAATAGATTAAAAAAATACTATATTTTAAACCTTTTAAATTTTTTACTCTTCGTGTCCGTAGTTATGAATTTATTTGAATGTAATCGTAAAAGTTATTCTTTTTACTATTTGCAGGTTAATTAACAAAGACAAATATTGGATTTTATTTCATGTGGACAGTGTCAAAACAAACATATAACAGTACGAACATATATTACATTCAAGTGCGCGGAAACAGGTCCGAGAGTTGGCCAAGGCGAGCGGCCAACATCTGCTTACACAATCAATTCATTCAATATTAATCGCCACAAAATTACGTGAAAAATTAATCAAAGAGATAACTTTGCTTTCATTATAAACTCTGAAGTGAGTATGGATTTTGGTATTGTAGTTTTAAAAATTAAATAACTTACAAAGAAAGGCATCTGGCAAATTATGATTGATATCTTTAAAGCAATAAAACCTTCATTTCCTGTGTCTTACGATTACAAAGTGTTTAGTGGCAAAGTGTAAATGAATATTTAAATGCATTGTGTGACAATGCGAGGAAGTGCGCTCGTTACAGCGAGAGCGCCGCGAGAGTGCGCCTCTGTGCGCTCGGGAAACTGCATACACAACACAAGCGATAAGCGGTAGCGGGACTTTATTTAAAAACATAAAATTTATTTTTGGTTATGTTTTACTATTTTTGTATTATCGAAGTTCTTCGCATTATTCCACATTACTTGAATATAAAAAAAATCAATGTTTGAAAAAATTGTATCCTTTATTGCGTGATTTTCCTCAAACTTGCCATAAATGTATTTTCTTTTCCGCCCTCATTTAATACTATGTCACATACTAAGAATTTAATTTAGGGAAAGCTTTATGATCTTAAATTTCCTGATTGATCAATTAAAAATACAAACAAATCGATCGCTGCGTCTATTGACTTGCACCACAATTTATTCAGGTGACGAGTTTCTTCGGACTTTGCATTTTCACTTGCAGACGGAAAGTTAGCGCTAAAATATGTCATTTGTTTAGAAAGTACTGGGTGAATATGACAATGTTATATGTGCTTGGAAAGTCAAGAGGATATTGTTTGGATAAAAAACTACTAATTACATAGACATGTAAAACTTTTAAAACAAAAATAATACATATGTAATAAATACAACATTATTATAAATGTTAAAATGAATCCATCCAAAAGTATCTAATCTCGGAGTGAGAGCTAATTTTCGTCTGACCAACTACGGATCAGAAGTGTCGGCGTGTTTGATGTGCCCGTGGGAACCGCGTCGGGTTAAGGCGACGTTTCCTGATGCGCATAATTTCGAATTTACTACGTGTGCGATTTGACCGCGCCGCCGGGATCATTTGGTGTCCGTTAATGCTATCGCCGTGGGAGCAGGGATCGATTTGCTGACCTAGCTGTAATCCTGGTCTATCTGAAACATTGTAAGAGATGTGTGCAGTTATAACACGAAGGATGGACTCCACAGCACCAAAATAGATATATAGACATAGCAGAGTGATTTAGGAAGACGGTGACAGATATTGTGTTACTTATGGCCGGTTTCCAAGCTAGTTTTAACCATTTGTTAGTGTTTTTGCTACGATAACTTCATGAGTTGGAAGTGATCGTTTTGTTCTGTGTTAAAATTATCATGCAGTTATCAGATGTATTGAGGAGTTTATTGTTTGTCCAGAACCGCTTGTCATAAGGCGACCGGTCCACGCGACCGCAGGCCCACCACTGACGCTGATAACAAACAAATGGAACCCATTATATTGCTTAAATTATCACACCATTTCAAGTTTACAAGTTATGCAGTTTAATTGTTAAATATTTAATCATACTAATATCATAAATGCGAAAGTTTAGATGGATAGATGGATGTTTGTTAGAGTATGTAGCCTAAACGGCTGAACGGATTTCGATGAAATTTGGCTTAGATTTAGAGGATAGTCTGGAAGAACACATAGGCTACTCACTTTTGTTTTTTTTAATTCCACGCGGATGGAGTCGCGGGCAAAAGCTAGTAATAGATATTTCAATTCTCTCTTCGATTATTATAAGCTGAATAAATTAACTTCGTTTGCGTTATTTACATTCCGATAACATCGTAGAATACCTTTTCCCCTTTTTAATTTAGCTTTACCATAAGATCTTTATTTATCTCTTGCTACGTAAACCTTTTATAGCAAGAATACACCTCATCAATAACTTTTCATTAAACGTTTTCTTTTAACAACGAGATATCTCATCGACGCGTTAATTAAAATGCAACCAGCTACAGTTTTTTTATAATAAAGCGAAATCGATTATTCATCCTCACATCGACATGCAATAATTCAGCCCCAAGACAAAATGACACGCATTTAATGAATTTCAACTCAAGATACCTAATTATAAAGTTAATTTTCAATCTGACAGCGGCCGCGTCTTAAAATGACGTTGCATGCGTCGGTGATTAAAAATCACACAAAAGGGTTAAAGATAATGGATGACCAGCGTTACTTGGTCTACGGAGTAAGGTTAATTTTCATTGTAAAGTTGGATATAGTATTAAATGCGGGGGCAGGGGGAGGTCCGGTTGGTGTGGCCGGTCGTCTTGATGACAGATAATAGGCAATGAGCAGGCAAAGAAAGTGTGAGAGAGTCATTAAGACGTTCGAAGGCAATCGCGTGGTCCGATTGGTCCACCTTTGTTTAATATATGATCTATATCATGTGAAGATTATTTAAAGTTCCCACGCTTGAGAATTTAGATATGTTTGTAGTTTTATAACGATTGACAGTTCGACTACACGAAAATACACATCAAAGTATTCTATACATAGTAAGTGAGGGCGGTTTACCGCGGTGTGGTCTACTATGCGCGGTATGCAAGCTGGTCGTTGGCGGGTCAGGGCGGCTGCGGCGGCTGGCGGGCACAATGCTCGCTATCTAACATCTCGCGTATTGTCTACCAAACGCTCTAACACATACAAGAGCTATAACATATAATGGATGCGGATTTGAATAGCTTGTAAACGCTCTTATTTAAAAGGCAATTATGTACACTGTTTTTAGACTTTCTTAGACATGTGCCTAATCATATAAACGCTATTCTTTGTTATCTATTCTTGAATATTGGAATATAATTATACTTTAATTCCGTTAAAATATTGGTTTTGTATTAGGATAAATATTTAATTTGGTATTTTGTTTAGGTCATTTACAAAAGTTAGTCCATGAAATTTTTAATATGACATTGAAATTGATATAAAACAATTCGTCATATTTCATGTTTTCTATTCACCTCCAAATGTTCGCAAATCCGTGTTGTGTGGTGTACAGTCGGAGGCAGCCGCGGGCGCGGCCATTGTTCTATAAGCTCTGCTCACCCCATTGTTCCTTCGTCGTCGCTCACCCATTGTCCGACTTACCACTTCGCCACCATACCACCACGCCACCACGCCGACATGCCATTGAAAACTCCCATACAGCCCCAGGATACAACTAAAGTTCGTTGTAATAACAAGGAATTCCTAACACCGAGTCACACTGTGAAACAATAACGCAACTAGAAATATATCAGGTTGAAAACATTACCCTGGTGCAGGGGTGGCGAACGTTTAAATATCAACTTTTCAGTTTTTGACCGACTTCCCAAAAGAAGGAGGTACTCAATTCGTCCGTATGTTTTTTTTTTTTTATGTGTGTTACGGCATAACTCCGCCCCTGGTAGACCGATTTTGAAAATTCTTTTTTTATCCGAGAGGTAGTGCTTGCAGGTGGGTCCCATTTTTTTGTTTGATTTTTGGAGTTAAAGACTACGGCGTAGTTAAATAGTTCAGCTCAAAATTGCGTGACGAAATTTGGTGTCTTTTTTGCTTTCTTGGCTTACGTAGCCTAAACTATAAGACTTACACAAAATTATGTATGGAAGAATTGTAGCCCTTTAAATTTGCTAAATAAAAGTCCGCGATAGCATATATCTATCTATTAAGGTTGTCGCACAATAACCACTTTTTTCATTAAAATTTCGATCAAAATCTATACCCCACTTTCAGCGCTATTACTCGTGTTCGGTATGGATCCTTATCAAAATAAATGTCCATCATCAAGAGAATTTAATGTAGATTATAAATGCCCTTGGAACTGTGTAATTCCGATCAATAGTTTAGGAGATATCATAAATAGCAAATTACGAGTCGCAGAAAAAAATACCAACTTGTAACAAAGTTTGCTTTCTTGGCTTACGTAGCCTAAACTATAAGACTTACACAAAATTATGTATGGAAGAATTGTAGCCCTTTAAATTTGCTAAATAAAAGTCCGCGATAGCATATATCTATCTATTAAGGTTGTCGCACAATAACCGTTTGTTTCGAGAAAACCGTCAAATAAGTGCAATCGACTTTATTTAAAACGCTTTTATTCTTATTTGGTATGAACCCTTATCCAAATAAATATGTTTTCACGATAGAGTATTATATGTAGATCATAATTGCCTTTTACAGTACGTAATTCTGTGCAAGATTCTAGAAGTTATCAAAATATTAAAACTCACGGGCAACAGCGGCGCGCGGCCGCACCGAATTATGAGTGAATGATCGCAACGATGTATTAGTTCTTTACTTAATTTCTTAGATAATCGATTTAGATAACTCATTATTTGTTTGAAAGCTAGTGATTATCATACTGCGATGTCTAGATTCACTAAAAATCGAGAAATAAATAAACTTTTAATCAAAAACAAAACCGACTTCCAAACAAAATACACTAAAAACAAAATCTTCTCAAAAAAACAGTACACTAAAAAGTAACGAAATAATTACTTGAAAATAGTAAACCTCCCTTATTGTAGCTGTTATGTCTATATTGTACAATTATTATTACTTTGAAGTCGGTGTCAGTCATTACTAAAAACGTTACTATACTTTCAATTGTCAATTGTTATGGTAAAAATTTAGAAAACCTTACGTAGAAATATCACTGCATATACCTCGGCTGACACCGACATCAAAGTAATAATAATTGTACAATATAGACATAACAGCTACAATAAGGGAGGTTTACTATTTTCAAGTAATTATTTCGTTACTTTTTAGTGTACTGTTTTTTTGAGAAGATTTTGTTTTTAGTGTATTTTGTTTGGAAGTCGGTTTTGTTTTTTATTAAAAAGTTTATTTATCTTAAGAAATGTTCAATGCCGCGAAATGGCGTGCCATCGAATAATTTTGACTTCCTGATCATTGGGAACATTCGTAATGTAACTCATACGATACCTACTTCACAATTTTTTGTGCATAACGAATTTTGTGATCAGACGTGCCCAAAATATTGTGTCGCGTGTCGTTCTTGGCATGCGTACCATTGGTTCGCCATCCCTGCCCTAGTGCAAAGATCAGTAGAAACATACAGAGAAACTCCTCCTTCTTGGAAATCGTTTAAAAAAGTTACTTCGTTTCTTTTAGGACAGGTTTACTTTATTCATAAACCAAATTGACACAAATTTTAATGTAAAATTCCTTGTCTGTTGTTACGCGAATGTAATCAGTCATTCTCAGTAATGTGTCGTGACACGCAAGTTGTAATGTCACACAAAAATGACTTGTGATTGTAATAATGCGTTGTGGCCGCTCAGAGCACTGGACACTGCCGCAGTCGGCGGGTAATTACAGGGCGCGCCGCTACGCAGGAAAACGAAGCGAGTGGTCTCTGGGAAAGTTCGAAAAATACTGATATGCTTTCTTAATGTGACATACACGGTTACTTGGAATTTGTTCGAGTTACGGATGAAACAATCTTTTTCCTTTTATGTTATAATGTGGCAAAGGAATGCCACATGAATACGCTGAAATATCGAAGCAACCGCAGCCCTAAATATCCTTTAATTGACGGAGAGCACGCACACAAAACGGATATTTCCCCTTCCTATGAATCTTCTCATTAATCACATTCACTTGTTTTTGTCTTTCTTGATAAAACAATTGAATTCAAGCACAAAACAATAATGCATAATGAAAAGTGTAAAAGAAAAAATCTTAAAAATTTACATATACCCCGTTTTCTTTAAAGATCACAAAGTATTGAGAAGGAACAAATTATGATTACACCTTGCAGACAAAATAACAAGACTAACCCTGTAGTGTCGCCGGTAAACCCCCCCCCCCCTGGTAAACGCGGCCGCGTGTCGAACACTTGCCGGATGCGCGCCGTGCGACAAACGGGTTGTATTTAGAACTGTTTTTCATTGACGATATAAATTATAAAAATACTTGTTTCAGCTATTTCCGCATTATTTTCTTATAACTTTAAAATTATCATGATAACGACAACAAGCATCTTCTTAAAAAGTAAAAAAATATTGAATTTAAATATAGATTGATCAATTAAAAAGCAAAATAAAATAGTAAGTAAGGTTGCGAGTGGCTCTGGCGATATCAATGGGAGATCGCTTTCTTAGAAATGCGAATGGCTAAGCGAGACGTCAAATATCGCGCGACAGTAGGACCGGCCACCACTGGTAGTAAAGGCTCACAACACACTATAAGCAAGGCAAATAATATCAACTGTTATCTGATTTAAGTTCTTGTACTTCAGTTGCAACACTTACTCGTATAAGAACATAAGCCTACAAGGTTAGAAGTGAATAATTAAAAGGCGTTTTTCATATAGACATATTTATTTAATTTGAGATTCAAAGACAAAGATATTTATTGTTATCGTTATCTGTTATATATCGTTTCTATCGCTGCGTATCGCTTGCAGTGTGCGGCTGGCGTGAAGTGGGCCAGATGCGGCGGACAGGTGCTAGCGATCAATTAACAGGAGCGATGCGGCCGCGCGTGCCCGCCGCACGCCGCACGCCGCACGCCGCACGCCGCACGCCGCACGCCTGTCCCTACTACATGGTACACGCCGTAGGAGGAAGCGATTACCTACTATTTGTATTTATGAATGTATTGAAATAACATAATAACTACTGGGTCGATTTCGAAAGTCTAACATAGCCTACATTCATTATGTCATATAAAATATCAAGGACAATTTAGAAAAGCATAGAAAATATAGTGTGGTTGTTACATAGTCGTGTTTCCTGCCATTAATTAAGTTATATAAAAAACAGGAACTGAGTAATTCTATCAATTTAATTTAATAAAAAACTGGTTTTATATTTCGCATATCAAACTACTTTATTGAATTCCACTCATCTGATTCCCGTCCGATTAACATTCTATGATAATAAGCGTTTAATTTGTACCATACAACGGGGTAGACGTTCCCCTAGACTCAATCAGTCCCGCGGCCGCGATGTTCCGATCGTATCGATTGCAGCGCAACAGCGACACAAGCGCTCACTACTGCCACCTGCCAGATGCCAAGTGCACTTTAGTGCACTTTTTTTGTTATATTCACCTTGATTAATCGATACAGGCTTGTTATATTCATGCACTTTAAGAGCATTAAAAACTATCGTTGCTTAACGATGTTACTAGACTCTATATTTTACGATATATTTGTGTTTAATATTCGTTCAACGGTAACGACAAATTAGACTAGAGGAGCAAAATCTAACTCGATTACACCTTATTATGTAGAAATCAATCCTCTAACGTGTTGTTACTGCCGACCTCGAAACTTTAATAAAGTATTGTAGCGCAACACAATGTGCCTATCATTCGCAACAACAAAGCTAACAGATATTTTTAAGAACAATAGCACAATACCGTTCCCAGCGCGCGCCACCTGGCGGCTCCCACCGACACGAAATTTATATCAATTCTAATAACTCGAACTTATGAAATGCATGTGATAGTAAGGCTGTTCTATTTTCGTCATTGGGGCATAGATATATCCATTACATATTTTGTTACAATAGATTCTAAAAATAAAATTAGATAGACTCTTTCCAATTCGATGCATATAAAATGCCAGTTATGTTCAAGATAAAATTGACCTTTTGCTCATCGATTAGTAACTATTGAAGTAGCTTTAGGTGTGCCGTACACAGAATGCTATACCGTCGACTGCTCGTAGCTGTCCGTGTACAACAGCCCTTACTTTAAAGGTATAGAAGTCGCGGTTCATTCAACGCGACTCTGACGCAACTCTTCTCCGAACTTTACTCAACTCATGCACCTCTCATGTGTAATTACGTTACTTACATAATCTTATATAATGCCACATCATTGCCAATTATATCTTTTTATTTTTCAATAACCAGAATGACTGGAAAATATGTGGCATTTAAACAAAATCGTTTTCACATTACGTTCCGTGTAACATAAATATGACATACATTTTGATGTTACATTTAAGTAAATATTAGCAGAATATTCGGACTTTCGACAGACAAAAGACCGCAGAATTGAATTTATTACTTGTAACCATCGAATACGCAAGTTAACTATCAATTCAGTATACAATAAAGTTTGTTAATCTTGGAGAAGTGAGACCTTACCTCAGCAATCTAGTCGGATCGCGTCGTCCTCCAAGACCACGAGAGATGTTTTACTACCTGAAAAAAAAAGATCTTACTTCTTACTCTTACTAGTTAATATAACAAATGCCAATTTAGACAGATGGATATTTGTTAGAAGTTATCTCCTAAATGGATGAATGGATGAAGAACACATACTTTTCATCCCGAACTAATTACGATTCCCATGTGACACATTAGTTTTGTTTTTCTATAATTCTACAATAGATCAAAATATGCAATGCTCGAATACTCAATGGATTACTTACCACGAGAACCTTATTCGATATAATTTTAATTGATACCTTTCTATGTCTTGTTAACTGTACAAAGACCGTGATGGGTTCGATTACCCGATTAACAGCTATTACGTATCGTCCTGATGTTTAACGTTATACGACGATGCAGATAATCCGAGATCACGTGACGCGTGTGGTCACCGTCGTCAAAGCATGCACATGCATGTCACACGCGACACCACTATGGTCAATATCGATTACATCAAAAATAGATACAAAGTGTGCAGAGATTGACTTCGACGTTAGAAAAGAGTAATTTGTTTTAGAAATCGTTGAACTTTATATTAAATCGTTTCGTAATTTGTGTATGTTTTGTGTTTTTAAAACACAATTTACAAAAAAATTAAATCCTAACACTAAAACATAAACTTTCTCTGTTAAAAAATATTTTATGAAGTTGAAACAATAACGAATAAAATTTCTCTGGTCGTATGCGCCCAGTGATTTAATACCTATATGATACACAACAAGCCCTGTAGGGACACCATTATTAATTTCTGTTAAATCAGACATCGTTTCATTTCAGGTTACTCAAGCACAACACTTACACATGAAAAGTTTCCCCTCAATCTGGGCATGGCAGTTTAAAATCAGCATTGTTTTACGTCATTCATTATCCATAAAAAAAATCAAATACAAACTTTTACTTTCTTAACAATGTAGACATTGCATGAAACTGCAACTTTGTATTTTTTATGTCCGCTATAACAATCACATGGTCACCGTAGTCCCGAACTGTGCGGCGTGTCGCTGTGCTTTGCGAAACGGTTTCACTTTCATTGCCCACCTGGCCCGCCCGAGCTCGTCCGGTGGCATTTTTTTCGCTCAATGAAACTGCACCCATAATCGTTTTCAACGCAAAATGGTACAGGTGTGTTGCGTCACTACTCACCACAGATAAACATATGAAATATTGCGTTAACATACAAAGTAGCAAATCAATGTCAGCTTAGCTGTAAACTGAAAACGAACGGGCGGCCATTGACCCCCGTCAATTTTCATTGCTAATTTATTTGACCACGAGAATTTTGATAGTAATGTATTCAGTTGAAAGTGGCCGCGCTGAATTGCGACATTCGGCAATTACACAAATGAGTTAATTACACAGCATTGTACACATTGTAGCTTTTAACTAACTGTACACATTGTACACAACATCAATAATGATTTGAAATGGGATAATAAAAAGAAATGCATGCATTGATAAACATTGTTAAGACACAACTGATTTAATTTGCTTATACTCGTAAGTCCATGATTTAATACCTATATGATACACAACAAGCCCTGTAGGGACACCATTATTAACTTCTGTTAAATCAGACATCGTTTCATTTCTGTTAAATCAGACATCGTTTCATTTCTGTTAAATCAAACATCGTTTCATTTCAGGTTACTCAAGCACAACACTTACACATGAAAAGTTTCCCCTCAATCTGGGCATGGCAGTTTAAAATCAGCATTGTTTTACGTCATTCATTATCCATAAAAAAAATCAAATACAACTTTTACTTTCTTAACAATGTAGACATTGCATGAAACTGCAACTTTGTATTTTTTATGTCCGCTATAACAATCACATGGTCACCTTAGTCCCGAACTGTGCGGCGTGTCGCTGTGCTTTGCGAAACGGTTTCACTTTCATTGCCCACCTGGCCCGCCCGAGCCCGTCCGGTGGCATTTTTTTCTCTCAATGAAACTGCACCCATAATCGTTTTCAACGCCAAATGGTACAGGTGTGTTGCGTCACTACTCACCACAGATAAACATATGAATTATTGCGTTAACATACAAAGTAGCAAATCAATGTCAGCTTAGCTGTAAACTGAAAACGAACGGGCGGCCATTGACCCCCGTCAATTTTCATTGCTAATTTATTTGACCACGAGAATTTTGATAGTAATGTATTCAGTTGAAAGTGGCCGCGCTGAATTGCGACATTCGGCAATTACACAAATGAGTTAATTACACAGCATTGTACACATTGTAGCTTTTAACTAACTGTACACATTGTACACAACATCAATAATGATTTGAAATGGGATAATAAAAAGAAATGCATGCATTGATAAACATCGTTAAGACACAACTGATTTAATTTGCTTATACTCGTAAGTCCATGATTTAATAACCATCTTAATATAAGACTCTGTATCAGTATTTCGTTTATGCAATCTTTGTAAATTTATAATTTCTTTCATCGTTTATTTACAGATGTAGGTAACATGCATCGCAGGGTAGCGTATAAATCTGTCAGAGAAAGTCTTTAGCCGGATAGTTGTTAAGCAAAAAACGAGCGACTTTCAGCGTTGCGGGCCACTGCGCTCTGCACACAACGAGCTATATTGTTGAGAGTTGCGTCTAACGAGATTGCAAGACACGAGTAAAAACTTCTAGAAATGGAAAATAAACTGTAACTTTACACTTTGTCATCTTTGTGTCAATGTCAGTTACTTTAGTGTTTCCCAAAATGGGTGATAACCTACCCTCTTGGGCCTTAAGGCCTAGACGAGAGCCTTAAGGGGCATAGACAAAATTAGGAGTCTCTGTTGGAATGCAATTAAGATTTCAAAGGTGAAAAAAGTAGGTCGCTAAAAAATAACGGATTTGTAAAGTGAGCGTTAGACGAAATAACTTTGAGATCCTTTGAGTAACTTTAACAAGAGTTCATTAGGAAGCAGTCAAGATTGTTACAGTGGGTTGTCACTGTAGGGACGATCACAAAGCAATGGTACGTTTATATCATTTCAGGAAACAAGCCGCAGCGCACAGAGGGCGCTGTCAGCACAATGCGGTACTGTATCGCGATACCGGAGACAATCGACAATACCACAATAAAAGAAACCTGCTTTAATTTTCAAACTCGTAGAACATTTTCTTAATTAAATTCCATAACAATTAGTTTTATTATAACTCAAAAACGAATATTAAAGACTTGTAAAAGTATACTTTGTGTACATTTTTAATTACACAAATTGTACAACACTTTACGACTGGCAGATTCGAACCCAAGACGTAGTCCGTACCATAAACCGCATGACGAAAATTCAATTAAGTTAATGATTGAAGTTCGTTTAGCAAGTGAAATTGCTGAAACAATATAAATTTACGGTCGGCGATGACACGAGGGCATGCACTTAGCGGTCATCGACAAAACAATATATGACTTTCCAAGAAGTTAGCCAACGCTAATAAGAATCTTAACTTGATAGCAATAAAGTGTAAAATCTCGTGAATATCCACCTTACGTTGTTCCGTGTGGTCGAGCGCTGAGAAGAATTAGAGCAAAAAGAGCTGAGGCTACAAATATTTCAATAACTTTAACAGCCCATTTGGTCGAAGCCCACGGGTGATGTAAAGGCGGTGATACACCACAGCGATGCTATATTACAAGTAGATTTAAATTTGACATTTACACCGAGAAACAGAAAACAGTTAAAGAGCGTTAATAACCTTAAATATACTGTTCTCTTGCATTTTTTATAATAATCAACACCTACAAGTTAACCAAACCAAACAAATATTATTGCACCTGAAAAAAACTAGAACAAAACTCTCTACTCTGGTGTATCCTCAGCCGATAAATGCCTCAGAATGACAGCACGTAACGCCCGGAGCGCTCATTAGAGAAACTTAAAATAATTTCGGTACACGCAGACAATGTACTATTGTTTTATATACACGAGATATAAATAATAGCTACGGGAGACATTGACGTTTGCCTCAAGGCTAAAGGTTACAAATATCGATTTCTTGCGTCACACATTCATATAAAATTACACTAGGGGATTCGAAGGGAATGTGGCAATTAGGCTAATCTCCATCAATTCGACAAGTTGATGAGTATAAAAATGCTGTGGTTATTCTGTCCAGTGAAGCAGCAAGGGGCCAAGTTCACTGGCCACTGGAGTGTGGCGCCTCGGAGCAGGTGCGGGGGAGGGGCAGGTAATTAGCAAATCATTGCGTCACGTCGTCACAAAGCAAAGGAGGCGGGCATGACGCTCGTGGGAGTTACGACGGTCCCGCTCCTCTGATCGCACTTCATTGATCTTTAGTTATTTAACTGGAATTTAATAGTTATATTTGGGCTTCAATATTTGTAACGTGGCTGTGAAACATTCGGTCCTCTTTATCCAACAGTTTTCCTCAATTCTAGAGGCCTTTAGCACCGTTTAGCACTAGATAGATATTGTTTTTTTAAAAAAAGAACAAAATCCCAAATAGCCAATGTTTGAGTATTTAAATAACAAAGAATATGTAGGAAACGTATTCATATGATCAATCAATTTGATGCAAATTATAGTTATTTTTCAATATTGATCTCACAAAATCTTAAATTTTAGAATCGTTTTTGTTTAACATGACATCATTTTTTGGATCGAATGTTTGTATAACTAAAATTATTTGTTCGCAATAGTTTATCAAAACAATTTTTAATGGTTTTAAAGGTGAAGTGATTTTTTAGGTATTGTGAATATCTAATCAAATTATTTTTATTACTCGTACAACGGAACTAACGACAGTATCAAGGTCTAATCTTGCACAAGATGTAAAACTCCATTTTGTTCTATTATTACACTTCCACGCTCGTTACGTTGCGATGTCGTAAGCGCCATAAATGCTAATTTACATGCGAACACACCTTAAACTTTCTATGTCCGAAACTGAATGGTTATCTATCGATTCGGTTCAATGCTGCGTCCATTGCGAAACATGTATCAGTATAATGTCCTTGAATATAAGTGAGCTAGCAATGTATAGCGCGCGGGAGTAAACACCGCGCTGCAAACATCAGATATTTCGATACCTTTCACTGCCAATAACCACTGCCACTTGCCGGAGACGCGAACTTAGCGCCATCGGACGCAGTGCAAACCATAAGCGAAGCGTTTTACAATATAATTAAATTTTAATTAATATTCTCATGTTCCCCCTTAGAACGCAGGGTATCTTTGGAAGATTTCAAAAAATGTTTTATCTAACATACTTACTTATTTTTATTGTCACTATATGGTTTAATTTTAAATCGCTATCTCCGTCAACTTACACCTGGATGTCGTAAAGCATTGCGTCAGCTCACGCAAGTTTAGTGGCCGCACATGAACCGAGTTTTTCTCGCGGCCTATCATTTTATTGTGTTCCGATCTCTCGCATAATGATGGCCAAGCGCAACAACTCTCAAGTTAACAGTTACAAGTGCTACAAATTGTTGACGCCTTGCCTAACAACACAGTCGGTCACTAGCGTCAACAGGTTTTGTTTATTGCTGATAGGTTTATACTCAATGCTTTGAAAAGCAGTTATAAACTGATCTGTTTTCTTAACTTATATATTCTAGACTTGCCGCAAAGTAAAGACACGGTCTTGAAAAGCATACAACCCGTTAGTTATCCAACATAGATAAAAATCACTTACATTTGTTTCGACCAAACAAATGAATTCAGGCGCGACTCGACCTTAAAGGAAAGGGGCCGAGGTGACATCCTTGGTCTCGCAGTCTCGCGGTCTCCCGAATGTTTGTCGATACCGGCGACCGTACAGAACGTTGTCAATGACCGTCCACGTCAAAGCACGACCTCGTCGTTTTAAAACGTGTTTCCGAAACATAGTAAACAGTGATAAGTAAATCTTCAAATAAGCAAAGTAGGGATACGATTTCAAAAATCCTAATCTTAAAACCAGTTTGTGTTAGTCTAGGATCAGTTTTCGAGAAATTTCTTTATGTCGCCATTGACCGGAAAGTTTACATGTGTATTTTGTTAATGTTAACATACGATACTCTGTAGGTACTCTACTTTACAATTCAAAAACTACTTGTTAAAATATTCGTATGCGCGCGCCCTAAAGTGCCATCGCCGCGCCTCGCGCCAGCAAATGATTTATCGAACTTGTTTTTACTTAATGTAATCAGCTGGTTTACGTAACTTGAGAATTAACGCGAAAGCTAGTTAACCCACACCCAGTTTGGGCGAATTGCCGCGGAGAAAGTGATTCATAACTTGTTCTCTGTTGATCTCGACTGGTCAGTTATTCGCGTTGACTACTCGCAATTTTGCAAATGAGGTAATTTAGATTTATTAAGTTCCCTGAAGATCTAGAAAATGGTTCACTACTTTCTTTAAAAAAAATTTAGTCGAGTAGCGAGTATCTAAGTTTTTTTTTTATGTTTGTTAAGCTAGCCCTTGACCACGATCCCAGCTGAAGAAAGTGATGCAGTCGAAAGATGGCACGCGCTAGCTTAATAAGTAGCTGTTTACACTTTTTTTTTAAACTAAGTAACTAAAAGTATCTAATCAAGTACTTAAGTCGAATAGGTTAGCCAAATAAATTAGCCACTAAATTAATAACATAGTGTGAACTAGGCATAAGTTCTATTAGCTATATGACCATACTCATTACTAAAATACTTTACGTTACTTAGCTAATAATGTAATATTTTCTTTACCAGCAACTCTATAAAATCCATACTAATTTGGAGTGTAATAATTTAGGACCTCCAGGTGTCCTGGTCCCATTGGTGTGCAAATGTGAAGGCTGAACATTTCACGACATCCCCTTCGCCAGCACTCAATGCCCACTGTCGGGTGGGGCCGGTGGGCATAGCTTTCCTATACCATGACTACTACATTATATTATTACATATTCAAAACAGATGCAATAAACACAAAGTAAAGATTTTGTACACAAGTCAAATTACGTATAACGTTAACTAAAATACATTAATTTTCTTGTTTTTAATTTTTCATAGTTACTGCGTTCCTTAACAACTACTTTATGTTAGGTTGTTGGTTTCGTCATATCGTAAATATTAGCCCGTTTGTTTAGTTTCAAATAATTCCTCCACGCACAAATTGAGATCGTTAAAGCCATCGTAAAATGGAGAGTAAACGAGTGGCGAATCTTAACTCTCCCCGCAACTACAAGTTGCAGCAATAAAGATCGCACATAGCTAAAGTAATCGATAAATCACTCGATAGCGTAATTTTACGCATATACTTCAAATTATGGATTGTAAATCTATAGAAAAACAAAATCTTCTCAAAAAAACAGTAAACTAAAAAGTAACGAAATAATTACTTGAAAATAGTAAACCTCCCTTATTGTAGCTGTTATGTCTATATTGTACAATTATTATTACTTTGATGTCGGTGTCAGCCGAGGTATATGCAGTGATATTTCTACGTAAGGTTTTCTACATTTTTACCATAACAATTGACAATTGAAAGTATAGTAACGTTTTTAGTAATGACTGACACCGACTTCAAAGTAAAAATAATTGTACAATATAGACATAACAGCTACAATAAGGGAGGTTTACTATTTTCAAGTAATTATTTCGTTACTTTTAGTTTACTGTTTTTTTGAGAAGATTTTGTTTTTAGTGTATTTTGTTTGGAAGTCGGTTTTGTTTTTTATTAAAAAGTTTATTTATTTCTCGATTTTTAGTGAATCTAGACATCGCAGTATGATAATCACTAGCTTTCAAACAAATAATGAGTTATCTAAATCGATTATCTAAGAAATTAAGTAAAGAACTAATACATCGTTGCGATCATTCACTCATAATTCGGTGCGGCCGCGCGCCGCTGTTGCCCGTGAGTTTTAATATTTTGATAACTTCTAGAATCTTGCACAGAATTACGTACTGTAAAAGGCAATTATGATCTACATATAATACTCTATCGTGAAAACATATTTATTTGGATAAGGATTCATACCAAATAAGAATAAAAGCGTTTTAAATAAAGTCGATTGCACTTATTTGACGGTTTTCTCGAAACAAAGGTTATTGTGCGACAACCTTAATAGATAGATATATGCTATTGCAGACTTTAATTCAGCTAATTGAATGACCTACAATTCTTTCCTACATCATTTTTATGTAGGTCTTATAGTTTAGGCTACGTAAGCCAAGAAAGCAAACTTTGTTACAAGTTGGTATTTTTTTCTGCGACTCGTAATTTGCTATTTATGATATCTCCTAAACTATTTATCGGAATTACACAGTTCCAAGGGTATTTATAATCTACATTAAATTCTCTTGATGATGGACACATTTATTTTGATAAGGATTCATACCGAACACGAGTAATAGCGTTGAAAGTGGGGTATAGATTTTGATCGAAATTTTAATGAAAAAAGTAGTTATTGTGCGACAACCTTAATAGATAGATATATGCTATCGCTGACTTTTATTTAGCAAATTTAAAGGGCTACAATTCTTCCATACATATTTTTTGTGTAAGTCTTATAGTTTAGGCTACGTAAGCATAGAAAGCAAAAAAGACACCAAATTTCGTCACGCAATTTTGAGCTAAACTATTTAACTACGCCGTAGTCTTTGACTCCAAAAATCAAACAAAAAATGGGACCCATCTGCAAGCACTACCTCTCGGATAAAAAAAGAATTTTCAAAATCGGTTTACCAGGGGCGGAGTTATGCCGTAACACACATAAAAAATAAAATAAAAAAAAAAAAACAATATATGGACGAATTGAATACCTCCTTCTTTTGGGAAGTCGGTCAAAAAGAGAATAGACCATTGACCAAATTTAATATTAAAAGTTTTTTTTCTGGCCTGAAACTGTTAAGAAATGCAGGTGATGACTGGACGGACAGTTTTAAACTCGCAAATTAACAAGTAAATGTAATTTATTAAACGTTTTTTTCTGGCCTGAAACTGTTAAGAAATGCAGGTGATGACTGGACGGACAGTTTTAAACTCGCAAATTAACAAGTAAATGTAATTTATTAAACGTTTACAAACATTAAAAACTTATTCAAATACTGTTTTGTGATAACAAAAACTTAGAATACCTAAATGTTATAAAAAAAGTATTCCAAAGTCTAATTATCTAGAGTTCGACCTACAACACCATATACTGCCTTGTTGCGCAATTCAGGCTCCGCATTCGCGCATAAATCTAATCGGGATTTACTTGTAAAATGTTGAGCCACTTCTACATTAGGATCGAAAGCGCCGGCCGACATGTCTACGTACATTTTCGAAACGAATCGTGAACAGAGCGCCTTTTAAATCGAATTCCTAAGTAATTCGGTTAAGTTATTCGCCGGCCTACTTAGCTAAACAAGTAGATACATAGATGGTTATACGCGTTTAAAGTTGATTTGTACTTCAGTATTTAACAAAAGTATAGTTAATTTGTTTTAAAACAGAGCTGAATCATAGAAATAATTAAACTATACTGAATTAAAAGATGTCATTAATAGATTTATTTACTAGTTCTCATTTACCATCTGATTTATGAGAGTTTTTTTTGTGAATTAGCAACTTGCAACATAATTAAATAACCGGCTATCATGTCGCTTGCGATAATCGTTTGTTTAATCGTACATAACGGATTATTGGACCGACACGCGGATAGCAAGAAATGAATACACACGCTGTTGTACATTTAGAAATTAAGACGCAAGCAACCAAATCAGAACACCAATTAGTTATAACCAAAAGCGCTTATTTTGGAAAGAATCTCCTTAGAATAATCTCTCTAATGTTCTAAAACAGATCTCTGTTTTTTTAAAGAAAATTAAAGAAAACCATCTTTTACCACTTTCAAGAGTGCGATTACACAAACATTTCGTCTGTCGTAAATGCTATACTCATTTATATTTATATATCTTACCAGCTGTTGCTTGCGACTTTACCCGCGTGATTTAAAAAATGAAATAAAACACATATCCTATATTACTCACTGGTAACGTAGCTTTTTAATGGTGAAAGAATTTTTGAAATCGGTTCCGTAGCTTTTGAGTTATTTCATACATACAAAAATACAAATCTTTCTTCTTTATAATATTAGTATAGATGTAAATTACATATATTGTGATTATGAGTTTATTTTATTTGAACGGTATCATCAGTAGCGCATCTTAGTGCTACCGCTTCCTGCAACGGCACCGACTTAGGAACAATGTTAGTGTTGCGTTCTCATTGTAATAAACAGTATAACAGTGCTGGGTGCAGATAGCACCTCGTATCTGCACATCATCCGCCCCAGCCGCCGCTGACTATTGTTGCTCTTATGTTATTTATTGTTGTATGACCATGCAGTTAACTCTTACTTGAAGTCGGTAGTATTTAATTGTTTGGAGTCGTAGATTCAGCAGCCGGAATCTCGTGATAAACATAAAGTTACTCGGTCATAATAAAGCTATTTAATGTCAAAATAACTTTTAGAATATGTCCGTACTTTTTGAGTTATTTCATTACATACACAAAAAAGTAATTACCTCCTCTTTATAATATTAGTATAGATTAGATACTTAATTGAAGTCAAAAACACTATCAATTTATTGATGACATAATAACCAAGTGAAAAATTAAATAAAGCAATAAAATCCTAATATTTTCCAGCTAATGGGTGCGAAGATAAGTGTGTGCAATGGAGAGCGCCGCAAGTGGAGCGTGGCCCCGACAGCGACGGCAGCGCCATCCTCCGCTACCCGCGAACCTCTCATTTGTATTTAGTATTTACCAACTCCTAAATAATATGTAATTCTTTTCATACGAGATAGTCAATTCTGAATCGATTTGTATAGTATTCACTAACAAAAAGTTATTTCTTCAACAATAAAATCTTTACTGATTTACCTATAAATCTTCTAAATATAACATCCATAAACTGCAAGCTGATGTCATATCTCCATGTTTGGTGAGAAACTAAAGTTTTTATAGTAATACTACACCTTTATCTGTTGTCAATCAAAGATCGATTTATAGTAACGAAATGTTGCTTTACAACCTACACAAAAGTTCTAAATAACAGATAAAAAACTTACAACTTAAACGTTTTTAGCTATGGATAACAAAGATTTTTAATAATTAAAAATATTGAAGGTAGTTTTTTTAAAAGCTATTGAAATAGCAACTCGCGATACGATCGGTATGGATCACTACATTGTTATTTAACAATAGCAAAAACATCAAATTAACATCAAACAGTTGAAATTGCATTAAGATAATTGTACTGCAGCTCGACAAAACAAAATCTATTTGAACCACCTACGTGGGAACCGAACTGAGAGCGGCGCGGAATGCGAGCCGCGGTCTTGCGGTCCTGTGGTCCTGTGGTCCTGCGGCGCCTGACGATTAGCGGTCTCCGGTCCGGACCGGGCTAATCGTACTACTCTATCATTCCTAAATGAATACCGTTTTCATTACCATAAGTTATAAATTCAACTTTATTTCGAACCCAGTAGAGTCCAATTTCATTTGTCGTTATCTTAATGTTCGCCGTTTCGGAACAAGAAGTACAGATTACAAAGCGATTTAGACGCATTGGGCAAAACGCGAATTAAAGTCATTCAGTTTTTACGATTGCTGCAACAAATTCTTACTTATTAAAAGACTGGCTTTTGCACCCGACTATGTCAGCGCGGAATTAAAAGTAAAAACAGTTTCATAAGTAGCCTATGTGTTCTTCCAGAGTATGTTGTATCCAGCATCTGTAGTAAATCTATCTAGATCTGTTGAGCTGTTTCGGAGATAACTTTTACAAACATCCATCCATTTTGGCTTTCGCATTTATAATATTACTAAGATAAATAACTGTAATACGTAAGTATGTTTGTGCTCAATAAAAGAGATCGAGTCTATGATGTAGGCTTTGTAAATCATAGATATTACTAGGTTACAAGGCAGTAATGTACCTAAGTATGAAACAGATGGCGCAACGTGCCAATGAGCTCGACTAGTGATCGCACAAAAACTGCACTTCTCATAGCGACTGTCATCAAAGCGACTTGATCTGTTTGATCATTGACACATATCCATCCCTCCATACATTGCAAAAAAACATTTACCACAAAATGTAAAAACTTACAAACGCGAGAGATAAATAAATCTTTATTTAGTACACCCTAAATCTTACTAATATTATAAATGCAAACTTTCGCATCGCATGGATGGATGGATAGATGGATGTTTGTTAGAGTTTGTAGCCTAAATGCCTGAACGGATCTCGTTGAAATTTGGAATAGACGTAGATAGATAGGCTACTCATTTTTCATTCCACGCGGACGCAATCGCGGGCGATAGCTAGAAACTACTATAATTGTGAAATACTGTAACGTGGTTTAAACATCTATTAATGTGATATTGAGTTCGTTTATTCCAAACAAGAAGAATAAACGTTAAGTAAATAAAAGGCAAAAATACACTGTAACATATCAGCTACATCTGACAAGCGTTAAACTTTATTACAGTCATTTAGTTTAGAGCTAACAAGTTCCTTTATGGTTGAGCTTAACATTTTTATTGTACTCGTCTATGTGCAAGTACTCAACATAATGCGAAAAATTTAAGACATCTTGAAACAAAAATAAACAATCTCATATTTATGGTACTAAAAGTTATACTTTGGATCTATGATTATAAAATCATTATTTGATTCATCCATATTTTATTAAATTAGAATACGTATAGAAAACTGACTGATGTAAGTTATTGTTTACATATTTGAATGTACTTATTTCCAACTGGTTTCGCGAAACGAATTTCCATAATTATCCACCTTCATACTGCACAGGTTTGCAACTAAACGTTGTAATAACAATAAAGATTAAAATTCAAAACAGCGTTCATCTTAAATCCACATTCACAAACCGGTGTAAACACGACATAAACCGTGCCCACTAATTGTAAATCCCTTAGGTCTGTGAAGTCGGGAATAGGCCGGCATTCCGGGCCCCATTAAAGTGGTGTTACATTGTGCGGACTGTTGTGTTTTTATAATCTTAGCGACATACCTGACGACCTTATGATAATCGCTCATCATAAGGTCGTCAGGTATGTTTCAGATGGAGCTTTGATAACGTAGAAGTGACTCCACAAAGCCTGCGCCGGTTTGTTTAACTGAGCTAGTGTTTCCATGATTTAACATTTGATTTTATTTTATATTATTTGATTAATAATCTACGGTAAAAGTAAACTAACTATTGTATCGTCCAGCTCCAGAACATTTAAAATAATGTAACACATTTCATAAAGTTTTTCACAGCGTCCATCTTGTGCAGGTGTAAATGCTACTCGTATGTACTAAAACATACATAACATATGAGATTAGCGAAAGTAAGGTGAAATTCTCTGCTTGCGTCCGTACAAACAATACTGACTTAACATAAAGCCGCGCCTACACCTTGTAGGACATGAGGAAAAGGCAGGGAAACGTAACTAAGGCTGGGTTCACACCTAACATTTATAAACATTTATTTTATGGCATATGGTTTATTTCTTATTTGCTTTTGTTAATTTACAATTGAACAAATCATTTATTCATCGGTAATGCTTTCATAATTGTCCTTTTGAGCGACCACACAAAATAATTTCGCATATAAGTCAGTGAGAAATATTTTGAATGACTTTACTTTCTTTAAGTGTAGACGAGCTACTGAAATACGTCGTAAATAAGAACATAAAACATAATGCCAATATTCCCTGTTTATGGATGCATTCCCGCGGCATTTCTATAGATTTCAATTATTGAGGTATACGTTTTACGATGGGTCACAATGCAGATGTGCACCCACCCTAAAGTCTTACACAATACGTCGCTAAACCCGCTAATTTCTATTGCAGTCGGCAACACGAGGCATTGTTCATACATGTCCGCGTCATAACCCAACACTATGGCCGGAGTGGTCGCGAACGTCTCCACAAATTGCTTTCACTGCCCACCATTCATCGCGTCAATATTTCCTTGCACAGGGATAATTCTTTGAAATTCCGCTTTTCACAAAACTGATTAACATATACCTTGCGAGGTTTACTCTCGCCCGTTTCATGTAAGTAAATGGAAATATTATCTACTCAGACTCATGTCGCTTCAGACGTTTTATGATTTTTACAGAGATCACATTGTATAAACTGAAAAGAGCACTTTGGCACCCAGTTTTAAAGTGGTATTAAATCGAATTAAAAAAATGTCCGTTTACATTTGTGGCAGGAGGTCAGCGGCTCTTTGTCTATGGTGTGACAGCAGCTGTCATAATTTGACAGGTTACGTCAACGCGCGCGCGGGAACGCCGCCGCTCCAAGCATTGGCCGACCTCACCGCGTGAAAGTATTATCACATGAACCTCTTAGCATAGCTGCGATAGGAAATTAACAAATAATACGTAACTTTATTTGACGAAAGTTATGTTTGAGCTATTTACTTTTGCGTTTAGCAATGGTCTAATCATATTTGAATAAACGCGTGTCGTATAAGAAAAGTGTAGGAAACTTCTTCGGTAATATAAATCGAAATAGATTCATCTAAATGTTCATGAATTCTTGACAAATAAGGACGAATTGTGTGTTGTGTAGTCGTGTACACAACACGCTAAGACGCAGAGTGAAAAGTTGCGTTATACCACGCTCAAGTAAGCATCACATAACTTATAGAGCGACAAGTCTCTAGCCGGATAAATTAATTTAGCAATTTATTAAGATTACTTAAATGTTATGTAAAAAATCTTTGCTGGTCAAAGACGTTAGAGCCAAATATTTTATCATTTTATGGTAACATCGAAAACTAAACTTCGTCGTAGCAGTTATAACAGTTAAAATAATAAGAATAAATTCTTAGGAAGGTATTAGTAATTATAATGGTCACCAGCTAAGATGTATATGTCCATTGAAGCTAATATCCAGAATAGATAAGATCGGGTCATCGTTAGCGCCGACCAAGTTGGGCGGCAGTAGCGTGGGCGAGGCGCGCCGTGTGACGAAACCTAGTCTCAGTAATTGGCGAGATCGTCCTTTGATGTTTAATAGGATAAGTTAAGGCGTTAGCTTACGATTTTAAATATATGGTCAATTTGTATTCCAAATAATGATTAAATTAAGTTAAAATAAGTAACATACACTTCCTTATTGTTATAAACATTGTTACCTCCTACTACTATCACACTTAAAAAGTTTTAAAATGAGAACATATCTGTTCTATGGTAATATGGTATTACCAAAATAAATAAAACTATTGTACACCTCATCACAATGAGAATAACTATATTGCACTCTCAATTTGGTCATAAATAATATAAGAATAAATATAATAATTATCCTATGAATAGGCTATAATTTCGCACAAGTATTAATTATATAACAGCTCATATAAGCTGTAACCCTACTTTGGTGCAGCTCGAGCTGCGCACGCACATTTCTACCATTGTTCCATTCCCTCTAAAATCGCGGAAGCATCTCGGCGCTTGAATACTGAATAAAAATTGCATTCGAAGTCACTCTTCTAAGAATCATGCATAATCTTTACTATGTCTCGTCGTATTTAACTATGCAACAGTTCCTACTATTGTGTTTAATACTATGTTAGGTAAAAACATGTCAAGTGAAAGGGATCATAAGTGCAATAGGATTTTGTCGTGTGTTATTTGATTCAGATTGAATTGTTTTTATTATATTTTATGGCAAAAATTTGGCCTAACAGAGGTGAGTTATTAAATATTGCAGAATGATGTATATAAAAGAGAAATCAAACAATGGTTTATTAAGCAATAGCTACAAATGATTATAAGGCGTGCATCAAATTGCCGCGACAAATGGCCGTGAAATAACATCTCCGACAGTGAAAGTGGCCAACGCCTTCTGCTAATGTGGATAGAGAAAAAAAGAAAGCGAATTTGATGGCTTATTTTGTATATTATCGAATAATTGATTGTTTATTGTGTGGAATATTTATAACAATTCTGTATCTTTCGTCAAAAGTGGTCTGTTAACTAACATTTGGAAGCAAGGTACAACATTGTAAGGACCTTTTAGGATTTTTCAACTAGGTCTAAAAAGTGCTATGGTTTTAGACTAATGTAAAGGCATCACTGTTGGTGCTTTTTTATATAATCGCGTCATTTGATTTCTAATTTCTCAATTATCACTAAGTATATAGTTAGTTTAATATTTTCAACAGTCCATTATTGAGTTGAAGTTCTCATAAGAAGCAATCGACCAGTTTATAGAGACAGATTTAATTGCGAGGAAAGCTCAAATAACAATGGCGAGGGCTTTCTAGTGACGTAACGAGCCGCGGCTTCTCCTCAAGTGGCACGTGCCTAACAATACACCGGCTACACTCGGCGCCAAACGCATGGAAATAGCTCTGGAAAGTATTTGTTAAATTTATTGTAACTACTTTCCTGCGAATTAGCCATTTATTAGATATTAAATAAAAGTAATGACATATAGCATGTATTTGGCCGTTGCTGAATAAAGAAAATATAACTTAACAACAAACAAATTTTACAAACGAAGTTATCAGTTTGGCAATATCACATATTCTGCTGGGTATCCTCATTTGACTCAAAACATTATTGAACACATATTCAAACACAATATAAGAAGATAATTGGCTAATATACAATTACACGCGAGTTAAGATGCCATAAGGTAATTTCGAGTGTACGTCTCATCTCTTTATGATTTCGAGGTTAGGATTTGTAGGCTGTTAAAGGCTTATCTTATTTAAACAGAATCGTAATAACGATGAGACATATAACGCTTGTAATAAAGCCTATTGAAGTGTCAGCTTAAGTTACTAATGGTGTTACTTATGATTTAATTAGTGCAAGGTTAGCTGTTGAATATTGAGGTTTTATTTTCAATCATGTTTTAGTATCAAAAGTCCTATAAAGAGAGAAGGTCGCAGTATTTTTTAAAGGTCTTAAGTTGAGTAATGTGTGATTTTAAAGCAAAAATGTTTAATGGTAAATTGTTTCAATACTAGACAGAGGAAGGATTTGTATTTTTGTATGTAATCAATAAACTTAAGAACTAGGAAAGATTTTAAAAATTCTTTTACCATTAGAAAGCTGTTTCAGTGAGTCAGATAGGTTATATTTTAATTTTAATTCCGCGCGTACAGTCGCGAGTAAAAGCTAGTTATTCATTATTAGGGCTAAATGTTTCAGCGATATAGAAAGGTCACTTTTATCTATGTACTTGAAAATTGTCACTTTAATGCAATGAAAACACCTCAATGTCATAGGGGCGCCCAAAATACGTGTCAACGATATGTTTTAGACTTTGACCTTATTTTTTATCTGTATTTCGACATTTATTTTTTGTTTTTTTTCTTGTGATATCCTACAAACTTAAAATGAGGATTAAGTAAGCTTAACTTCACAATGTCATGTTTTATACGTTTAAAAAGTTAAGATCGTTTTTATACTAAAGAAAATATTTATAATGTCAAAACATTCTTTGTAGCAAAATGTTACATCATGGCGATTATAAAAACAATTTAGCCGGCGAAAGAATTCACTAACGATGTATACAGTTTACATTCATTAGATCATTAATATACTCGTTTTGTATTGCGTAACCAAACAATGGCCAGAATTCTTTCCCGACGTCCGCCATTTTCTAACTGTTTTGGCGCGCAATTATCGGCGCACTCTTCAGTGCAGTTGACAGCTAGTGACAGCGCATAGACGGCGCGGCGCAGCGACGGCCTTAATCGCAACTCGATTGTGATACAAACAATAACGGAACACCAGTTCACAGCCGATCGTTTAAACTATGTAATTTTTGACGAGTCAACCAACGGTGGATTAGAGGTAGAGCACAGACTGGGCAAAGCGATATCAATACGATCTGAATAATAATCAATTAAAAATAAAATATTGAATATTGTTTGTCATTTGTGGGACCTAAAGAAGTACGAAGACAAATCGCACCCTGCGCGCGTTTTCCTACGACCTCAGTGGACATCGATAGCCGCTATAAAGTGTGGATTAACAGTACCTATCCTCGCAATGTAGTGTGCTACCGACTTAATTGAGAACAGTTGTGAATGGCGCGACAGTATTCTTGGATGCGAACTGTTTTTGTTTCAACGTTACGCCATCTTGTCGGGCCACGTAACATTACTGAGGCGTACTGTTTGCGAGCTTTTAATCGATATTACTTGACGTTACAAAACGAAATACGATATAAAAGTGTATACAAACGCAATATGTAATTCTACACCAGCATTTTTGCTTGCAATTGTAAACGGACTCCATTGCCGATGTTTCTGACAATTTACTTGTATCGAGGACATTCATTACATCGTTTTAAACTGCAGAAAGTGTATGAGTACATGTTTTTTTTAACATACTATTCTGTCTTGTTTATAAACAGTGTGCTGATTTTCTAAAACTACAAACTAAAAATCAGGTATAAGTAAAGGTGGAATGTTTCCGAGGTTTTAGATAACAATATTGATACTACATTAATAAAACAAATTACTAGAGTTCTAACTAACAAAGTTAACTAAGATTTAATTGCCATTAAATCAAAAAGTTTGATAAAGGAGGTTGCTAGTATATTGTACGTATCCCACGGCACAACGCTTCGTGTACGTTGACGCAACGCGCTAACTCGCGACTTCAAAAAACTCGAGGGAGAATTCCAAACAATAATATCGAGATCTAAAAAGTGTTACGTTCCATTACGTACACGCTCTGGTTACGAATCTGTTACTTTTAGATAAATAAAATGATAACAATCTTACAGTAATCTGGCAAATTAATCTAGTAGTTTAATTTTAATAGTATAAATTATTCAACAGAACTATTTAAAGCATCCACCGTCTATAAATGACGTCACTGTATTTAATCTATAAAATGTCATAAATGAGATAACTTTGCGTGAAATTATTTAACTCTGAACATTTTGATGTCGTGACGCGATTCACAATTTATTCACTTTCCAATAAGATCTCGCGATGTCTACGCTATTTCCGATTAAGTTTACTTTCAAATAATTAAATATTACTACAGATGAAAAGCTGTTATATATGTATGCTTTACCTTTATCTAGATTTTAGATATTTTATAACTATAGCCTAACCAATAACATAAAAATCCTAGCCTTTAATGTATACAAAAGACACAATAAAAATAAAAATCGGCTTCTTTATTACATTTTTAATGAACGAAAAAAATTAGTTCCGTATTTTTCCGCAATATGGTGAAGATTTTTATATTTCTGGTCAGTCTATACCTGTCATGATAGAGTTTCGAAAACTAGCTCCTGTTTTTATCAACACTTAAGTCTGATGAAATTTTCGCCAAGAATGCACAGTATAGAGTCGGTAGGCATGAAAGGCAATTATCGCCTAGAATTTACGATCGAAATGTAATCGAAAGGTGTGTTGCGAAAAATATTTGCAGTGTTAATAAATCTTAGGTCTTAATAAATAGAGTTTAGACTGCTCTGAGTTGTAACCGACAACGTTTGTCGCTTGACACAACTAGAGCAAGAAAGGGTGGTCCCGATTTACACATAAATTGACTTAAAGCTTGGTGTGTCACCGGCTTTAGCTATATATGTGGACGTAATAATGTGGGTTATGTTTTAGCGAATATACTTTTATATGAAAAAAAAACCAGAAACTAGGTAATCGTGAAAATAAATAGGATAAAACATTAAAGTTTTATTGCTTTAATGTTTATTAGCTATTAACTGCATTACGTCAGTTAATTTAAAAAGTAGTAGTCTATTTGTTCTTCTAGACTATGCTCTACATCATCATCATCATCATCATCATCTCCTTATCTTACTCCCGTAGGGTCGGCGCAACAAGTTTTTGTCCTCCACATAACTCTATCATACGTCATCTCAGTCATCACTTCCTTTTTGATCATGTCACCTTTTACACAATCCATCCATCTCTTTCTAGGTCTACCTCTACTGATGTACCCTTCCACACTCATAACTAACGTTCTCCTTGTAACATGCGATTCATCCCTCCTCATAACATGCCCATACCATGCTAACCTTTTACTCCTTACCTTCTCTACTACGGGGGCTACTCTCAAACTTCCTCTAATATACTCATTTCGTATCTTATCCATTCGTGTTACCCCACCCATCCATCTTAACATTCGCATTTCCGCCACATGTATTCTCCTTTCATCAGTCCCTTTTACTGCCCAACATTCAGATCCATACATCATGACAGGTCTTACGATGGTTTTGTAAATTTTCCCCTTTAATTTAAGGGGAATAAGCTAAGACTATGCTCTACATCTTTGCCAAATTACTTCGTTACTTGCTTAGCTGTTCTATAGATATCTATAAATAAACATCCATCAAAACACGCGTTTGTAATGTCAGCAAGATAATTTTAAAAAGTTTGTAATTTTATTAAAACGTTAAGTCTAAAAGCTGTATTAAACGACCTTGTGAAAAGACGATGTCTGGTCTTTTATGATTTCCCCCACCGGGGGTATTCAGATTTACTGGTATCAGTGAATAAAACTAATTTTACGGATGTTATCGCGTTTATTTAATCGATTAAAAGTAACTTTCTGAGCACTTCGAAGCTTAAAGTTGACATGGATTAACTTAGCGTAACATTTGCGAATTATATTCAAAATACGCTTTAATGACTCGTACATCTACACTTATTTACTGTAAAAACTTTATGATATAACTACCTTTCGCCCGCGACTACGTCCGCGTGGAATTAAAAAAAAACAAAAATAAGTAGCCCATGGGTTCTTCTAGACTATCCTCTACATCTATGCAAAATTAAATCCAAAAAACGGTCAGTAGTTTAGGCTACAAACTCTAACAAAAATCCATCCATCCATCCATTTAAACTTTCGTATTTATAATTTTAGTATGATTAATTAACAATTTGTCTACGGCTTAAATAAATATATTATTTGTTTGTATGTTAACTGAAGTGTGATAATTTACGCAACTTCAGAGTCCAGGGCAATTACCGAGGTGGTGAGCCTAACCACGCTTCCGCCAGGGTTCGATTGTTTTCCTACCGAATGCAAGAAACTATCGCCTCTAAAGCCTTACCTTAAGGAATACTTTCAAATCAACACAACCGTTGAAACACGAGAAACTAGAACTGATAAAGTTAGTATTACGGTAACAAACGCTGATATTTCATATTACCAGCTAACTTCCGACTGCGCATTGATCGTTGTGCGATTCCATTCTGTTTATACTGTTTAATGAGATGGTTTTGTGACAAGATTTGCTTATTAATTTAGTAACACACTTTATAAAAGACGGAAATAAATAAAACCACGGAAAACCAAATGCCCTGAGGGATGAAATGCAAGATATCGTGTGTCTCTTTCTGCTCTATCATTGTTTAACTATCAGATATCAATTGTTAATATAATATACACATATCAGAATTACATCATTTAGTTACTTTGCGAAAAACTGTGTGAGATTACAAATTTTCCGCATATATTGAAAATATAACATTACAGTCGGCACTGTTCAAAGTAATTTATTTTATTTACTTTGCACATCCGAAATGGATTAAGGAAACAGAATTATAAACAGCGATTAACACAGTTAACTTTTATGTACAGTTTTGTTAGATAATTTATCTTGTATTTAACTTACTTTCAAGAAATGTTAATTGATGGATACGCTAAAAGAAAGTGCGAGGTGGCCGAGGTGCACAGAATTACCTATAATTATAACTGCCGGTGAGACGTTAGCCGACATCTCGTGCTCAGTGTGAACAGGTGTGTACAGTGTACACTGGGCAACACAAGTTAACATAACTTAACTACGACAGTCTACAATTAAATGTAACGTAAACTTATTTTTATACAATCTCATATTGTTAAACTACATCCTTACAAAACAATATTACATTATTTATTTAGTAAATTACTTGACATTTTATATGTAAATATTGTGCAAAATAGTTTTACACAAAAGTGCGCGTTTAAATAATTAAAAGTTTACTTAGATTTGTAGCCGAGCTTTACCCACGATAATATCGGAACTTAATGTACTGAACTCGCCCTCATTTACTTCTCTGACGACCTTATTTTTTCTTACCATACAGTACAATAGTACTATCATTTCAAAAATTTTTACAATTACAAAAAACTATCCAACATTAAAAAATCGACAGGCATCGCATCTAAACACGAATCTAAGCAGATCAAAGAAACCGAATAGGATACAAATCGCATGCGCGAAACCGCAATAACAGTAAGCTTACCTAGATGTCAGCAGTAGATTGGATAACAAGATGTATGGATAAGCAACAAATGAAGCACACAAACACGCTCACAGGGGAACTTTATTAGTATTTCGCACGGTTCCTGTCACAGTCACTCGCGTCGTAATATTAAAGGTCTTGCCACAGACGTACGGCCACTCCGCTCTCTCGCGCCGTTATGCGCGTTGTGCGCTCGATCGCCGGCGAACGGCGCGCGCGCAGAAAACATCCAGCACACCAAAGATTTTAAATACATCCAGATAGTCATTTCGAATTAGTTTTTTCTTCAATTGGATAAGTTTTGTTCTCGAAATCTAATGTCACAGCGAACTCTATGTACACCTTCAATATTTTTTTCTAGATATTATTTCCTTAGTCTACAGTAATGTAGAACTTATTATATGTGTTGTACAAAATAAGTGTGTTTTGCGTTAATCTTATTGAACTAAAAGTACATGGTTTGCAAGCTTATGTAAAGCTTTAGCGTATATCTGCGCTGTTTATTCTTTGGCCGTGTAAGTTATCAATGAAGAGAGGGCGTTATCGCAAGGCTGTGCACGCCGCACACCGCACGCTGGACGGCTGTACAAGTGGCGGCGAGCGAAAGTGGCCGCAGCACCTACAATAACGTAATCAACTAATTTGGCACTCTTGACTTTGGGACATGCTATTATGTAGAAGTAACTTGGCGTAATATTTTCCTTTAGAACTTTAAAAAAAACCTGAAAGTCATAAATCTTTTCTCTTAAAATAAATGAAATCTGAAGAAAACACAAGCTCCTTTTCTCTTTCCAAATTACTGACCTTTAAAATTTTAATTAACCTTATCTTGATTTACTTTGTTTACAAAAACGTATAACGCTCGTAAAATAGAATTTGTTAAATGTGCAAATTTGAATCTGATATGCGTGTGTTTGTGCAAACTAAGTGAATTTTGTCAAATTTCACTCGACGAATTCACGGCATTAGGTTAAAGCGGTCAGTTCCGCTTACTGGCATTCAGTTCACGTACTCCTGCCGACCCCACATCGCATACCGAGTGGGTGCTATAGCATCCTGCAACACAGGTGACTGGGTCAGGACCGGAGAAACCGAATGCAGATTCATGCCGAGATTAGAAACCAAAGTTCTCTTCACTTTCTTTACAACTATTTAATTTGGCTGTCTTCTGTCACTTTTATTTTCTGGTACGTTTATTGTTGAGCATGTCCATCGAAATACCCTGTATCTTTATAATGCACTAAAATTAGTAAAAAAAAATTATTTGAACAATAATGAAACTAAGGGGAAAATTCTAAAGATTTAAAATTCACACTTAAAGTGTTTCATGGGCATTTTATTGTGCAATTCATAATTCCTGAATACCTAAGCAATTAACTTTATGATGGGGCCTAAACAAAGGCCAGATAATCTGTGCGTCCTAGCTCTAGGACCCGAATCAAGTTGTTGAGACTTAGGAATGCTTGAAGTCTGGAGGGAATGTCGCGTGCGCCAGCATATTCCCGGTACCTAACTTGTAATTAGTACTCATAATAATTTTCACTTTCACTAAAATTTCTTTCTTCTTCTTTAATTCCTATCATAAAATTAAATTCATCCATTAATCCAAAGTGCCACTTAGGGTCCTTTCAAAAGAGAACGTTTTCCATGAAGGTCGGTCTTTCCCTTGTTCCTTGATTTTTTTTCATCTTACCAAGGGTTTAAATCACTGATAATACAATACTATACTAGTAAGTAGTAGTAGTAGTTACTAGGTTTAAATGCTCCGACATCAGCGAGAGTTTAAATTCCCACCATTTCGGTAATGTCGTTTAAAGCTATGTGGTTGTCAGAGGAACGATTATCTTCTATCGGCCGGTTATTGTACCTACATCACCATCATCTCGCGTGCTAATTGGGCGACGAATTTTTAAGATAACGAACGTAATGTACATTAAATTCTTTTAGTTTTTCCCGGAGCCGTTGTCGGTTGAGGCTATAAAAGCTTAGATTAGAGATCGCGGTAAGTGTTAATTTGTTTGTTAAGCCTATGTCACATCACTTTAGGTTATCATTGCAATGATCTTGAAATTCAGCATAATAAATTTGGTTCTTTATGGTTAACGTATTTTAACTAAGCCATTATAAATTCTTCTGTTTTTTTTCTTTGGTGTATTTAGGAGCTTGTCTATTTTTTAATACTAAAACGCTGTATACATACGCCCTTGTAAATCTGTAGACAATAGATCTTAACGCTCACAAATATCTATTGGTTGCGGTTGCGCGAGAGTAAAAGATTTATTAAACGCGATTTTCCATTAGCCGGCGCGAACACCGGCCAATTTAATTAGCCGATCACACGGAAGGATACAATAACAGAACGCAGAGATATAATAAAGCTGTGGTCATAGCTCTAGCATGCAGAAAAATCAGCGGGAAGTTATATTTGAAAAAATAAAAGTCTAGTTAAATTGTTTCCTAGTAATTTTACACGATGTATACAAATTCAACTTATGTTCTGCCGTAAGTTCGTAAGTTGATTTATTTTCTTTTTTTTTGTAGCGGACAAAAGACATCAATTGTTTTGGGACGTTCATCCACTGTGCAAATTAGAACAGGAGCAAATACATATATTTTGGTATCTAAGAAAGAAAAATAAATACAATAGTCTGCACGAGTCTCGATACCAACAAACATCGAACAGAACAGGTGTAGAGTTATCGTGAGCAAAATGCAATGGCGCAAAATTAATTGTGCAGTGAAGGGCGAAGGGGGGAACGATAGCTCCTCTGTATCGATCATCTTGTGCAGTTCGCCGTTTTCACAAGTCAGCACGAAAACAATATCCGCATTCCTGCTGTGGTAATGGAAAAATTAAATCTATTAGTTTTATGATATCGAAGGATTAATTCACACGTACACCAGTAAATATAAAATAATGTAATTAGCACCATAATACTTGAAATTTTACATACAAGAAACCAAAATAATGCTGCAAAACATACATCATCTTTTTACTAAAACATTAAAACCACGAAAAAATATAGTATAAAACCATGGATGTATTACTAGAACAGGATAGAGGTCTTGTCGAAAAATTGAAGCCGAGCAAGACCTCAATAACTGTCCTTTTTATCACCCTCTGGCGATGGTGACTATGTTAAAATATGATTTAAGGACAATAATTATAAAAAATCTTGTTTTGTTGTCTGACGTCAGCTGATTATTGCTTCAGATGGATTTTAAGGTATTAGTGTTATCATTTATGTATTTTTTAAAAACAATACAAAATACATAACTCTAAATCAGACGTTGCTAATTAAAAGTCTTGTGAAGTTTATGAAGCAAATCTAACTTATTCCTTATACCTTAAATCTGAAATTAAAACAAAGTTATTTTAATATAGAAAGGAAAAAATAAATGCATTAATGTTCAGAATTGGATAGTCATGCATGGTCACCGTAATTCTTCACCAACAAATTATGTTTAAAACTATTACCTGTGAAAATATAACCCACAATCAGCATAACACTCGCTTCGGGAAGCGTCCACTACACAAATTCTTTCCATTTTAACTAAAATTCTTCAAAAATATCACGACATCAAAAAAGCCTTCGACATTAACGTCCGAGTCGTGATGTCATATGGGGTTGTCAGTTCAGGTGTCCGAATTTCAAACAAAAAAAAACCTGTACACCAATCGGATATTTTATGCGTTAATAAAGTTTTACATGTAGCAACAAACAATATCGCTTTAACATGTCGGTAATAAATTATTATTAATATTTAGAAACATTTTGAAAGTAAATATTTTTACTGCATTACATTACATCAATTGCCTATTTTTCTACAAACAACGAAAGGATTGATATCTGGCAACTCTAAGTCACTGTTAGAAAGGGAAATATCGGACACTTGTAGCCCTCTCACTCGTTTCAATTCCATTTTGCCTGCAACAAGACTCTTACGCCCTTAGCATAAAGTTTTATTTTCTATATTTTAACTGCAAGAGGTACAGATAGAACACACTCCTGTTGTACGTAGTACTTATTACCTCCATGCTCCATGTATAAAACGGAATACAGACGTTATGTCAAAGTGATTGCGTTTTGACAGCTTTGACAAGCCAAGCCATTTAAAATCAATATGTCAGATCGGTAAACAAGAAATAAAGAATTTGTTCTATTTTATTAATATATAAGAGCATATTTTAAGAATTTACTTGTAAATTATAAGTTCGTTGTGTTTTAACAGAACAAAATGGATGACGTTGAAAAATTAAGTTGTAGTGAGTGTTATTTATTTTCGTACATGTATACACTTTACCGACAAAAACTTGTTTTAATGTGAATTTCTATGTTTAAGAAGAGGAAATAATAGATCTGAGTGACATGGAGCATTCTGCCAACGAAGAGTCCAAGGAATCGGAGGAGAAATCCAAAAAAAGAAAGAGGCGACGCCGTGAAGTTGATATGGCGAGTATTCGATCATAAATTATCATAAAAAAATGGAGTGCTAATAGTATTTAATATGAAATAAAAAAAATACATTAAAACCCGCAGATTAAGTTATCCGATGACGATGAATCAGATGATGAAGTTTCTGGAAAGAAGATGATAAGACGGTTAAGTCCAGTACCCAATTCACCAGCGTCGCACAGAGAGCCTCGTACTTGTGTGTTAAAGGTAACATTTATCTTAGATATTACAATTTTATCCTTTAATTTCTCATAACCCACTATCACATTATTAGGCGAGCCAGAAACGTCGTCCCCTATCCCGTTTACTGGAGCAGCTGCTGAGGAACTTGGAAAAACGAGACCCACACCAGTTCTTTGCATGGCCAGTCAATGACAACTTTGCTCCCGGCTACTCTACCATCATAAGGAGGCCAATGGACTTCTCTACTATTAAACAGAAGATTGATGATAATGAGTACAAATCACTTAATTGCTTTATCGTAAGTTGATTTTATAAAATACCATTTTTAGGAAGTGCTGCAAAAGAATCAGACTTGCAATAGTTTTCTTGTATTGTTAAAAAAACTATGTTTATTGTGGAAATTTGTTACTTTCGGTTTACAATTACAGCTGTTGTGTTACAATATTTGTTTTTCCTGAAAATTGTTATAATTGAATAACATAATTATGCTTTAATATCTTTAGTACTTAAATCACTGTCTGTATACAACAATGTAAAACTTACAGAGTGACTTCAAGTTAATGTGCAACAATGCGATGAAGTACAACAAGCCGGGCACAGTGTACCACAAGGCTGCACGGCGATTACTGCACGCGGGCCTTAAGCAGCTGACTCCACACAAGCTGCGTCCACTCGGAGACATCCTCACATACATGTACGAGATACCAATCAGAGAGCTCGGCTTTGATATCGGCAAGATGGATGTTGTAAGTATTAACTTATAACTGAGCTAAGTTTCTACATAGGTCAGGTTTTAGGTGGCGATTTAGCTCTAACAAAGGCCACCTTTTCACATGTTCTTGAAATTGTTAATTGAGATAATTTAATATTTTTATATTAATATAGTTAGTAAGGTCTTTCTTAATAAAAACAAATATTTTGTTAACAATAAATATGGTTGTCAAGGTAGATATTAGAGATATGTTTTCTTGATATCCAAAGTGTTTATCCTAAATGCTCTAAACACAGTAAACAAAGTTAAAGTCCATTTTGTAATAAAGGTGTTTATTTAATTTTATAAAGTTAAAATAGATTTAAGATATTGATATTTGTTGAATAATGAGCGTTAGATATTGGCTGTGAGATTGTGTTGACGGGTTATCGTTTTTGCAATGCAGCCTCTTAGGACATATGGCCGAAAGGTTTGCAATGATGATTTATTAAGTAGTGACATGCACTTAGCAGTTAGTCAGTTTGTTTGCTTGTGTCGGTGCGTGTGTGTCTGTCGCCGCCGCCCGCCGCCCGCCATTCGCACTTACACAACATGCATGAACAGTGTGATATTCTTGTTTATGTTTTTTGCATTTCAATACAAGATTTTTTAAGTTAATCGAAAAGTCTTTAAAATATATTAATGGCAAAAATGTTTGATTATTTTATTTAATCGCGTTTAAAGTAAATTCAATATTGGCGTGTTTTTGAATACGAATGATTTAATTATTCTGTGTCAATAAGCGCAATGGCGAGCAGTGTGTGCGTGTGGGGCGGCGTGTCGGGTGCTGCATGCATAGAGGCGGTCTGCGATACGATGCCCGCCGATGGTCGGCGTCCAATGGACCGCGTCCACTGACCGACGTCTACTGGTCCGTGTCCAATCGCCGACGTCCACTAGCCAGCGTCCACTGGTTGGCGTCCAATGGCCAACGTCCACTGGTCCGCGTCCTCTGGCGGTCGTCCATGGGTCGGCCACTGTCCTCACTCCACAATACGTCAATGTTGCATGAACTTTTCGGTCGGAGCTGAGTGCTACATGCCGCGCCGCACGCGGACATAGACTCTGTGGCAGCATGAATAACGATCATTTTAGCTCAACGTTAGGTAGGCGACACGCAGCGAGCTTGCACCCGGCTTGCGTGCTTGTTCGCCATCGGTGTCTGTCGGATTCTTAGTCACTTCTCAATTTATTTTTTTTGCTTAAAAATATTGTTTTTTAATGAGATGAAGAATGGTCGGTTATGCGTAATATCGGGATAACGTAGTGTTTGTGTCAGCACAAAGTGCTGAAGCGCAGCAGCCCCATGAAGAGCGGCGGGTCGGAGGCGGAGGCGGCGTCGGACGGCGGGCTGGAGCGGCCGGACGACAGCGGCGACGGCGGCGACTGCGGCGACAGCCTCAAGATACAGATGGAGGCCGCCCGGGAGCAGCACCGCAAGAGGCTCGCCAAGAAAGGTACGCACATATATACTTCTATAGCGTTGAAGCCTTAATCGTACTTCTTTGTAATGTAGGGTGTCCATAATTTTGAATAATTTTTCTATTAATAAAAAATCGTAAGCTTACGATACCCTTTAGATTACTTAGTCTCAGTCAATAGCAGGTGTTTATAGTAAGTTGAGTACTTTTTTTAATATACAAACAATTCAAAGTTTTACGGAACGTAAAAATGAAATAAAAAAATCGTAATGTCATGTGGATGAAGTAGCACTTAAATTTTGTTTATTTGTTATAGCATTTCCTCGCATGGACAGCGAGGGCAAGACGACGCTGTGCCTGGTGACCAACACTGTGGAGGGCGGCGGCGAGGAGCGGCCGCTCACGCTGGCGCAGTACATCGGCAAGCTGACGCAGGGCACCGGCACACTGCACAGTACGTGGCACACCGACACACACTGTACAGGCAGCTTTAAGTGGAATGAAACTAAGATGTTTGTGTGCAGCGCTGCGCGAGGACCGCCGCAACCTCGCCAAGTGCGTGAAGCCGCTCAACTACGGCCCCTTCGGCTCCTACGCACCCTCCTACGACGGCACCTTCGCCACGCTCACCAAGGACGAGACGCATCTCGTCTACCACACGCTGCGTAAGAACAACACCTAATAAACAGCTTTTATGTGATTTTCAATTGATTGATATTTCATTTGTTATATTCCAGCGTACGAGATGGGCCAGGGCAACGAGGAGTTGCTGCGGTTCGCGCCCGACTCGCCCTGGGCCGCCATCTACGACATGGAGGCCATGTTCCCGGACCGCAAGGCGCAGCCCGAGCCCGCGCCGCCCGCTGACGACCACGTATGTCACATATGGTCCTTCGAGCAGGATGCCAATTATAATTTTTGCGAGCCTTTAGATAATAAATGTATTTTCCAGCTGGATCTGTCGAAGGTGAAGGTGGACGTGGAGGAGCTGCGCAGTCTGTCGGCGCTGGGCATCGACGTGGACTTCCTGCAGGATATGGAGGAGGAGCTGGCGGCGGCGCAGCACGACTACGGCATCGCCGCCGCGCTCACACACACACACCAACTCATACTCAAGCTGGAGAAGGAGCAGCGAGAGAGGTATACCTTGTATTTCATTATAAACTATGGTTTTTAGTTTTTATTAACCTTTTTTGGTACGAGGAACAGATTTATGTCGATATTGCTTATCTTCCAAGATACTTGATAAAATTAATTATTTAGTAATTTTGTGCAGTTTTCAAATTGATAAAAAATAAATTCCAGTACCATATTAAGTAATTTATAAATCCTTTGAAAAGGTTACCCTGAATCAAAAGTATTAGTTGTTAAAATAAAGAATGGTCCTTCGAGTCGGATATGTAATGTGTATTGTGTGCGTGTGGCAGACTGTCGCAGCCGCCGCCGTGGCACCTGTCGCTGTGCGCGCGCGCCGGCGCGGCGGAGCGGGCGGGCGCGCGCGCGCTGGCGGGCTGGCTGCGCGGCATGGTGGCGCGCGTGCCGCCCCGACACCTGGCGCCCGCAAGGGCCCTGCGCGCCGCGCTCGGCGTCACGCTCGACCACCTCGGTACACACCACACACACCACACACAGCCCGCTGCACTCAGTCACCACAGTATACACCTACAAAGATTTTATGGCTGTTTTTTGACATTGCATCTGCTAGTTTGTAAAAAAAAATCCTAACATCTCTATTAATACTTATTTATTTCGAAATTATAAGAGTTGCGATATTATCCCCTTTAAGCTTACCGCTACCAGATTGGTAAAAAAATGAGTCGTTTAAGAGTTAGTTTTGATATTCACATGAAAATTTCACTCACGGCACGACGTTTGTGATTTTTCAGACACGATAAAAAGCGACCGCGGACGCTTGGATGACTTGACGAAAAGTTTTTGTAAACGCCATCTAGTGGCGTTGTAGGTCAACACTATATTGTAAAGATCAAATGTTATTTACTAGAATGAGTAGGAAATAAACTGTAAAATAAATTGTTAATTCCTTATACAGATGAATGTATGTAACATTTTATATGCAGACACTCCTCTGGCGGTAGATGACTTCGAGCTGGAGCTGCCGGAGGGGCGGGAGGTGCGGGAGGGACGTGACGCCTCCGACCCTGACTCCCGACACTCCGCCTCCAGCCAATAGACGTATATAAATAATAAATAAATTATATAATAGTTATTATACCTTTGTTTTATTTACTAACTAGCTGTTGCTCGCAGTTTCGTCTGCGTCAAAATGAAAATATAGCCTATGCTACTCACTGATAACGTAGTTTTTTAATGGTGTAAGATTTTTTAAAATCGGCCCAGTAGTTTTTGAGTTATTACAATACATATAAGAATCTCAATATACAAAACTTTCCTCTTTATAATATTAGTATAGATGGCATTAGAATATTTGCTAAGTAATTAAACTATTAAACAGTGTCTAAAAATAAAATATAAACATTTAAATTTTATTTAATGACACCTATTGGCAATTAATTTAAATACAATTAATTACATTGACGTATGTTTTTGAGGCTGACAATAGATGGCGTTAGTGTGAATTAAGTGAAGTGTCAAGTCAATATATTTTTATAATCTCTTTCTCTATAATTAACAAATCGAAGTCTAAATATCCTAGATATTTAAGAAGAATACATCAAATCGAAGTCGAATGACTTCGATTTGATGTCTTAAAGTCGGTAAACGCCGAATATGTTTCACGCTTATTTAAAACAAATTTATTGAAAGATAAGATTTTTTGCACAATGAATCAATTTACACACCACACACACCACACACACCACACACACCACACACACCACACACACCACACACACCACACACACCACACACACCACACACACCACACACACCACACACACCACACACACCACACACACCACACACACCACACACACCACACACACCACACACACCACACACACCACACACACCACACACACCACACACACCACACACACCACACACACCACACACACCACACACACCACACACACCACACACACCACACACACCACACACACCACACACACCACACACACCACACACACCACACACACCACACACACCACACACACCACACACACCACACACACCACACACACCACACACACCACACACACCACACACACCACACACACCACACACACCACACACACCACACACACCACACACACCACACACACCACACACACCACACACACCACACACACCACACACACCACACACACCACACACACCACACACACCACACACACCACACACACCACACACACCACACACACCACACACACCACACACAGCCCGCTGCACTCAGTCACCACAGTATACACCTACAAAGATTTTATGGCAGTTTTTTGATATTGACAAGAAGGCATCTGCTAGTTTGTAAAAAAAAATCCTAACTTCTCTATTAATACTTATTTATTTCGAAATTATAAGAGTGGCGATATTATCCCCTTTAAGCTTACCGCTACCTGATTGGTAAAAAAATGAGTCGTTTAAGAGTTAGTTTTGATATTCACATGAAAATTTCACTCACGGCTCGACGGTGGTGATTTTTCAGACACGATAAAAAGAGACCGCGGACGCTTGGATGACTTGACGAAAAGTTTTTGTAAACGCCATCTAGTGGCGTTGTAGGTTAACACTATATTGTAAAGATCAAATGTTATTTACTAGAATGAGTAGGAAATAAACTGTAAAATAAATTGTTAATTCCTTATTCAGATGAATGTATGTAACATTTTATATGCAGACACTCCTCTGGCGGTAGATGACTTCGAGCTGGAGCTGCCGGAGGGGCGGGAGGTGCGGGAGGGACGTGACGCCTCCGACCCTGACTCCCGACACTCCGCCTCCAGCCAATAGACGTATATAAATAATAAATAAATTATATAATAGTTATTATACCTTTGTTTTATTTACTAACTAGCTGTTGCTCGCAGTTTCGTCTGCGTCAAAATGAAAATATAGCCTATGCTACTCACTGATAACGTAGTTTTTTAATGGTGTAAGATTTTTTAAAATCGGCCTAGTAGTTTTTGAGTTATTACAATACATATAAGAATCTCAATATACAAAACTTTCCTCTTTATAATATTAGTATAGATAGGCATTAGAATATTTGCTAAGTAATTAAACTATTAAACAGTGTCTAAAAATAAAATATAAACATTTAAATTTTATTTAATGACACCTATTGGCAATTAATTTAAATACAATTCATTACATTGACGTATGTTTTTGAGGCTGACAATAGATGGCGTTAGTGTGAATTAAGTGAAGTTAACAAATCGAAGTCTAAATATCCTAAATATTTAAGAAGAATACAAATCGAATGACTTCGATTTGATGTCTTAAAGTCGGTAAACGACGAATATGTTTCACGCTTATTTAAAACAAACTTATTGAAAGATAAGATTTTTTGCAGAATGAATCAATTTGACATTCTTACACTCATTAGTTCTATTGAAAAGTATGCAAAATAATTTTAATTTCACACTATTACCTAACCTAGTCATCTTCAGTGCATAAATAATTGTGTTATATGGATAGTCAAGTGATCAATTGTCGAGTATGAAGTGTGTAGTTATTGCGAGGGGGCGCGTGTGAGGCGTGCGGCGCGCGCAGTCACACGCGCTGCGCACGCGCCGCCAGCGCTGCGGTGCGCCTCGACAATCGTTTTATACTGCTCGGTTCCTTTTCCGCTGTAAGATTGAAGGTCGTGAAGAATTTGAAAATAAAAAATATAACATTAATATTACATATTAAAATAGATAGGTTTATATAGCAACTAGCTTTCGCCCGCGACTCCGTTTGCGTGTAATAAAAAAGAAAAACTAATGAAACAAAAGTAAGTAGCCTATGTCCAAACTATCTCTACATCTATGCCGAATTTCATACAAACCTGTTCACCTGTTGAGGCTACAAACTCTAACAAACATGCATCCATCCAACTAAACTTTCGCATTTATATTTTCAGTATGAAGTAAAATGTTTACTGTAACTAAACACTAAAAAAAGGTTTATGCAATTTTAAATAGGATACCACATAAAATTTAGCGCTTCAAATCTAGTTTTAAGAAGTTACTATGGGCATTTCAGTTATACGAAAAGATAAAACGTAATTTAAAGTTTTTAAAATCGCAACAAAAATTACGAATTGTTTCCACAGCGATTAACATGAACCACATAAAAGCTACCAGCATTAACTACCCCTGCCCTGTACAATGGAAACGAAATAAATTCTCACAGAGATCAAACAGAGCGATCTGAGATGCAGTAACAGTAGTTCGTGTGACACCCCTAGCGGCACAACCACCCCCTCGTACACCCTCGCACCCCCGACATTCACACGGGAACCTAATACTTTACCAATACTAACTTAACACAACTTACGATTTTAAACTCTTTTACATAAGTAATAGTTCCTTGTATTGCGCTAGAGTTTTGTATCAACATTGTACAAAACTACACACTTATTGTTTTTTATTACTGTACATTTTAATGGTATTGACTGATAGGCTTGTGAATATTGAAGCTTCAAATGCGGTACCCTTTGTAATTTGTTGGACCAATATTGTACAATTATTTGAAATTTAATATTCGATTCTCAGACAACGGGTTAAATGATCAAAGGCTCTAGCTATAGGCTTTTCTACATTTATTATTAATTCTGCTTTTGCTTTAAGTTATTAAAATGACGGCTCGAGTTATAGATTTTCATTACTTACAAATATATTTCGAGTATAAAAAACTATGAAATCAGATTTATGGCATGGCAGTTGATTTAGGTGCTTATCTAATGCTCGTTAATTTCTATATAATGTCTTTGTTTTAAAAATTTATAACAGATACTGCCGATTAAGGCGAATTGAAGTAATCTACGTCGCAATTTGTTTCCCAAAATAACTAATTGTTTATCCGTGTGCAAATATTATAGAAGTCCCCCAAACACCGTGTACAAAAGCCTTCGCTTTCTGACGTAGAGGTAAATATATATTTAAGATGTTATTACAAGCAACCTTCAAGCTTCGGCAGAATAATCCGCCGCGATCACATGTACAAACAAACCGACAGACAACAGTGAGCCAAAATAAACATTGGGGGATAATATAAATCTTATATTAGGATAATCTTGTATAAGGAATATTAAACTACCAATTTCTATTCAGTAGAATGGTATATCATTTTTGGAGTTTTGCGGATTTAATCCTATACATAATTTTAAAGTAAAATCGATTTAATTTTAAATATTATAGCATAATAGAAATCCCTCTAAATAGTGATAGGATCTGATATTTTATATTTGGTTTTTCTTTGTAAGCTTGAAAAATAAATAAATCATTGATAAAACACTTAACTTTCCACTATGATATTACTCTAAATAATTGTTTTTGTTCCATCTCCTTGCTCTATGTCCTGTCTTAAGTGTTTAAACATTGCCTCACTAGTAACCGCATTGACTATATTTTTGTAAGACTTTGCGAAACAGACAATAATGGCCGGCGGCTAAATTCTCAACATCACCTGTCAAAAAGTCCCACACCCTCACTCCGCCCACAAAAAACGGGTTAAGTCAAAAAACCTCCGACTTTGTTAAAACTCTCGAGTGTTCGTTGGGAATTATGTCAATTGAATGCTTTTGTAAAATATTACCTGAAGAGGTTATTGTACTTGGCTTGGTTAATACGATATCGTTGCGTTGTCGCGATCTCATACAAGCGATATAACTTGTACCGTACAGAGTTAGGTGTAAAATATTTTTTATAATTTCATGAATAAAGATTATCGATCTTGAAGTCATAGGTTCCTAATGAAATCAACCTAAAGCGTAGTCGGTCGCTGGTAATATTAGTTTCGGCCTTGTAACTTAGACTTGTAATCCTCAAACATCTGTTTCTAAATATTTGCCGTATAAATGTAAATTAAATATAGCAAAAAGTAATAACGTTTAGTAAAAAAGTTTCTACTCTCACCCGCAGAGCGCAAACAAAGGTGAAACAAGATTACATACAGTGTAAGGATTAGTCTCGTACAAATCTGATTGGATTTAGAATCTTTGAAGTGTTCGCGACTTTGTTACCTTTAACTGTAATCTACTTATAGTTTTTTGTTATAAAAAGGTAATTCAGGTAAAATCCTTCTACGTTGCGTGAAAATTGCAACAAACTATCAACATGAGAAGTATTCTAAACCGAGTAAAGTATAGAACGAGCTAAGTCAATTTTAATTTAACATAAAAAATTGCTCAGACAAGGAACCCACGCTTTAAATATTTTTAATTTATCACGAACCCTATTTTAATAAACACGGTTTATAGAAATGAAATAAACCATCTTGACGTGAAATGTACTTGATCACTCGAAGTAACATTTAATAAACATCAAAGGATGAACACCTTAATTGACAAGTGGAATGCGAAATATTTAAAGATTAAATCCACCCTTCATTCAGTTTTATTAAATATCAAGACTCAAATTTAGTTAAACAATGCAGTACAATAAAATAAAATATAATTACTTCCATGTGTTTTTATTTGCGCTTGGACTAAAAAGCTCCACTCATATAGTTATGTTTAGATTTCCTATATACTATGAAATTAATAATACGCAGTTACTTATGAGCGAACATGGTCGCACGCGTCTCAGTAAGCCTCCTGCGTCCTCCCCCGCGGCAGAAACTTTCACACCAATTGTTAGCCGAATGAAATTGCATTTCCTAATTGCCGGCCCGCTTCCCACCGCGCGACCGACACGCGGCGCTCTGATTCATCAGTCAATTTACACCCGAACAAAACTAGTCTCTATCACAAAGCAAAAGAGTACACTATTCATTGTAAACGTAGTTTAATAATTTACGTAGAATAAAAGTGCATTGTGCAGCTTTTATATTCAGCTTTCGGACTTCTAAACGTAGCTAAATAGAGTCGAAATTTCAAATGTGCATTAATGTGTAAAATTTGGTCAGGATTTCCTAGCAAAATTTTATAGCACCACCAATACGCCTTATTGCACAGCGTTAAGATTTCAAATAGCTTGGCTAGGTGTAAATAATAAAGTTGTGTGTGAATGAAGCTTGTGTATGGGCGGGCGGCGGCGACGCACGGGGTCCACGCGGCCGGCGCGCGCTCACTCCGCGCCCGGCGGCCGACGCGCGCGCACGTGTCATCAGCAACAGCGTCGCACGCGCAACACTTGCCCTAATTACGCATACATGTTATACTTGATCATCAATACTGATAGACAAAGAAGAATATTCTAGGTCAAGACGTTTAGTAATTATCGATAAATCTCTGCGTCATGTACAAACAAAACTAAAAGAACATTAGAGTGCTACGGTGCTTTTCAGTGCGAACTTCGTGAAAAGTGTATGAACTTGTATTTGTTTGGAAAATACTATAAAATATAAAAATAATGGAGTACCATCACCGGCCGATGGAGCAGCAGCAGCAGGGTGCTGGGGGCGGTGCAGGGCCGCCGGCGCAGCCTCAGTGGGGCTACGGTTGGGCGCCGCCCGCGCCTGCGCCGCGCGCCAAGCGCCCGCACTCCGACAGCGAGGATGACGCCTTCTCCGAGGAGAGCAGCAAGGATGCACAGTAAGTGTACCACGAAAGAGGTGTTCCTGCTTATTTTCATTTCGGAAGGCTTCTAATGTAAAAACACAAATGAAAACACAGACACAAATGAAATTACTTATTATTTAAACTAACTTTATAAACTGACATTCTTACTTACCGAATAAATAAAACAAGATTCTTATTAGATTCTTATCAGACAAATACAAGTGATAAGCAGTAAGACATTGCTGCGCCTACGTCGCTACGCTCGTAGCCACTTCTACGAAAAAGCTTGTGCGTTCATTATTTCGACAATGTTAAATCGCAAATCACATATTTTTTAAATTTCTTTTGTATTAACAATTAGGTTTTAATAACCTTTTACATGTTTTAACATATTATAATTTATATGATGCAACTACCCTTGTCATAAACAACCCCGTCGTTCGACGCTAATGAAGAATCTAGAGTCAAGGATTGTTCAACATTGCCCTTTTGTAACTTATTGGGGAAATAGAGTTTTTGTAACATTGTATATAATTGGTATAGAAGTAAAACTCTGCATGTTTAAAGTAAAAGTCATATATTTTAATCAGAAGAACTAAAAAAGAGGCATTTAAAAATATCTTTTATACATAAATTTATTCCTCGCTATTATTAGGATCCATAATATTCTCTTTCAGATCCATTTAACTTTTCCAATTTATTTATTTCGATAAATGGAAAAGCCTAATTCCTTTTAAGTTGTTTCATTTTTCTATGTACATTATTCACGAGGCGTATTTACGAGCAGCCAACTGTGAGCTGTAAGATAAAAGACCGTTTTAGAAGTGAAGATCATTCTTATTTTACTTTACATATATTACTTTCGCTTGCCTACACATAATATTTTCTAATTTAATAAGTTATTTCGTATGAAACGTTTTTATTGCTCATTTATATACAAAACATGTTCTAAACTAAGTGCCTAATGTAAATAATAAACTGAAAAATAGATATGAAAGTCATAATATTTCCGAAATTTTAAACTTAACCATCAGCTTGTACAACATTTATGTACAAAATAGTTGGCTAACAAAATGCGTAATCCGTAGGTCCCCGGGCGGCGAGTCTTGCCAATTGATGACCCGCAAGCGCCGGCGCGGCGTCATCGAGAAGAAACGACGCGATCGCATCAACACCTCGCTAACAGAGCTGAAGCGGCTCGTGCCCGCCGCCTGCGAGAAGCAAGGCAGCGCCAAGCTAGAGAAGGCGGAGATACTACAGCTTACAGTCGACCATCTCAAGATGCTGCACGCTAAAGGTAACTATCCCCTCCATTGATACCATGTCTTTATTTATAAGTAGCTTTTGTTCACAACTTTGTCCGCTTAGAGTTAACAATCATAAATATAGCCTGTGCTACCAGGGGATAGTGTACCTTTCCAACAGTGACAGAACTTTTCAAATAGGTTTTGGTTACAGACCCTAATTAATGCAAGAAAACAGTCAAATCTTTCTTATTTATAACAGACAGTTTATTAATAATATTTGATTATGTACGCGAAGTATCGATATTTTATTGAAAGAGAAGAATATTTCTTATTTATATTGATTGTTCGTCGGTCCAGACGACCGAGAGGTCACGTTTGTAGTGCGGATGCTGTACGGTCAGACAGAGTTCGATGAGATAAACTTTATTAAAGCCACAAATATTAGTCAACATAAGCGTTGTTTGTTAAGTTAACAATCACTATTAAATTACAAATTAATTCGTACAACTAGGATACGTGTATTTCCTTAGTACTCTTATCTTTTTTTTCAATATTTCTTGCGTATTATGCGAGTGATCTTCTCCAGCAAGGTAACGGTAAATTTTCCGCGCCGGGACACCAATCAAACTGCAAAGTGCTTCCGTTTCCTACGAATTAACAAAAGAACACCGTAACGTAACGGTTGTGATACAAACCTCAAATTAAATTTGTGAACAAATTCGCTGTCAGTAAAAAGGCCTTTCCTGTCCTTAGAAATTATCTTTTTTAACCGCAAAACGATAAATGTCTACATATAAAATCCTTGAACAAATTGCTTTAACTTGTGTTTTTTACATTTTCATATAATTCAAACGAAAAGATTTACATACAAAATATTTGTAGGTAATTTTAATATCAATATGAAATATTATGTTTAATAGTAATACTATTTATTCGCACTCTAATATAAGCTTAGGCGTCGTCCGGAAATGTTGTAATTTCAAACTTTTAATTGGCGATGCGAGGAAACGTTTTGCGGTTAACTTTATGTTTGTGGTTTTGTTTGTCGGACATTAACAGGCATTTTCAGTGAAGCATGCATAAAGGTCATTGGACGAACAACTACAATTAGACCTACGAGACCTCTGTTAGAAAAGCGATATAAAGTAATAAAAATTAAAAAGTTATTTAAAACACATAAATTATATCATAAGTGAATACAAGTAACACAAAGCGCTGCTTAATCGTTCCTTCCTACCGCAACAACCGCATATGTTCGTACCCCGGAAATGCCCAATAAAACGTAACTCAAATGCGCTTAAATCAAAAACCATGAGTCCGCAGTCCGAAGGTCCAGGTAGAGGCTGACACCTGGCTCCCCCCTCTGCGCGCCTCCCACAGGACACAAAAACTCGGACAAACAGGAAGCGATCATGACACGCCACAATCTCCCATTACCCACGGCTATCTGATACAGTTTACATCCTTTTTTTTTAATATGGACAATGAAAGGGATAGTCTACGGCTGAGCCTATTAAATTACGTTTATTTACATATTATAGTCCCGGTTAGGATATTAATCAACTCTTAAACCTTTTTATTTCAAACAAATCTTTGTAAGAAGCTTTTAAGTATTGTTCACCCGAATTTAATGTAGCTACCGTAAATGTGCAAAATTTTATAGCGTCATAAAATATCTCATAATCCACCATTTATTGATAACGTCTGTACTCGTATAATCAGTATAATCACATTATCATGCAATATGCGTGGCTATCGCCAGGGGTGTCGCGTGGGAACCCCCGCGCGGACCGCGTCCCACTCGCGAGGGACACCCCTGTCGCTGTGATGTCTGCTAACCCACTTTACAAAGATAAGCGTACTACTGTGTGCTACGTACTGTTGTGCATATTAATGCGATCACTTAAATAAAATTGTCGCTTATAGTGCTACGACACAATTTCCGAGACGTATTCGACCATACAATTTACTTCCGAATTGAAGTCAAAGCTTTATTAATTTATTCTACTCTTTATTTTACATTAATTATCATGCATTACATATAAAAAAAAACGTAATGAGGCAGACGACAAATTGTTTAAACAGTTTTTTGGAACCTTGAAAAAGTTTAATCTGTATGCGATTCGTCCGCTCACGTGTGCGATGCATTGTGCGGCGCGCGCACTGACAGGCGGAAGCGGGCGCGGGACAAGCCTAATGAGCAAGGGTTGCCACCTGCAGGGGAAAAAACATCACCCGACAACTGCTCTTAGAAAAGGGCATTACAATTGTATTAGTTATTTAAGTTCCGACATGTTTTAAATCTAATATTCATTTAACCACTTAAGTATTTTAGTGTAGTTTGCAACACCTAAATTATTTCACATTTGACTATAAAATTATTTATTACTTTTTGTAATTCTCCTACCACGTTCAGAAAAATCTAAATTTTAAGAACAAAATATTTTACTTCAGCTTATTTGTGTTAATAATGCGCACTGTTCTCTAAAAATAAAAGCAATAATTTAAATAGACTGGTGTCCCGGTGGCCCAGTGACTGCTGCAGCCCTTGTGCGCCCTGCGCTGCGCCCGCCACGGAACTTCCCATTCACACTGCGTCCCTACGGAAGACGTCCGGATGCGCGCCGTTATACCATCTTTCTCAGTCGCACCCACACAAATCACCGCACTGCATCCTCGTCTTTAACTTGTTGCGTAAGAGGGTAGCTTTGAAGGGTTGTAGTCAATGGAATTGTTTTTTCCCTATTCAGATTGAATTACTTCTGCGCGTACTGTACTTATAAGTAAATAACTTGGCACAGGAAGATTCAATGCCGCGTTACGCTTGTCCCCTTTTGTCATGTTAATTTGTTCCTATTTCATCTTAGTCTGAATTGTGTTCTCGAACTTTCAATGTTAAGCAAGTTCGCAACGTAATCGATAAAAAAACTCAAAGTTTGACTTAGGGCTTCTTTAATTTGCTGTAAACTTTGTATGTATTATACCTAATCGTCTTTTAAATAAAATTGACTTGTCAATTGCTTTCATAGTAGAGTATCGCGTCTTAAGTATGTATAACTAAGTGCCATTTGTTTGTTTCCAGGTGTGGACACGTTTGCATATGACCCGCAGCGGTACGCCATGGACTACCACAGCATCGGGTTCCGCGAATGCGCGGCGGAGGTGGCGCGCTACCTGGTCAGTTGCGAGGGGCTCGACATCCAGGACCCGCTGCGCCTGCGCCTCATGAGCCACCTGCAATGTTTCGCTGCGCAACGCGAGCTCGCCGCCAAGTCTGCCAACTGGGGATACCCGCAATATCCCACCGCGCCCGCTCCAGCGCCGCCCGCGCCGCTTCACTCGCACCATGCGTATGGCGACGTGGCCGGCCATCGACACGACCCGGCCACCTCCGCAGGCGCCACCTCGCTGGCGGCTACATCGAGTATCGCAGCACCGCTATCCGCACCGCCCGCCTACCCACACTACCCTCCTGCGCCGCCCGGCCCGCCCGCACCCCCTGGTCCCCATCCCGCGCCCCCAGCACCACACTACCCCACCCCGTACCCTCATCATCCGCCACATCATCAGTACTCCCAGAACACTTCCAAACCCTATAGGCCCTGGGGCGCGGAGTTAGCGTACTAGGTCATTACTCTCTGTAAATTTAAAGTTGAATGGTTCTTTTAAACATGTCAAACTCTCGCTAATATTAACAGACATTTTGATAGACCGTTTTGAAAGCTGTCGGTGAAACTAAAATAGAGGTGAACAGTAACGCAAGCTTTATAAAATTAAAAAGGTTTTTTTTGTTTCAAAGAAAAGTTCACAAAGTATATGTATAAACCGACATTAAGTTAAAAGAACTATTCGACATTGTTGAGTTCGATCTCAGATTTTAATTACAAAAGTCCAAATTATAATTATTTAAAGACTGTTGATCGTCAATAAATTTAATTAAAAATAAATTATTTAATAGTTTGTGTGATAAAGATATAGTATATAGTATAAATTTATCTAAATAAGTGTACTTAGTCATTTTAATGGGACCAAAACACAACGGAGAGCTTTAATAGGATTTAATACTAACACTACTAACGTAGCAAAAACATTAAATTACGACAAACAGTTTGTACACAACTTTAGCGGTACGTTCAGCATTTACCTGAAAAAATATGTAATTACTTACGTCCAAAATAGATAACATTTGAATCATATGCTATCATACGTCTACTTCGGTTCTAATTTTTTTTAATTTAATTTTATGGCTCTAGGTATAAAAGTTTACTCAGAGCGAAAATGAATATCTTTTTAATAATGGTACAGTAAATATAATATACGCGTTTTAAAAGACAAATACAAAACAAATGAGTCCATTGTCAGTTTAGTATAAGTTTTATTACGGTTGTGAAATAAGATATTAAAAACTTGTGTGTGATTTGTAAATTACATATCAATATTTCACAAAACCTTTGTGAAGATATCTCCACTACTTTGTAAATATTTGTAAATACGAATTTGAAAAGATTTGACTGAGAAAAATGAAAATTAAATTATTTTATTTTTTTACTCTGTCTTTCATTCTACGAATCGAGTAAATATACTCCTGTAATATATGAATATAAAACGAGTTTCAACATATTGAAATTGGTTTTGTCATCTTGTGAGTAAATATCAATTTCTTCAAAGAGCTTTATCATTATTTGAATATCAAAAAGTAATTTCGATACATTAATAACAACAACGAACTTAAAGGAGAAATCAATATAGTATTTTCCATTAACAAAACTGCAAATAAATATGTTGTTTATTTGAAAACAAGCTTTAAAAAATATTTGTGAAGAAAGAATAAAAAAATTGTGGCCGTTTCAAGGTCGTAATTAAATACTATCGGTTATCTGGTGACGTCACTGTTCCAATGGAAAGCTCCGATAGAGAATGGACGTTGATTTTCAATTTTGTTAATTGCTTTATTCAGCCATGCGTCACATCGCTCACATGTAACATATTGCTTTATAGAATTTCAATTAAGTTACAAATCGCCTATTCTAGAAATGTTTGTGGTTGTAACGTTTGACGACGTAACACAGGAAAATTTACCTTAAATCTTATTTCAGTAACTATACATGAAAGCTTTAAACCAAGGTATCACAGAGTCAGGTGTCGTTACATTAATTCTATTAACGGTCACTTTTTAATTAACTAGCGAACTCGTATTGCGATTAACATCGGCACAGGTGTCAGGTGACCAATACAACAAACTACGACTTTTACGCTACTCGCCGCAAGGGTGACCATGCTGTTAGTATTCCTGAGCATTTCCTGGGGTCTACAAAATTGCAAACATGTTCTTATATTTTGATATACGTGTTATTAAACAATTTATTCCTAGGAATGTAGTGGCCTGGAAAAAATTACTGATTACATAGTTTTCATTTTCTACAAAATTTTGTCTTAATTATCCTGAATAGAATTACAATAATAATAATTTTACTATCAACAAAAATAATAATTCAAATATTTAATCACAGTGATTGCAAAACTATGTACGGAAAATTTGTCCAAAAGTTCGTGATCGGTGTGGTCACCGTGGCAGCCAGATGTCCGACGTATTTACAGAGACCCCGAAGTGAATAAATATGAGCGCGGTCGCACTCCGCTGATGCTATGGGATATCGCAACCCCTGCGATTCCCACACGCGTCTCGCTCGCACCCCCGCGCACCCCATACACTCGTCCCGCTCCGCACTTCCGTAGGAAGCCCGGGGTGCAAAAACAATGTTTTTTCAAAGTTCGTGTGCGCGCCGTGTGGCGGCATTCGGATACTGTATGAAGTGCGCGATGTTTTTGTGGCAACTTCAGTTCGAGTTCCGGGTCGAACAGGTAGCTTGGTTCAAAAGGTCAGAGTTAAACGTAAATTATTTGGTAAAAAAAAGTAGTTCCATAAAAACTTAACTACCTTCTTAGATTCCTCGGCTTTAATTTAAATAATCAAGATATGACATTCCGAATAAAGAGTATTAATTTGTTTAGAAGTTCAGAAAAATAATCATTCGTAAGATGCTTGGACTGTACTCAATAAAGAGGTTAAGGAACAGGGAATATTAATAAAGAGAGAATGATAAATAAGAATAAGCTATTGTTATGTTTATATATTACATAACTTATAATAATTCATTCATAATAGTAGCGTAGTTACGTGACGGAGCGCACGCTGCTCTATTCCGATAAGTAGCGCACGTAAATAGACATTAGTGATTATCTTTTTTAATTATAGGGCATTGCACCACGCGCTGTCGCCGCATGGCCGCTGGCTCGTGTGAGGTAACCTTTATGTGTGGCATACTGCTGTAGATAAGATACAAAACAATAAAAAAAAACGAAGTGAAGTATTTAATTCTGCAGCGTAACGATTTAAGTATAGAGTTTGTAGCTGAAATTGTTGAACGGATCTGGATTCAATTTAGCACAGATTTAGTTAGTCTGGAAGAACACGTAGGCTTAGTTTTTGTTTTTTAATTCTACAAGAACGGAGTCGCCGGCAAAAATTAGTATAATATAAATGGTATAATTGATTTCACATTTTCCTCAAAGACTTCCGGAAGGAAAAGAAATAAACAAAGTAACATTACATTTGATTGCACTTGGATTGATTAATCGATTTGTTCAAACCGATTCCTGCGTAAATCTGGTCATTGACCTCACTGACGGACAAAGCTTGCGTATTGCATTCAAGAATGTTCACATAAAAGCTTTTTAATTGAAACTTTGTCAAACATTTCGAATTACTCTGCTTATTATGTTCATTGTATTTAATTAATTTAAAATTAAATTAGCTTCAAAGACAAGATAAGTCATTTTCCTTTGAGCTTAATTTGTTATACTAAATAAAAACTCAAAACGTAATTACAAGAAATTACAGTAAAATCTCTCTTATTTAAAAAGTAAAGGAGAAAGGAAAGTAACTATTGAAAATTTTGTTTCAACAATGTGTAACGTGTAGTCCCTCATCCCTTACGATGAGTTCATTTCACTCTATTGATCTTCAGCAAATCTCTAAAACCTGTTCAACTTGTTTCGGGATTTGTTTCTTTCAGTGCAACGCTAAATAAGTGCTGGTTTACTTGCCGGTGTTGCCAGTTAATTTGATCACCGCTTAAGCAATGCCGTAATTTTTTGTTCAATTACACGTTATTATGTTATGCCTCGTTAGTGTGGTGGGCGGGTGTTAAATATTGTTACTTATGTATGTATTTATGAAATGAAAATTCTTCCCAAACTCTAGACTAGTAGAGAAACAGTTTAATTTGTAAATAACTATCATTCTTTGAAATCGTGATAAAGTTAAAAACAATTAAATCAAAAACAAAGAAATACAAAATTAAATGAATTTATAAAAGTAAATCTGTTAAAGAAGGACATAAACATGGCAACTTTTACACCATTCTGTATTCAATTTGAAAAGGAACCTGTTTATGGCCGGTGGTCACTGGCAGCCTCTGGCCACTGGCCACCGGCGCTGTGTCATTGAAGCCGCGGCATTGTTGGCCATTGTGCCCGCTGGCCTCTCGTTATGTCGCCGGCAAATATAATAATTGCAATATTACAGCTCCGAACCGGTTCTAACCGGTCTGCTTTGTACTAGGACATCCGTTCTTACTAAAATGTCTAATTGTTACGATACAATACGTTCTAGATCAGTACTTTGTATTGAGTTTAACAAAAAAGTAAGCAACAAAACCTGTATGATATTTTAGTTTAAAGTGCTGCAATTATATTAGTTACAATAATTGAGATTCTAAAAGGCAACTTTTGGTAAATGTTTTTTCTAATAAGAAAGTAATGAGATAAATTCATGAAAAATATCTCGCAAATGTAACTTTTTGTGTCTTCATCGCTTTTAGATAAACGAGTAAATAAAGTTAAAACGATCTCTACGTAAACAAATACATTTTCTGTGTCAATTTTCTTGTAATAAATATTTGTTGTTCGTTAAATCTCCATTGTTACACGGTGCCCTACTTTTGAAAGCTTTACAGAAACACGTTTGTAAACAATGTTCGAGCACGTGGACGCTATGCTTACTAATTAGGGATTTTCAAGCATTTTTAAATATCAGGACAACATACTTAATTAAGTCCAACAGATTATTAACTTTCATTGAATTGTAATGTTTGCTTTTATTTGTAGCGAAAGACTTATTTCCTGTCTCTTTTTAGTTTTAAAAACCTACGGTTTCTGTTATATATTGCACAGTAATTTATTTTTGTAACTTATATATCTCACAGCCACGGCATGGCTTTGGTAAAAGATTTCATAATCGAATGCAGACAGCAACAATGAAGGCAATAAATAAAACGAACAAGTTTTATATTCATATTTAATTTCAATATTTACATGTTTAACTTACTAACTTAAAAGTAACTCAACTTATCTAAACAAATATATGTTTTGAGATCAACTGACTTAAAATCTATAGTCTATACATAGTCATATTATCTTTTATCACAATTACTTTGGTATTAAAAATGTAACAATTGGATTTTTATGATATTTAGGGCCTGTCCCACCACTGGCTGATAGAGGCTCAGATAGCTTAAAAATGACGTCACTGTCAGATAAGGGAACAAAATTCGATATTTCCATCACATATTTCACACGTTGGATTGTTATCAGATAATTTACAATTTGGTGGGACATGCCCTTAAAGTATAATTAATAACATTCAGAAATAATATCTATTGTAAATGCATTAGCTTATTAAATAACTATTAAATTTTCAATTTATAGATACGTACACTTTTTTAAGCTTTAATTTAAACTTTCTGAAAACTTTCATACTTTCACAACATTAAGAGATGGTTACTTCGTTGTGGTTTGTATAAAAGTTATAACGACTTTCCCGGATTAAAATCTTCCCGTACATTACTTAAACTTTACAGCATTCAAAAGTTCCAGTGGGATTACTGCGTTCGCTCACGAACGATCACTTTTAAGACAATAGTTGTTTAGAATAAGGTTATAACAATTTTTGCAATATGCATCCATTTAAATAAAAACATTTAAAAAGCAATTGTTCAAAATAACCACAAAATACTAGAACCTAAAGCGATATGTTTCAGATAGTTTTAAACCAGGAAATTTGTTATTTTTTTAATTTTCAAATAGGAAAACTGGATTTGACAGCGGAGGAGATGCACAGGAAGGGGAAATATCCTGTTTATATGCGTCTCCTCTTCTGTCAATTTAGGGTATGCAACGCATCTGCAATTGCGGATGTCTATGGGCAGCGGTCGTTTCGCTATTTCGGCAGAATCAGGTGGCCGCTTGCTCGTTTGCCATCTTATGTTGTAAAAAATAAATATTTAACTGCTTGTTTACAGTCTAGATTGCTTGTTATATAATGTGTATTGTTTGATTAGTATTGGGCAATGTAAATGACCTTTACATGATCGGAAGTCATTTAACACTTATATGTTAAGATGGATTACGACGCTTGTTAACGTAAGGCTCATATAATGTGAATTATTTAAATGTTCAACAATCATTTCGTTTATTGTGCAAATAATTATCGAGCAATTAATTAGTTTAATTAAATTAATTAAATGGCATATTTGTGCAGTAAATTCTAGGACGGAACTGAATATTGTGAACTTTCAATATATTTTTAAATAATTAACTATAGCGTCTTGTGTTAATTCAAATACTTTTTAGCAGATTTAACATTTAGTATACTCATGGAATGTATAGGATATAACACTGTTACACATAGTTCTAATTCAGTATAAGATATTATAATCTATAGCATTTACTTGTAGCCATTATCAAAATCAAACGGCCATTTTCACTACATTTCGTTACTAAATATAGAGTTACGAATATCCAAGTATTCGTGGGCAGTATATTAACATACAAATTTGATACTCACGAAACTACAACACGTGTCCAACAAATACATGCTCTACAACTTACGCACTGCTTAGTAGGAACGCTCCTTTATCAATTCAAAATCGTATACCACGTATAAACACATTCTAGTGTTTGTCAGAATATGCTCACAACGTGCTGACCAGTTCGATACTCTCGTTGATCTCGTTCTGTTTGCTCTCGTCTTCAGCATCAGGGTCATAGTCCAAGGTGGTATACTCTGTATGTATGCTACAGCTGTCCTCACTGTCGTTTACATTGAAATATGTGACAGTCGCGTAGCATACAGGCCGGGCGTGTGCGGGGCTGCTCCGCGTCGATTCGTACGCGGAATCTGAGCGGCCGCTATCATTGGAGTAGCTCTGCAAGCTGTTGTTGTGCGAACTGTAGCTATTATAGCTGTTGTAATGAGAAGCGTTGTCATAGGACTCGTTGGCGAGGTTCAACGGTGGCATGGAGGCGCGGCACGGGCAGAAGTTTCGCACGTCTATCTCCGCGCGCGCGTCCACCGTGCCGCTCAGCGACGGTGAACGCACCAACGCGGGGGACACGCGGTTGCGCGCCGGCTTGCGACTCTTGTTTCCCTTGAACAGTTTGAAGGCCTGCAAACAAATAAATACTCGTTAATTATAGAATTTTGGATATCTATTAGTATATTGTAAATTTCAAACATTGACTAGTAGAATTTCAGAAAGACACGTCATATTAGTTCCAGGCAGCCGTTTAGCTTAGCCTTATGCTGCATTTCTGTGCGTAAATCCTTTGTGTAAATGAATAATAAATAGTACTATCAAAGCGTTAGTTTCCTGACCTAGTGACCTGTGTTGAGGTCACAGGTCGTCACATTGTCGGGCCACATTATTATCTAATAATTATTAATAAGCCAGGTGATAGTAGATGTGGTCCGTGCCGTATGTGGGTCAACTGCCAATAAATCTGGGTTCAGTCAATTGTGACCTCTTTGAACTGCATGAATTAGTCGATTAGCGAAGTCGAAGTCGAAGTAGAAGAAGTTACTGACTTCCATCGTAGGTAGAAACATTGATTTTTCACAAGTACATAAGCAAAAGTAATACAAGTAGGAACATATTTTTTAAAATTAAATAACAGAATTACAGTATAATTCAGTTAATTCAATCGAAATCTAAACTGGCCGTTAGCTAAGGTAACTATAATAACAAAATATGAGCTTGGTTCGCTGACCTTGTATCATTGATTAGTAGTAAAAAGTTGATAATTGGGAGCTAAAATGGCGCAGACATCGGGACCACGGCCGACACTTAGAGGACTTTTTAGCGCTGCTGTAATGTTGATATTTATCATTTTACTCTAATGTTATCATGAAAATAACTCCATACAATAATTCATTCTTAATTCATTCGAAATTCCCATAGAAATATTAGAGGCGAGTTCTATATGAAGGAGAACAGTAGGTATAAACGTAATTAGTTAATTTGGATTCGAAAAGATATTGCAATATTGTAACTCTACCGTCATTGGACTATCGCCGGTCTTCGAACTGAGGCAATTATTTGCGAAACATATCAATTTCTTCTGGAATATTCCATTACAATATTGCTTGCGGGCCTAACTCAAACGCAGCGCGTCTAACTTACGAGCTAACTGTCAGCCAGCGATTGTGTAAACACAATAACAATTAACGGTTAACTGTAGTAGATAACCTCGATTGTTTAACATCGACTAACGAACTGTACACATAATGGTTAACGGAGTTTGGTTAGAGTGCATTGCTAGTAAAATTACAAAAGTATATAAAAATATTTAGGAATAATGAATAAGATATCGAAATTATTATCAGATAACGCTGATAAAATCTGCATTTGTTATCATATTAATATAAAGCAGCATTACAAGCTGTGGCGGGGTTCACCCCGCGATTACTTCAGTAATGAGTAGCGTTTTCGTAGTGGACCGTGTCGGCCGAGCCCGTGGGAATGTGGGGGCGACACAGACAGAACAGTGAGTCTCCGCTGCCACCTGTCGCTAATTATTTGCGTGGCGTGGCAATTGTAATTCAACCGCATGAAACCGATCTCTCTAGTTTTGGCTTAAGCGCGTGCTAAGTAGTGAAGTTATCCTCTTAGGACAATAATCCACAAAGTTACTGGTGAATACTAAAACTAGTATAAAACCTAAATAGTTTGGATTTTGAATATTTTAAAAATTTTAAATTACTTTGGAATAATGGAATGTTAACAAAAGACAAATATACATATTTTATTGCGAGCGTGTTTGCATTAATAAGGGTGTGCGTGAAGCGTGACAGCGCGACTAACGGCCGCCGATATACCTGTGCTTTTATCACGTGCCGTAGCAAAATTCAAACTTTTCGTAAACTTCGTAGAAGGTCGTAGCACTCTAAGTAACAAAGTCACGCAAGACAAAACCGCATTAATGTTCGCATATTACATGGCAATAAAAATGCAAAGTACATTTATTTAAAAATATACAGAAAAATGGTAATTATTACTATGACGTCTTAAGGAATAAAAAATCAACTTTCGTGACGCTTTTCCCCAAGTCAATGCTAATGTAAAACTATTTATATTTCAACACCAAACATTTGGTCCAACGTTGGGTCTAATAGGTCAAAGGTTAGGTGAAACGTGAATAAATTTTTAACACAAACACGTAAGCAAGTGAACGCAGGTTTGACGGCGAAATATTAAAGTATGACGTCAAAGTACTACGTCGGCTAAAACTAACGTCCTTTGGTGAAATAATTTTGGACTAAGTCTTAATAATTCTGAAGTTTTTCCTTATTAAAAGATTTTATTTGTATTACCCCAAAAACGGGGTTAGTTAGACGGTTTCTAGTTTTAATTCTTTGATATCTTAATCATTAATGTTTTGTTATAAATATGTATCACTACACAGCTTTCGGTATACTTTTTTTTTGTTCTAGATTACATTTTGCAAGCCCACGCGTAATGTTTCAATAGCCATAATTTGGCAAAAATCCGCGTTCGGCACTAGTCATGGTACAAAGGGTTAACGTAAGCTAGGAATAAGATAAAATGTATTTGAAATACTGTTACAGTTTTTTTTGATAAGGCCCTAATGTTTTATTGTTTTAGGGTCAATGAGTTCACTGTTTTGTGGTAGTTATAGAAACGGGTGATCACACGGCGAGACAAATTAAAACTGTTTATTTGCTATAGCAAAACAAACATAAAACACTATGGGATCGTAGTATCGTGGGAAATGATATGCGAATTAATCGGATAGAAACGCTGATAGGGGTGTAGGGGGTCCGCGCGCTCGCCACAAACTGATTGAATTAGCAAACAGGGTGGGGCTGACACCGAGTGATATTTCGTGCGATTAAACTCATGGTTCAGCTTTGTCTGATTTTTTGTATCATTCGCGATAATTGGTCGGAATGGGGATTTTTGATGCAATCTTTTTGTTGATACATAAAAATGTGAATCTATCGCCGTTAATCTCAAACTAAAACATAGAGATCAAAGTAAGCAGAGTAATTTTTATTTTAAAACACCGAACACGTAAAAACCCTGATGTGAAACTTTTCCGTAAAGCATTTAGAGGCACGTGCTCCGTGTAAAAATGACTTGGGGCACTGCCTTAATGTGAAAATAGACAAAACTCTCAAAAACATTTAATAAAAGGGCAATTTACTGGTATGACCCGAAGGCGCCGTTACAACTTCTGAAAGCTAATAAAGAATCTCTTTATAGACCTTACGAGGTCAACGTTCTGAATAGTAGACACATATTAAAGTCCTGTCTTAGAACTGTATTAAATTGGAAAAAATCCGCGTTCGGCACTAGTCATGGTACAAAGGGTTAACGTAAGCTAGGAATAAGATAAAATGTATTTGAAATACTGTTACAGTTTTTTTTTTTGTTCTAGATTACATTTGCAAGCCCACGCGTAATGTTTCAATAGCCATAATTTGGCAAAAATCCGCGTTCGGCACTAGTCATGGTACAAAGGGTTAACGTAAGCTAGGAATAAGATAAAATGTATTTGAAATACTGTTACAGTGTTTTTTTATAGGGCCCTAATGTTTTATTGTTTTAGTGTCAATGATTTCACTGTTTTGTGGTAGTTATAGAAACGGGTGATCACACGGCGAGACAAATTAAAACTGTTTATTTGCTATTGCAAAACAAACATAAAACACTGTGGGATCGTAGTATCGTGGGAAATGATATGCGAATTAATCGGATAGAAACGCTGATAGGGGTGTAGGGGGTCCGCGCGCTCGCCACAAACTGATTGAATTAGCAAACAGGGTGGGGCTGACACCGAGTGATATTTCGTGCGATTAAACTCATGGTTCAGCTTTGTCTGATTTTTTGTATCATTCGCGATAATTGGTCGAAATGGGGATTTTTGGTGCAATCTTTTTGTTGGCTGATACATAAAAATGTGAATCTATCGCCGTTAATCTTAAACTAAAACATAGAGATCAAAGTAAGCAGAGTAATTTTTATTTTAAAACACCGAACACGTAAAAACCCTGATGTGAAACTTTTCCGTAAAGCATTTAGAGGCACGTGCTCCGTGTAAAAATGACTTGGGGCACTGCCTTAATGTGAAAATAGACAAAACTCTCAAAAACATTTAATAAAAGGGCAATTTACTGGTATGACCCGAAGGCGCCGTTACAACTTCTGAAAGCTAATAAAGAATCTCTTTATAGACCTTACGAGGTCAACGTTCTGAATAGTAGACACATATTAAAGTCCTGTCTTAGAACTGTATAAAATTGGTAAATATTTTTTTATTGATTTCACCCGCAACTATAAAGTATGGTGCGGTAAAATCCAGAAATAAAAATCACTAAAGTATATACTAGTATTAAATACGAAAGTAAATAATTATATTTATTTATGTAATTCTTATCTAAGTATATTGATCCCGGTAGTTTTTTCTGACACTTAATCTATCATTAGCGACACTGTTTTGTCCATATATTGTTAAGTATAAGCTGTCATTATACATTTCTTTTATAGTAATAATGATGTCATGTATTAAAATAAAAAGATAATATATGGCAATAAATCTCGCACATCAAGCACGGCATGCGTATATTGCAACAAACAATATCGTTTCCCGCCTTTCCCGCCGCTATCATTGGCCGCCATTACTCATCGTAATGGCCGCGTACAGACAGGCAAAGGCCTGCTAGCCTAATGCCACTTAAAACATTTTATGCCTTGAAATTAAAAAATATAACTTACTATGATGATATGAATATCAATGATAAACAAGTAACAATAAAAGCATTGCTCTATATATTGTTGGGACATTTAAAACAACCCTATTTTTATTTGTTTACTTAATTTATTTTATTTAAAATACTCAAGAACATGCTTTCAAGATCATCCGAAACCGTAAAAGCGAGAGATGTGTGTCAGGATAGAGCCAAAAGGAGATCCGTGGTCTCTGCCGTCATTTCGTTAAAAGTTATTTTGTTATTTTGTCACACATTTCAGTTGTCAATTTTTTGGTGCATCGTCCGTGTGTACGTGCCCTAAGACGATAAAGCTCGTAGCACACGTCTTGTGCAAATAGATAGCCGGGGAAATGTTGAGCGATAACAGGGTAAACAACTCGGAGCGCTCGGCCAGCGGGAAGCGCACAAACGTTGTAATTATAGAATGTAATTAATATTAATCATCTTTCATTAATAAATTATTAAAAGTGTCAATCCGGCTGCGTGATAGAGTATAAATAAATCTTCTAATCTACAGTATGTAGTTCTTTAATCGAATTTTAGGTGTGGTTGATATATTTTCCATTCATCGAAATAATTTAATATGGCTTTATAGTGATTTATTATCTTGAAGAATGTTTATTTGGGTTGAATCAAAAAATTTTTTAATTCATTGAGAAACAAGAAAAAAATATCATGCAACAAATTACATCACATTCTCATCGAACTAAGAGAAAAATCCTTTGTTTTCCGACAATTTATCATCAAAAGTACTAAAGCAGACAAAAATGGAACGCTAAGACGCACTTTGTGGGTTACCCAGACAATGCATATTCATGTATCGACAGTTTTACAACGTTAATAAATAAATCCCAACGAACCAGGAGCCCGACGGTAAATCGAGTACTACCTACGCCTGCCCTCAAAGTACGACGCGGGAAAATATGAAGTAACATCATCTACAGATATTTTGATATACAAAAATTATGAATAAGTACACTATTAGCGCCTAGACCTTAAGTTTTAATAACCAAATATGTAATTTAAATATTAGCGTAAACAAATGGTTGTATACGCTCGTTACTGTTTCAACATCTCTCCGTCCCGCTACTATGGAATCTGTGTGCAAAGTCCGGTCGAGTGTAGAGTAAATATCTAGGAATATTTGTATTACTCACGCTATCGATATGCACGTGTTCGCAAATATATCTGCGAAAGGATAACATTATAGTGAAATTCAGATATTGGTGGACGTAAAATTAATACGTAATAATACTTAATTAACTATTTAAACTATTGTAGATATAAAATGTTTATTGAATACACAATTATTCGTCAAGGATAATGCCCGATGTTAAGCAAATTCCGCGGTAGTAATTGTGTAAGACCGCGCGCGTCACTGCCGCGTTGTATATGTGGGTAAACATCGTGTGTCGCGCTGTCTGTCTGTTTCCCGCACCGCTATCTTGAGCAAACACACTAAATATTTCAACACATGTATTTTTTACTATATTTATACAAGAAGAAATTAACAAGCAATCCCAAAGGCGTACAGAAGGACGACGAGAGCATCAATATATGATTGACATCAACGATTGAATTGAATTAAAACTTTATCAAGAACGAAACAAAGCTTGTAATTCCTTAACACGAATATGGATGGTGTATCAAAATAAGTAATGTAATATTGTTACAAACGGGATACATTTCCGGTCTCGATAACGACTCTGTACATGCAAAAATATTGACATTGAAAATACAAGTTTGACATTTAATGCATTACTCGATAAAGCAAATAGCATCTCTTTTTTCATGTTTTTGTATACAATCACTATTTAAAGTCAACCAATACAAGAATTTTGTAGCATACTGTACATCTCTTGTATTATTATAATACTCGAACACTTCACAAATAAGACCACTTCATAAACATCTTCACAAAACGCCGCTAAGCGTATTGTAAAGTATCTCCCAGACTATTGTATCAAAAGTTGTGAATTGCGCAGTCAAAAAGCTCCTTTATAGACAACTTCTTGAGTACACAATGGAGCCCCGCTGAGATCCTCACCACTTTGTTAAGGTCTTAGCATCGGTTACAGGACCTTGGCGTTTATTATCAATGAAAAAGTTATTAACACTCTCAAATTTGGCCCATTTTTCCCTGTTACAATAATGAAGGTTAGAACTGTTTAAAAAAACGTAAAAGTAATTATTTTTCATATCTTATAGAATGCCATGGGCACTTTATTAAATCAGTAGTAATTATAAATTAAATATAATTAAATACATTTGTAATATAATAATTATATGTTTATCTAGTAAAAAAAACCTATACATTTCGTTTTGTACATAATGATTTTGACTTGCTTTTGTTTTCCTAATGTGTGGCCAAGCGACACAGCAAGAGCTGGGGTACGTCAAGTATCTACTGTTAAAAATTCAATCGCTCTCCGTATACACAAGCACTCGTCTCGCAGCCCGCCACTAAACATCTCTCAACCTAAACACCGATATTTTCGTAAGTGTTGATAGACATTCGGCTTTTGATAGTCGCAATACGAAATGTTTGAAGTCAAATAACGCTTTTTAAATCTCACAACAGATGAAAGTTATGCCACGATTTTACTTTGGTAACGGAAATTGTTTTTAAAATTCGAATTACAATTAATTAGAAGTATATTTGTTATTTTTTTTTTCTTTTAAATCTATTTGTGAAGTGAACGATAAAAATGCGAATATTTCGGTGGATGGATGTTTATTTGAAATTGTAGGCTCAAGAACGGCTTAACTGATCTCGATTAAATTTGACACATATGTAGAGCACAGTCTACTCACTTAGAAACATTTATAATTCCGCACAGAGTCACGGGAAAAATATTGTGTTTTCTAAAAATGCGTATGAATTAAGTAACTTATGATGTGATATACAATTTTACAATATGAAATACATTTGTTACCTTATTTAAATGATCTTAACCATATTTGCTTAATCTTATCAGAGTTCCTTATCTTGAAATATTGGTCTTATAAATCCATAGTTTACACAATCCAGAGCGAGGCGGCCTATTTTTAGATAAATGCAAATTTTCGCACAGAGTGTTGAAGATAAGATGTTTCGTCCTTCCTTCGCGTTAGAGTGAATTATTGCGGTATTAGATGTAAAAATATTTTGATAAACCGAGGCAAGGAGAGCGCGGTTTGACGAGGTCAGACGCAATGTGAAACGAGAACGACCATAGCACAGCGATAGTAACGGAAATAACGAAAACATCATTATGAATATCTTTGAAATTATTTTATACATTAACCAAAATGATAAGAAATTAAGGTAGAAATTAACGAAAATATAATTGACCGAAACCAAATTTTATGACAGGACAAACGAACTTAGTCACTTCTAAGTTCTATGGTAAGAACGAGCCACCTGAATGTTTTAAACACTCCTCAAAAAGTAAAGTCGTTAATTCATGTAACACTAAGTGGATCAGTTTATATATTCGGACGATTCCCGTTTCTATTCTGGTTCGTATACAAAGTTAAAAATATATATTTAACTAGGCTATCGACGATATACAACCGAACTCGGGAGCTTTCTTTTTTTAGTATAGAACAAGGCAAGTTTGCACGTACAGTCTTCAGTTGGATAGATTTTGTACAAAAGTTTTTACGATAACTTAAGCTATTTCAGTTGTATATTGCAGTTATCTTCAACTCTATATAGTAAAAAAAAGTTTCTATTTGCGTTAATTGGAATTCGGTTCTCTAAACTTTAAGGAAGGAAAACGCGTGAAAAATGTCTACGTGATCGTCGAGGAAAGTCCATGAAAAATATTAGACATGTTTACGCGTAGTAAAATAGACGTGACATTGTAAGAATCGATTATATCAGTGCGTAGTTGATATCACTGTATCAATATACAAATATTTTGAATGTCCAAACACTATTTAACTTATTGGTATAATTTTAGGTTATAATTGTCAGTTAACGATGTTTACTTTGGCGCCATAAACGTTTACTAATCATACTCTATCTGTGACTTGTGTTAACGAGTTCTTAATTTGAAAAACAAGCAATCTTAGCAACATCACTATGTTGAAATTTTTTAACACTTCTTTAATATTACATTTTAACCATCCTTTTATTGTATACTAGCGCTAATAACTCAATGGTTAAGGTTACCGATCCGTACTAGTTGCGGGTTTGATCCCGCCGTAAGTCTGTTGTGAACCATATCACAATACGAGCCTAGATCTTAGTTGGAATGATTACGTGAAATGTTAGTATATCTTGCTAATATTATAAATGCGAAAGTTTAGATGAATGGATGTTTGTTAGAGTTTGTAGCCTAAACGGCTGAACGCATCTCGTAGGATAGTCGGGAAGAATACATAGGGTACTCGAAATTGTAATTATTTTAATATTTAATTTCCCTTATAATATCTATGACAGATAGCATTCACTATCAGACTTTATTAAGTGCCAAATATGTCAAGGGTTGTTCCTATCTACTCATAAACATTATTACGTTAGACCTAAATATTTAGATAACTTGTTTATGTTTTTATAAAGTAGGACATAGTATGTTGTAAACAAGCGTTATTTCATAAATTTTATGACGTAGATTAAGTTTTATTATTATTTACACGTAAACAAATGAGGTAGCTGATGAATGTGTCTCATAAAATATGGATGGCTTTGTTATGGCGCAACACGCCCCTTTTTATCTAATAAACCGTAGCAGTTTTATTAATAAAAGTAATTAACAAATAATGTTTTTAAATTTAAGTAATTAATCGAATGAAATGCAAATATAAAAATTTGTATGATAGCAGGAAAGAATGCGCGATAAATGTTGTATTGTTGTGTAAGGAAAAAGATACTCAATGTAGATGTACGATAAATACAAATGCAATATAATTTCGCAAATGTAGAATTCACTATACATTTAAATCATACTACACATAATTTGCAATGATGTTACGTGTAATAACAATAAAAGAATAAGTAGTACATTAATGTTTTCTCTCACTGAAAACTTAATGGATTCCAAAAGGATTCGAAATTAACATTAAAAAAAAATTGACGTGCTATGTAAATATTTTTGACAGTTAATTAGAAAATGTACACATCAGTTAATTTTTAATTAAACATTTTGATTATTAGTAAAATTAATTATAAGTTATTACTTATAATTAATTTTTACATATTTACAAGAACATAAGTGTACCAACCTTTAGCCATCGCCTTCTGGTCTCGGTGAGGAAGTCTGCGAGCACCATCACTTTCACACGACGAAACTTCAGTAACACGAATGTCGGGGATAACCTCAACACGTACACACGTCTCGCGGGCCGGCGAGGGAGTGCGCGCCCGAGGACCACGGAGGGCCACGCCGCCCCCTCGCACACCCCCGCTCCCCCGCCCCGCACTCGTCCGGGGGCGCCATCCCTCAAACTGATAAAGAACTGGTAACTAGACAAGAAGATCCTGTGGACATTTAAATATAGGTAATAGGAGTTGTCTCTTTGAAATTAGCATATTAGGAATATTTAATATTATAATTATTTCGTTTAATCAAATTGAGGTAAAATTGTGCGAGCACGTTAGAATTCCGCTAAGATTTATGTAAGTACTAGGTTTCGCCCGAGACTGTATCCGCGTGGAATTAAAAAAAAACAAAAGCAAATAGCCTATGTGTTCTTTCAGACTATGCTCTACATCTATGCCACATTTCATCGAGTTCCGTTAAGCCGTTTAGGCGGCAAACTCTAACAAACATCCATCTAAATTTTCGCATTTATAATATTAGTTAGATTTCATGTTTTTTATCTTGCCGTTTGTCGGTTCATTTTATCAGTAAATCACATTTACGTAGACTTTGACTATAAAACGTGTGATGTCGTAAAAAGCGTCTTAAAACCGTTTTATACGAACATCGAAAAAGCTTCGACGCTTCGGCCTAGATTTTTGTGGCCGCAAAGATCTTTGGCAAGGTTAGCTGATATGGAGGCCTACATCTTTGACTATTAAATGCATATGAATTTTATCTTTATAGTATATACAAAACTTTAGCTTTTGAAAGTTGATTTTTTACAATAAGTTTGAACTTAACCGTGAGTACAATATTATCTAACTTACATAATATATTTAGTTAAGTATGTGTAACATTACTTTATGTTCCAAGGGTCCAAATCGTTTTTCTAGGAAAAAGCGGATTTCAGCAATTTTGAAAAATGCCGAAATTTCACTTTCTATCAATTTTACATAAGAGGGGAAATAATAATTGAAACGTAACGTAGCGTGAAGTAAATAGAAAATTTACAAATATGTGCTAAGGACCAGCGATAAAAATAAGATGTATGCGTTATCAGTGTTTAAGCAACATTAAATATTTGTAATAAAATGTTGGTTGGCGACATAATTAGCACATAGATAGTCGCACATTCCTCATTACTTTGATCTTGCACACTTCTGTTTGAATCTTGATTATTTACATGTCTGAGAACACATTCTCTCTCTCTCTCTCACTCTCTCTCTCTGCACTGTTTCCTCATTCATATACATTTAAATCTAACTAATATTATAAATGCGATAGTTTAGATGGATGGATGTTTGTAGCTTAAACTGCTGAACGGACCCCGATGAAAGGCATAGATATAGGCGATGGTCTGGAAGAACATAAAAGCTACTTACTTTTGTTGTTTTTTTAATTCCACGCAGACGGAGTCGCAGGCGAAAGACAAATATAGGTTTTCCATAGCTAGCGTACCCTAATCGTTCAGGATAGGGACATCAGATCATGAGGTTGCGGGTTCTAATTCCGGCATTGAGCACACCCCAGCTTAAACTTCATTTACAGTGATTAAACATAAAATTTACTAATATCTTAATACAAAATTAAATTATAGTATGTTCAACAATTAAATGCAAACATTCACGGCATTTCATCTGCTTCAAAATAGGGCAGACTTCCACTTATGCTAATACTGTTCTAATACGTAGAGTAGGAAGCATGTAGGCTAGTAGGGTAGACACAAGACTAGACAGAGCAATAAATACCCCGGTCATTGCGTCCGACGGGGTGCGGGGAGGGCGCAGGGCCATATGGGTCATCAGGGTGAAGGCTGTGGGGTAGTTAGATAACCGCTTATGTAACTGACCATATTCATTATTACAAAGTGACATTTTTATGACTCATTTATATGTCTGTATATCAAATGATTATATAAAATGTGTCAACAACTAAGGAAAGATTTTGCTTTTAACGGGTAAACTCCAAGACTAATGAATTAACTAAAAATTGCCATTTAATGGGATGTGGTAGCATTTATTACGTCAATGTATTTTACAGCGGTAATCGTCGGCACAACCGCGACATTGAACACGTAGTGAAAAGCCTCTATCTACTTTAGTGGTTGCACCATTAATACCGTTGTCGGTTCGATTCTCGGCCCGTTCATTATAACGTTTTTAAAAATATATTTAATTGATTTATGTTAGAAATACCAAAATATACATTGTTTACCGGTTCAATAAATTCGTAGATAACCATAAATATCGGATAACGTTGTATAGCAATTTGTTATTTTCGTCCATTAGTTTGGATTTACCCAGGAAAACCAATACAAGTACCGCATACTTCGATTTGACCTCATTACCTTCAAAAATATGTAGAATCCATTAAACTCCACTATAGATTGGTTAATTTATAAACTACATTTATGAATAGACTAGCAGACCATACTTGTCTGCTAAGGAAAACCTAAGTTTAAAACAATGAAAAAAAAACATGATATTTTCATAAAATATTCGCAGGATGAAGTGGAGGAAATAAATTATCTTTTCTGTTTTCCGCTATACAATTGAATGGGTTTTTTACTAATTGCCAAAAACATTAAGAGTTTCTCGTTACGTATAAAGACCCCGTTTCCACTAGTTCGACTAGCCACGCGACTTAGAACGCCTTATTCGTATTTCTTTCTTGCGAGCTGTCGTATGACAATCCCCGTGTCCGCTGCCCGTGTCTCTACACGTGAACAGGACAGTTCTGCGTGACACTTCTACTTCTTGAAAGTTATAAAAAACCTATTGCGTCAGGAATAAAACAGGTAGAGGTATATTTATATAACTGTATGTAATTAAAAGAAAACATAAAAATGTCAACTTAATTACCAATTATATCCTTCACGCGCAGTAATTAGAAACCGCGAAGCCCCTAAATAGGTAAATTAACCCTTTTCTTAATATTAATTTAAAAAGCATTTCTGGTGTGTACTTTATTATAAATTACAGTTGAAAAGTTAAAGAAACAAATCATAAAGGGAATGTTATTGCTTTTCGTATTAAAGCTAAATTAAACACCCACGTTTATCTTTCACTCCACGTTTCTCATTTTAAATTTGCTCACAACAATTTAAGTTATTAATTAAATCCGAGGGTAAATAAACGGAAATACCAAAGCTAGGAGTGTAAATATTAAGAGCTAGCTTTTGACCGCGTCTTCTGTCGCGCGGAATTAAAAAAACATAGTAATAGCCTATGTGTTATTCCACACCATGTTCTACATCTGTGCCAATTCTGTAGAGTAACAAACATCCATCCATACATTCGCATATATATAATACTAGTAAGATAAGAATTAATTTAATAGTCGAATAATTCTTTCATTCATTGTTACGTGTGAAACAGCATGTAACCAGCCCCCAAGCATTGTGTGGTCTCAAACGATACGCACTGGACATCTTGTCGCCTTCGTTGACGATAAGTCATAGTTCGTGTAACAGCACGTACACACGTAAGACAGTAATTTGAGATGTGTGCCATTATTTTATTTTCTGTCCTTACTACGCAAACTATTTTATGAATATCAGGGGACACCCTAAATATTCCCCATTGTGTAAATGTTCTATTCGATATAGAGTATATAATAGCATATATACTTACATTAATTTTCTATCAAATACTCGTTGTTATAAAAAAAACAACATCAAAACCAAATTAAAAACCCAATACCACTTACGTCAAAAACAATATCACTAACATAAAAAAAATGTATTTGCTAAGCCAATATTTGATATGGCAAGTAAAACTGTCATTTCTCCCGCCATTCCATACGTGGGAACGTGAAACTCCCGCGCTACCCACGCGCAGGTCACGTGACCGCGAATTAATCACTATACACTGCCCACCCCAGTTTTTACATTGCCAGATAAAGGATAATACACTTTATCTATTTTGACATACGGGAGATAATAACGTGTGACGACTTAACTTGTTTGAGTAGATGTCATCAAAAGCATGAAATAATTTTAGGCATTTGAATTATGCCATATACTTACCTATATATAAATTGAATAAAAAAACCTATTATAGTGATTTAAAAGTAAGCAAGTGCTAAAAACGTCAAATATGAAATAATTCCATGCCGATATGGTGTTTGTATTATTCAAGATTTTATGTAAAGATGGGGGAATAGTAATGTAATAAATGAAATCGATTCATTTAAGGAAAGCACTGAGTTTATTTTGCAGGATGCTCCGTGAAACAAATATTGGTTGTTGCAATTACACATCATACTGTGTGAATATAACCCCCCAACCACCACAATTAAGTACTTTCCTGATTACTAGAGGGCAGGGATGTTTCTTTACGCTCTAATTTTAAGCCATAAAAGAAAAATATGTTTTCAACTATTTTTAATCCCAAAAAGCTCTCAGCGTTCGAAATTCAAAACCATTAATGAATGCATATACACTCGTTAGTGTGTGTGTTTTTCGTCACACAAGTGCAATGCCACGCGCCGCCATAGCTTGCCACGTGCCACAATGTCCTGCCACGCGCCGCCACGCGCCTTTCTAATATTTTTTTTGAATAATGAGTAAAAATATTTAATTGCTTTTAGTGCATACTTTAATCTTCAATGCTCGTTAAGTACAAAATGCTTTACAAACATTTCAAAGATAATAACTTCAACAAAATATGTACAATGAAGGATTACCGTTTATGTTGACAGTAAGGAGTATTTGCGTGAAGCAATAAATATTACAAAAGACCTATGTGGCACAAATACCTAACAGTTAAGCCGTAGATATGATTCCTTTTTCTTTCATAAAAAATGCATGAATTTGTAATTGTTATATTTAATTAATATTTTTACAATAATTGTTATGAATTACACAAGAACTTTAATATAAAATATAAAAGCTTTTTAAAACACAACACTAGCGGATGTCTTATTTATTGTTTAAAAATTTATGCAAGAGTTTATTAACACACCAAAATCGATTTAAAACAACAATTTACCAATCAACAGATGAAAATGGACTCGAATTTCAATTTACATCAAAGAATCGATTGATTGTATTGGCTTTTATGAACCTAATGTGAAAGATCAATGACATGATAAAAGCAATCAGGTATAGTAAGGGACGAATGAAGGTGGACAAAGGTATAATAACCCGTGTTAAAACTGCCACACCGTCTACAAAAATGGAAACCATTAATTATTGTAGTAAACATAGAGAGGAGTCAATGCTATCAAATATCTTAAATAACTATCTTGAGTCCTCTATGAAGTTAGAAACTGTACGAAAGACAAAGAGCAAAAAAAAACTTTATAGCAATAAATAGCAAGAATGTACTTAGTTAATCTTTGAGCGATTTGAAAATTATGATATTTTTATTAAAACTGTGCACGTCGTTTCTTAATTTTCCGTGAAGAGAAAAATTAGAAATTAGAAAATATAAGATAAAACGAATAAAAACAACAGGTTCCACCGAGATTTGAACTCGGATCGCTGGATTCAGAGTCCAGAGTGCTAACCGTTACACCATGGAACCATTGGACTAATGGATATAATATCTCGTTCGGTACTAACTTATCATTCTTTAATTTTAAATAACTATGTTATGTAATTAATTTCAAAAGATAACTACATGTTTTTGTGTTAATTAAACCAACATTTTTACCACTAAGGTTAACAAGCTTTAAACTATCGGAGATTAATTTGAAAATTCAAATGATTACTGAAAGTCTCGTCATAAAACATGTTTTAGTGATGTTCACGTCACGTGACGTCATAACGTCGCGGACGCTGAGCGGGGAGCGGAGGGGGGATGAATACAACCGCATACAGGTATTGTATTGATTGGTACAGTGACGTCACTGGAATATGCACCATTTCGAGATAAAGACGTAACTGAGACTCTTAGACAACTTTTATGACCTATAATAGCGTCACTTTCAAGTTCAAACACCTACACTTTTTTTAATTTCCAATACAATGCTGAAAGTAATGCGTTTACTAAATTAATAATCAATAATCCATACAGCCGTAATTTAATTTATATATGAAAAATGATGTATGAGTGATAATTGATGTATCGATTTAGAATTGAACCCTCTCGTTAATTTAAACTGTGGCGTTGTGTTAGAGAAGCGATGGAGGCGGAGGTGGAGGCGGAGGTGGAGGCGGAGGTAATCGAGTTAGATCACTATGTTATTGATAATGATTCATCATCGCATTCGACAGACGTCGGGAAAACGCGTCTGTCGCATTGGTACTAATTTATAAGTTTGTTTGAGCAAAGTAAATGTGAACAGAGTTTAATTTCTTTTTTTGAACTATTATTTTAAGCTTGTAAATGCAGAAAAAAATGACAAGGACTTGTTATTTTTCTCATTTCTCAACCATGAAAATGACCATGGATTTAGTGCTGTTTTTCTAAATTTATTCGTTGATTTGTATAGTTAAAATCTTTGCCGGCTGAAGTTTATTATATTACTAGCTGTTCGCGTGCAGATTCATCCGGGTGAAATTATAAAAACTTTATTTTATTGTTTACATTTGTCAAATTATCAATAGCAAATGTCAAAATGACATGACATGACAAACCTTAGCAATCTTTCTTTCTTGATGTTGGCAGCAACTTATGGTCTCTTTCCCACATTAGGGTTTTTATCCAAAATATTTACCCCCTAAGTTTAATGGCGTGAAAATATATAGCCTAAAGCATGACGTAAGTGTAGAACTTTTTATTAAAAAAAGAATTATTCAAAAATATGCTGTAATTGCTGACATCTTAGGCAACAAAGAAGTGTGTGTTTACGCTTTATTATAATAGTATAGATATAGATTATAGTATATTTTGCAGTAATATATTTTTAATTATGTAAATCAATATTATACTTAAGCAAGATAAAAACGTGTGATAATGTTGGTGGTCAAATAATGATTAAAATAATAAGTTCTATTGATAAGAGAACACATGATATTCATAAATATGTAATGTGCGACGTGTCCGCCCCATTGCCGCCGCTGCGTTGTGGCAGCAAACATTGAAACACTTTTATTATTTATATTGATATCTGCATATAAAAGTATCATCGACTTAGCGTACATCAGCTTATCAATCTTGATACTTTGTGTAAAATAATAAATTATGGTTACATTTATATCTTATTACCTTTAAATGCACGTATGACTCTATTCTTAAGAAGCCGCAAGATTCTTTTCCAAGGCAAAATAAAGTATTATTTTAAATATTTTTGTACTCTTCTTGAAGTTTTGTAATACTTAACGCTTTCTTAACATTTTGTTTTTATTTATTACTGTTTTAGCTTACGCCCTTTTAACTAAAAACTTTTTTATTTATAACTAAATTTTTGTTAGAAAAATATCAAAACGTTTTAATCCATGCTCATAAAGAGATTGGCGAGAATATTATTGTAACGAAATTGCTTGCATCACGACCACCTACCCACTAGCCACTAGCTACTGGACAACACTGACCATACCGTTTTATTGCCGCACAATTAGAGTGCCGCGAATTGGGGCTGCGACCCTCTCACGCTATTGACCTTTATCCCCTACAACACAAGGTCGAATGTCCCACAACATTACTAGAAGCAAGTAAATTAAGTAACCACGCAACTGACCGCTTCATTTCGTAGAATTGCCAAAGAAAACATGCACAAGTCAACTGTGATGCACTCTATACGAATTTTAATTAAATTAATAGTTGAAATAACAAAACCCTCCTAGATTCGTGGGCTGTTATATAAGTTTCTCTATATTTGTTTTATCATTTACTTCTTACTATTTAATTAATTAGAGTGATCCATATAAAAGAAGCTCCAATGAAAACTACATTAAAATAGAATATTTAATAAAAATTAATTATATCTACTAATAAACTTATTAAACCAAGTAACTGCACAGACACATATATAGCTATAGACATTAAAAAGTTTAAAGAGTCTAACTGAGCGATTTCTTTTTATCAAAGTTAAATAAGTCAAGAAATAAGAACAGAATAACTTAGATAGCTTATTCTTAGCGCATATGTTAAACCTATTTGTGGTCAATTATAATTGTATATTATAAAATGAATATCGCATTATCATAAAACTGTTATCGTAAACTATAACGCTTCCAACAAATAATAAATCCATCAGCCGGCCGCGGCTATCGACAATTCAACTAAATTTATAACTGGCAACATCTCGTAAATTTATAATCGAATTAATTGGGGCGAGTCTATTGAATCGAGTGGGTCGCGATGAATGTCAGCTAATGACCGCGCGTGCCTTGACAATTATTTCGCGGACCCTTTCCCTAGTTTCTAATTTAAATTTAGATCGCACGTCGCGTGCATTTCGTTAAGCACTTACCTAACCTGTTGATTTATTGCTTCAAAATCATCTTGAGGATTTAAAACAATAATTTTAACATGTATTGATTAAATTACCCTTCTTTTATAGTATATGCCTAATTTAAGTCCCTTTCTCTTTACCACCCTTTTCTTATAAGGAGAGGCCATCCTCTCCTCTCTCAAGGAAGGGGAAATGGATTTGACGGTAGAGGAGATGCATAGAAAGGAGAAATATCCTCTTTATGTGTGTCTCCTCCTCCGTCGGATAAAGGTAGGCAACGCATCTGCAATTGCGGATGTCTATGGGCACCGGTCGCTTCGCCATTTTGGCGGATTCAGATGGCCGGTTGCTCGTTTGCCAACATATGTATGTTATAAAAAAAAAAAAAAGTATAGTTTATATTACAACTAGCTTTCGCCCGAGACTCCGTCCGCGCATAATAATTAAAAACATAAATGAGTAGCCTATGTATGTGTTCTTCCAGACTATGCTCTACATCCATACCAAATTTCGTCGAGATTCATTCAGCACTTTAGGCTAGAAACTCTAACAAAAATCCATCCATCTATCTAAACTTTGGCATTTACAATATTAGTAAGATGTGATGATTAGAAAAAAGTTATTAATTTTCTATGTTCAGGTATGATCATCATTGATCTGCAACGCTTAGCTGACAAACATAGAGACATTCGTATTAATATACAATTTGGAAAACAGGAATTGCCCTAGTAAACGCAAAAAGATCATTAATATCGAGGGGCAGGCACATCTGATGTAAAGAAACATGCAAATTATTTAATTCTAATTGTGTTTGTCGACAGCCGCGACTACCGCTTTCAAATAAATATTTAATTGCTACATTTAAATTGTGACTATAGCGCAGTGACGATTGACTGACAGCTGTGACGAAGCGAATTGGCGCGAAAACTCCGTTTAAAAAGTTCAATTGTTTATTACTCTTTTTTATACAAGTTATATTTTACAAAAAGTAATTGTATAAAATATTAATGGTTACTAAATTAAACATTTGTATTTATGATAAATGTTTTATCCAAGCTTGGAAATGTTTCCGACCGGCTGTTTACATATCGAGAAGTAAGTGTGGTGTGGTGAGGGAGGCCAGTTCTTCGCAATCTTTTTGTTAAGGCAAGGATAGGAAGAAAAAATAACAAGAACAGAAAATATCCTCGCTCCATTTACCCTCTCCTGTGACTAATAAATCCTGGCAACGATTTATAATTACATTATGTTCTATCAGATATATATGAGGAGCGGTCGCATAAAACTATGCGCATTGTAGGACACTTCTCGTTTACAACTTTTAGTTCGAATAAAAAATCAGTATTATAAAAATTAAGTCTTCCCGCCAAGTGACTCGTACCGCCCTCTATTAGTGAAAAAAAGCAATCAGAACAAAACAATGTAACTTTCTAAAATAGATGGCGCTGATACATATTTAATTATCTAAATTGCGAAAACAGTGAAAGTGATTTTTAAAATTTACTAGCTTTTGCCCGCGACTCCGTCCGCGTGGAATTAAAAAAAAACAAAAGTGAGTAGCCTATGTGTTCTTCCAGACTATCGTCTACACCTATACCAAATTTCATCGAAATCCGTTCAGCCGTTTAGGCTACATACTCTAACAAACATCCATCCATCCATCGATCCATCTAAACTTTCGCATTTATAATATTAGTATGAAGTATGATTTCTACTTCTATTTTAAGTAAAAGAAAAACAGGTTTCTTTCTACTTAGAATTGCAACACTTAACGGTTATACTAACAATTTAGTTTTTATTTTACAGCAACACTAGTGATTGATTGTCAGTGATTTTTGATAACTGACAGAAGTTATGTGCACAATATTCCATTATAAATATTGATTTATTTATTTTACAATATCTAAGTTTAATTAGAATCGTATCTTAATCGCTGGTATCTACATAGTCCAGTACATTATTTACACACAATTAACAATGCCTTCACCTCGGGACCAGGAGGAAGATGTGAATTTACCGATATACGTTCGTGTTGTATCATCGATTTTTATCAACTTGAATTAAGAAAATCGCATAACTATAATATATCGCATTATCATAAATAACTTACAATGTTTGGTTTTTGTTAAATATTTTACTTTAATTCTGGACTGCAATAAAAATAATTTAAATATAAAAAAAGTAGTTTATGTAATATCCACTAATAAAGCAAAATTGTTAATTAACTTTACAGGTGTCAGCCATAAGTGCGTTAGCTTTCACTGTGGCCCGGCTGCTGAATCCCTATTTATTTTATGAGAAAGATTTAGTAGGAACTGATCTAAGTAAGTACATGTTCAATTTCTCTTTCCAGAGGACTGAATATAGTCCTCTTTCTTTTAAAATGATGGCAAGATCCTTTTCTTATAAGGAAGGGACAATAAAGAAAAGTGGACTTGACAGAGATGCATAGGATACATACATGGTATTCTTAAATTAACCAACATTTATTTGCTATTTATATAAATGAGACAATTTTATTCCCAACTTAGTACTATATTCCTACACCAGGTAACTTTTCTATAGCATATTTCTCTCTGGTCAAAATAATCAAAATACAAGCAGAGTTGTTTGTTTTAGTTGTGCACTACCTGATATGTGGCATGATGGTGTTGGCGAGTGTGATTGGTGTGGTGAACAGTGCGGTAATGCTGAGCCGCAGTCAGCGGGCGCGGGCTGTCACTGTCTGGTTGCTACTGGACTCGCTGTTTGAGGGTGCTCGCGTCGTGTACGCATTTGTTAGCGCCGCAGTACTGCACGGCACTGGTCTACTGCTGCGCTATGAGCTCGCACTCACCCTCGTCCAGTACTGTGAGTTTATATTACACTACAATACAATTTTTTCCAGAATTAGACTGAAGGGAAAAAATTCGAGTCTGTCTATAATCTTTAAAAAGTATGTCTATAAAATAAGGTTGGGCATTTCATTTGCAAGGATTTAGTGGAGATGGATGTTAGCTTTTCAAGAATAGGTTTGATGATAGGATATTAACCAAGTTAAGTCACTAAGGGTTTGTTCAGGTTTACCATCTTGTTTCAGTGCTCGACAGCTATGTTTACTGTCAGATGATATTGAGACACTGACAGTGCGAGAGGCAGCTGCAGCGCCGTCGGCAGCTAAACAACAGAACTGTTCACTCAAAGAAATTTTTATAACAGTTAACTATTAGGCTAAGCAAATGTTTTATCATACCAAAGGAGTGGCATTCTGATGGCATTCTGGTCACTCTAGTATTATTATGTGTTAAAATGTATTTAAGATTAACTAGTAGATACTGTCCCAAGGGCAGATCATTTCGTAGTGAGATTGTTTTGTAAAAGATATTATGTTTTTAAAACATTATTCCATGTTAGCTGTGATTTTATCGAATTCTAAGTTTATTTGAATGAAAGCTTTACCTCTACGGAGGCGTGATTTATAGACATTGCAATGTAAATTTAACTTTTTTTGGTTGATTTTTTTTATTCTTTGTTCTTATTTTTTAATTTAAAGGTGATATTGGCCATTTTATAAGGGTAAAAAGATGCATTCCTATTTCTAGGTTTGTTTAATTTTATAATTTTAAATATATTAACGTAACTTGTGTAATTTCTTTGATCCGCCTTTGTGTAGTATGTTATGCTTGTACAATTTCTTTGTCCTAGAATTCCGGGATAAAAAAAATACGTGCAACGCGCCTTAAATACGTATAGTGAAATAAAAAATAGCATAAGCGAAAATTATTATATTAGAAAAACATTCTTTGACAAAGAAATTGGATCTAAGAACTGCCAAAGAATGAATGACTTATTTACATATGTTTTAGTTCCTAGCTCGTAGTTCAGCACATTTTGATCAAAGTATGTAACAAATTGTAACGTAATGCGTACGTTGTTCGTCAATAGAATTATTCAATTGAAAGTTTCCTGTTGTTGATTTGATCTGACGACTTTTTAACATTAACTGAGACTGGGAATGGCTCTTGTTAAATAAAACTGGGGACAATATTGAAACAAACATTTCCGTCTGGATATAATCTGTGCCTTCGAGAAACTGCCAAAGCAATACTAGCATGTTCCTTACGACATCACGGTCCAGTGCTAGATTTTTCATTAAAAAAAAATCCTATACACTTCGTTGGATGACTAAATTTCTGTCAATGAAAAATAAAACGGGAAACTATTATTTTTTTACGAAAAGACTTTACTAATATATGTTTAATTTTAGTTTTTCTCTTTCTTTTTTAATTTTATATTAAAATATTTAAGACGATGTTTATCTGACATTCTATCAGCTAATATTTTTCATTTATGTTTATTATTATTATCTCTAAGTTAAACAGACTGGCACAGCATTTACTCTCCCGCCGTATACTTAGATTAAATTTATATTGTAATAAGTATCTAATATATAGGCTCTGTAAGTGTTGAAACAAGAATTGTAAAGTATAATTAAGATTTTATGTACTCATACATTTTTATAATTCATAGCAAAAACAAACCATTTAAAATAACATTTCCTTTCCATCTCTTACGCAAAGCTCTTTTCAAATATCTTGGTGGTTGCAATTAACAGTCGTCAAGATATCAGGAAATCTAGGATTTTTGTTACATGTAACTTGCCTTGTAAACTATTAATAATGCAACATTTATTTTTAGTAAAAACCGTACAAAGAACATTGTCAATTAAAATTTTTAAAGATTATCAAAAATATAAAGTCATAAAAGACATATTTTGATTGTAGATTATTTTAGTTATTTAAAAAAATCGATATATTGGTATAAATAGATTTATGTTGTATGTATTAGATGTTTACCTCCACAAAGTATTTGTACAATTGCGCACGCCATATTATTTTGTTTAACTAAATATAAGCGGTTAGATCAACACGGCGCGGCCGAGGACAGCGTTATCTGAAGCAGCTCGGGCTTGCGGCTGTGTACTTTACAATTAATGGCTTTATATCGTTTATTTAACGTCTTCCTATATATTTATATATCAGAACTTATAATCATCCGAAATTTTATTTGTAACTTAGTTTATTTCTCGAACCGGATGGTTTATCAAAATTGTACTAGTCAACTAAAAAAAATCTAAGATCTTCTACTGTTACTTTACCTGTTTTTGCTTTATTAAACATGTTTAGAAAAATGAAAGACTTTCATTATATTTATCCTCTTTAATCTGTGAGTCGTCCGTCCAAAAATATAATGTACTCGGCTATAAGATGTCGACAGCGACAGCCTACAAAGTGCACTTCCTCTCACTACCGACTGACTGACCGACAGGCGGCGAGCCGACAATACAAAACAATAAACTAAATTATATACATAAGAATTAAACTAATTAAAAGCAGCTCAACTCGTGTGTAATTAGCCGAGTATCGGCTGTGTCTAGTCTCGGACCATTCGATCCACGTTTAATTTTAGAGTCATAACTGGACTCCAGCAAAGACCAATACTCAAACAAATCTCACACTTCGTTCCTTACTAACTTGGATTTGGAATTGTTTTAAGTGTGGCCTTGTTTAAGACGCTGTTATATATTTAAATGTCGTTTCATTCGGTCATAATTATACATTATTTGAGCAGTTTTTAATTAGTTTCCTCAGGAAAGTTAAAAAAATTACAAATTATATCAAAAGAATTACAATTTTAGTTTTGTTAATGGCTCGCGTGGAGTTTAACATCCGTTTGATATTGTCAACACGCGGACCAATTTACAAAATGATAATTTAATTCAACAACTTGTACACAAAACATTGAATATCGACAAAAACTCAAAAATATATGTGAAGTCGGCGGCGTCCTCAGTCAGCTGACTGCTCCAAGCCATTTATTATTTATACCTACTACAACTTTACCCTGTACATTCGTAAACATGTTCATCCAATAATATATTGTAGGCCGATTATTGCTTATTTACTCTGTACTGCAAAATGTATGCGCGGGAAATTATCACAACTGACATTTTGTTTTTTAGATCGCGTTTAAAAATTCGGGCGCAAACATTTCACATCTTACAGAAATTGTTCAAATGTTTTTAAAATTACTTCGTTTATTGTAAAAATATCGTCCATTTAAAAATTTCCGTTCCAAATTATTTTTTGCAAATTTCGTACAATTTTAAAAAATATCTCTTCCTGTGTTCCAACCGCAAATGGCACAAAATCAACTATTTCGATCAAAAAATACGACAAAACATCTAATATCACTATAAACTATTGCTCGCATACGAAAATACTTTAAATTTATTTTAATGGCACTTCTATATTTGTTTGAATCTATATCAATGTAGACATGTAATATTGATTAACCGACGTAAGGACTACATTTGTCAAAAGCATTAGCACCGTCTACTGTTAAGTGGCAAAGTGTGTCATTCGTCATTGTGCCAACACGCGGCACACTCTCGCCGGATGGTTGGATACCTAATCCAGACCATAAAATCCGACAAAAAGGCCTTCAGAGACTTAAACGTCAAAATGTTATGAAACACTAAATTTATAGGTTATAAATCTATGGGAATTACTTTGCAACTATCATAACGAATACTTTGAATCGATTTATAAACTCACAACCCACTAAGGTCATATAATTTACAAATGTGAATATAATCTATTATATAATTATGTTACAATCTGCGCAACCACACTCCTGAGATCCAACGAGGAACATAACAAACAATAGTTAGAAATGAGGACATCGAAACAATCTAATACAATTAAATGAAATGCAATTAAACTAAAACTATCAACTATCTACAATAATATTGTCATGTATTTATTACAATATACAAGCAAGTTTCGTTTCTCTGTCAAAGCAAAACAACCCATCAAAAGTATTTTTTAGACCGAAACAAACTAAATTCGTCGTCCGATTGACGCCATTTTGAGCATTAAATCGATATTTTAAAATTCATTAATAAATAATGTAAAAAAATGCCTTTACCTACACTATGAATAGATTCAATAATGTTATTTAAAATCGAAACAAAAAAGAGAAAAACACGGCAAATATTTCACTTAGTAACAAAAGTGTACTTGATTCATTAATTCAAGGATTATTTACAATATTTACTATTTCATCTCCTTAACAGTTTCCTAAGCAAACAATGAATATAATTTCTCAACGAAAATGCACTTGTCAAACAAAAATAGTTACTCTATGCTGCTTGTCTATGGCAGATATACACTGATATAATCTATGCCCAGGACACGGCGCCATCTAGCGGCCGCGGATATGTCTCCTCATTGCTATACTATAACTTAATTTACATTACTTAACAACTAAAGTATAGTTACACAAACTTATCTCCTGAGAGTTGCTGTTATCGAAGTTAATTCTGTCCGATTTACACATAAAAATGGTATTTAGTGTCAGACTATATAAAAGTGCATCTCCGTTGCGCGTTTTCTCACAACGTATTCTTACGTATTAGGAACAAAGGTGGCCGGTTAAATGCTTCGAAAAACTTTGGCACCTCTACATAAAGCACCTACTTATGTCACATTTGACAGCCGCGAATAAAAAACCTAATTTGGCCATTTTGCCACCAACCAATACTATTATTTCCTCACTTACGCCTAAGTTTAAATTGAGTACGTTTTTCGTCTGTACATTGCATAAGCTGTATTTTACGAAATTCACTAATTTCATCTCATAATTCATAGTTAGATTTAGATAGCTATTAGAAATTTCAAAATTGATAAGCTACTACTAGATAACACTCCGTTTGGCATAATTTTTAACTCGTTTCAGTTGAGCTTCTATCTATTGAAATTAAACTATCGAATTATAACTTAGTAAAAACTATGAGCAGAGCTGTGTATATTTAGCAAGTTTTTTTTTTCTGAAAACCATCTGCAATTAGTTTACTTTTGTTACGTGTAGCCAGGTGTGGGCTGCAGGCGGTGTGGGCGGGGCAAGGCGCAGAGGGGCGGGGCTAGGCGCGGAGGGGCGGGGCTAGGCGCGGAGGGGCGGGGCTAGGGCGCAGCTAGAAGTTCTGCTGTCGCTTGCGCTTGAGGTGTATGGCGTCGAGTATGGGGCGGCGCTTGCGGTCGTAGCGCGCGCGCAGCTGCTCGATCTCCGCCTCCATCTCGGCGTCCAGCCGCGCCATGCGCGCCTCCAGCTCGCCCTCCGACAGGTACGCCAGCTGCACACACCGCGCGTTACTGCACCACATCCCACAACCTCCCGAGAGGCAACGCCTTCAGACATCTCATTTGGCAACTTTATTTTACAATTACTTTTATAAGAATTAGCAATTTATTAGCATTTACATTTTTTTTAAACTTGTCTGTCGAATAAAGCAATATTTTTGTTTCCTCTTATTTCTTCTCTCTTTTCTTTCTCTAAGTAACGACCGACAAACGTTTACACTATAATATAGATCCCCGTAAGTCCGCAAAAGAACGAGAGAATATGATAATATATACATACAAATTCTTATAATAAGATTGGTTAGGGATTAGAGCAAGACAACACACACTAAAGTGGTTAAGGGAGGACAAAATTACATACATATACATTTAAAGGATAAATTGATTGTTATTGGAATTGCTGGAAATTAAAATATCCATAATAGTAAGGGTGGAGATATATTAGTGAGTTAGGAGGAGGTAGGAGGTGGTGTGGGCGGGGCGTGCTGCAGTGCGGACTTACGGGGGGTGTGCGCCAGCGGCAGCAGCGCGACGACGTGCAGCTGACTTACGAATTCGAAGTTGCCCTCCTCCACCAGCGCGCGCTGCAGCCCTGCGCCCCCCGCGCCCCCCGCGCCCCCCGCGCCCCCCGCGCCCCCCGCGCCCCCCGCGCCGCCCGCCTCCACGCTGCAACGACACCGCACATTGCTACTACATTCTCCTTACATTTTAAACTTTAAATAGTAGGTGGTTGGTTACCGCGCCGTGTCGTCGGGGGGCAGCAGCGTGTGCGGCAGCGCGCCGTTGCTGGCGCGGCTGATCTCCTTCTTCTCGAAGTGCTCGAGGAACAGCGGCCGGTACTTGGGCCGGTTCGTGTCCATCGGGTCCGTGTCGTGTCCTAGGACAGAGTAGAAATGTTTACAGGTGAATGTGTGGAGCAGTGCAGGAGGAGGTGCGGTGCCGCAGTACGCACTCTTCATGGTGGCGAGGTCCGGCTCGTTGATGACCATGGTGCCGAGATCTGCAGCGAGGTCTGCAGTGGCGGTGCCGTCGCGCGCGGGCACCAGCGTGCCGTCGCGCTGCTTCATCGTGGCCTCGCTGTAGCCGTCGCCCTGCGGACACATACGCGTCACGTCATGCCACGTCAAGTGACGTCACGTCAAGTCACGTCACGCCACGCCCTGGCCGCAGTCCGGGGCAGCCAGCGCAGGAGCAGCACTCACCGCGCCGAAGGTCTTGGCGTTGTTGCAGTTCTGCTGCGCGCTGCGGAAGGCCTGGCTCTCGCGGATCTCGCGCGCCTCCGCTATCATCGTGCTCAGGATGCTCGGATGCTTCGCGTTACCTGACCGTTCACAATCACATGTTATTATTAAATCAAATTTCAACTTCCTTTACAGAATCACGTGGAAATTACTAACCGATAAATTCGTGTGTCAACAGGTACTCTGCGGTCGCTCTCTCTTCGGGATTTTTGACGAGACACTGACTGACAAAGTCTATGAACTCCGGCGACCACTGGTCGGGTTCTCTGTAAACAAAGTGATCGAGTATGAGCTACACTGCACTGGAGACAATGCCAGCCAACAGTGGGGCGAAGACTGAGGAAGGTGCACCTGAAGGAGGGCGGCGGCTTGGTGGGTATCATGAAGATGGCGCGCATGGGGTGTATGTCGCCGTAGGGCGGCTTGCCCTCGGCCATCTCGAGCGCGGTGATGCCGAGCGACCAGATGTCGGCGACGCAGTCGTAGCCGATCTCCTGTATCACCTCGGGCGCCATCCAGAAGGGCGTGCCGATGACGGTGTTGCGCTTGGCCATGGTGTCGGTGAGCTGTCCGGCGACGCCGAAGTCGGCCAGCTTGGCGTGGCCCTCCGTGTTGAGCAGGATGTTGCCGGCCTTGATGTCGCGGTGGATCTTGCGGCGCCGGTGCAGGTACTCCAGCCCCTTCAGCGTGTCGATTAGGATGGTCGCGATCTCGTCCTCCGAGAGCGTCTTCTTGCGCAGCCGCATTATGTCCGACACCGAGCCTGCGCCACAGTATTCCATTACAATCTGCAAAGACGTTCGTACAACTTTACACAAATGACCTTCAAGGCCAAAGAGGTCAGAAGACATGTTACATCAACGCTAGTTTAAAAGATTTTTAGAGTTAAATGGCGATGATAATTCAAAATGGAATTATGGCGTGGTGGTCAATGTGACAGCTCACCCATAGGTCTGTGTTCTTGAAATAACTTCCGTAGTACTTGACGACGTAGGGACTATCGCACTGCTGCATGATGGAGATCTCCTTGATGATCTCCTGCAGGTCCGTGTCCACCGGCACCTGCTTGATGGCCAGCACCTGCCCGCTCTCCTTGTGCAACGCCTGCAACACGCGATACAACGTCCTTGTAAGACAGAAATCGAGCTTGTATGTTTACTTACAACATACCATTTTGAGACAAATATTAATTGAAAAATGTATCGTATTGGTATACGTAAGGAAGTTACTTTATAAACGCTGCCATAAGACCCTTCGCCAAGCTTGCAGATGATGTCGAACACCTCCTCCGGCTGCCGCGTTAGACTCTCTTCTGATAACTTCTTCAATTCACTGAAAAAAAAAACGATTAACATTATTGCACATCTAAAAAATAGACAAGATATTAAAATCTCAAATAATAATAGCTATGTTATAGAGAGAAAAGTCAATGACACGAAATGTAATCACAGTCCGCCTACACACGTAGACGAATGATTTGCACAAACACATCGGACTGTACGAACAATTGAGTCCGCCACACGTCATAGCATTAATATTTAGCCTAATCTTTGCATATAAACTACACCTCTCTTAGGGTCTACCTCATACGGTTAAGTCACAGAACGATCATTGATCCTTAAGAAAGATAAGACACCGCTGTGAACTGGTTATCTCCTTCCATAGACTAACTTTAATAAGGCATGAAGTAGGATACAACCAGTTATAAAGTTTACACAATGGGTTGAAGTCCATAATAATTACGTAATTCGATATCTAAACATATCACATTATTGGAAGAACCATATAAAATTGATGACAATCGATCTATATGTCAGTGACCGCTTATCAGGTGCGTGGGTCCCGGCCGGGAGGTTTTTATGTCCCCTCTGACATATCATTTGTCTATAATGTCACAATGTATTGGTGTATGGGTGGCATATATGGATGCAATTTGTCTAACCCGCTATAAATGGACGTAGGAATAAATTCAGGTTTTGTAAAAATAGCAATTTTTATCGGTAGAATGGGACTTTAAAGTTAATTTCGTTAATAAAGTATTCATAGTTTATCATCAACATAACAAAACAATACGGAATGCGTTAATTATGTGGCAATGCGTAATCGTTGGCATGCGGGCTGCGAGCCGGAGCGAATCAAGCGACACGTGCTGAGGCTGCGGGGCGATGGGGGCCTGACCGGCGGGGGGTATACACCGCAAACGCACGGATAATTAACAACATACAGCTTTATCGCTCAGCCTCCAAGCATCATTGTTACTGCTGCACTCATTTGTTATTGTGTTTTTGTCTTAAATACAAAAGAATGTTTAAGTTAGAGTACGGTTACCCAAACTGAAGCTGTATCGCTTTACAAAACAATTTGCTGATACAGTCTTGGTTAACTAAACATTTGCTTATTTAATATTAAATAGGCGAAATTGCTACCCAACCGAGCCCTGTTTAGCCCGTCTAAGTCGGTGGCAATCAATAAATATAACAAAAAATATAAGGTTTATAATAAGCCGTTGCAAAATAGCGACTAATTTTTGAGCGTTAAAAATGTTTGTTTCAGTTTGATACGATCATTGTCTTTGTCAGTTTGCGATGCAAATACAATATGCCTTTTAGAAACAGAGGTTCCAGGCTAGTTGAGTGCTCGATATTCTGGTGTAGGATGTGGGATAAACACTCGTCACCGGCAGCGGCTACTGCGGAAGCACCGTCAGTATTTATAGACCGCAGCGTCGTCGTCACGAGATCCACGTCTCATTTTGATGTTCATTATGTTAGCTTATCTTGTGTTACCATGAATCATTAGCGTCACCAAGAGCAGATGACTTCGCCCTCCCTAGAGACTCAAATGTAAAAGAGATACAAAAACCAGGAAGTAATTGACCCTAGCCCTAACTTAGATCAGCGCCTGGCGATACTCATGTCTTGAGTCACATCACTATAACGTTTTCAGCATGGTGTTGCTCAGTTTCCTAAACAACTGAACCGATTTCGACGAGCGATGTCTCATTCGATTCGTAGGTATTCTTCCCCTGAGTATCGAGTGTTCTTCCAGACTATGTTTTACATCTATGCCTAATTTCAGCGAGATCCATTCCGCCACTTTGGAGATACATAGTAATAAATATCCATCCATCTAAACTTTCGCGTTTACAATATTAGAAAGAAGTAAGATGTGTTGTTTTAGTTCGTTGAAAGTTGTTATTCGTCACAGAGAGAGTAGTGTCATCATATTATTAAAGCAAGTTCAACGAGCTGACTGTGAGCAAGGTCAAGTGTCGGTCTTACAAACAACCGGGGTCATAGAGGAAAAAAATTACGAATAAAATTTCAAGTATACACTTCATATAGAAATTATAATGTTTGTGTAAGAAAACGTAATTATGGTGTAACTGTACTCACAAACAAATGAATTCCCACGTAACAGTAACTACATAACTTAGCATTTAATTAAAGGAGAATGATGATTGAAGAAAACGTAGTTGCACAGAATTTTGTAACAGGATATTTTATTATTTGCAGTCCGTTATTCAGTTGCTATCTCTACTTTAAACCGTATTAAATAGCATACAAGTCAGGGTAATCTTAACACAACATTGTTATCTGACGGTCAGGTTCGAAGCGATGCCTTTCCCACGGCCACTTGCCTCGTCCGCAAAATTGATACGTTCGTAACCTAACTGTTCACTACAACTTTACAAATTTTAATTGAGGACAAAGAAAATGTTCATAAACATTTACATTTATGCACAAACAACTATCGCAATAAACTTTTTGATCGCTTCTTTAACCGAATGTATTAATTAAATGCAATATCTCGATTTCTCTTAATTTAATTACACTAATAAAAATTTCTTTCAACGATCGACATGTTATACACTTTTTTAAGCCTTGAAATGTATACAAAAACCGGCCCAACTCGCCTTTATAGAATTAATTTGATGATGTTATCATCAACCCTATCAAGGAACTAAGAATTTCAAACAAAAGAATATTTACAAACATAATCTAAGATTCATCGTAAGTTATAATGATTCTTATAAAAAGCACAGCACAAATAGTAATTATCTATTGTTAATTAATATGAAGCTCCTAATAAGATATATAAACACACGTGATGAGGCATGTGGGCATATGTAAACAGTAAACACATAGTGATGCGCTTGCTCGGCCGCAGCTGACCGCCTGCCAGTGGGCTGGCGACCAGCTGTGCAAACACTTGCACACTCATATGCCTACTGATTACGTGTTACGTTACGGGGAAATATCAGCTTTGTGACGTCACAAGGTATACTGCTGGGCTTAAAAACAAAGATGTATTTCAAGAAAGTAGTGGTAGGATCCCTTAGGGAAGATCCTCCCTCGGGTCTTTCTTTAACTAAACCTTTCGGATAAAAATTAAGGGACCAGTTTCAAGTTTAAAAGTGCCTAAAATAAATACTGAATGTCGTGATGTCGACAAAATCTGTGTCATGTAATAAATCAATAGACGCTAAAATCCTGGACATTAGACGCTAGCTCTGAATAGACGGAGAAATAATAAATCAAAAAGGTGACAAAGCAAATATAACTTTAAATATTACACCCACCTCACACTATTTGTAGAACTAGTAGATCGTATGGTTATAATTTTAATAATCAAGGAAACTGAGCGGGGTCGAGGAATGTGGAGATCGCGTTTACCTCGAACTAGTGATTCATGGAACTGGGAAGTGTGACAACGTATGCACGCATTCCTATCGCCAGGATGAAGGACTTACTAAAATAAACTCGACAAAACTGATCCCTTATCGGATTCTTGTTATCAAGCCAATCCAAACAAGGATGACTGAAAATCAGTAAGGTGACCTTTTCAAATTATTAACATCACAACGTATATTAACGTATATATAAAATCTACAATACTTGGATTAGAAGGAAGGATACTTGACAAAGGTCTCACCCTTGCGGCGGCAGGCGTTCGTTGGCTGTCATCCTGTCTGCACGGCGCTTCTTGCAGGTGTTGCAGGTGAGCGTGGGCGCACCGCCCTCCCACAGCCCGCTCTTCCAGAATACCAGCCGACCCTCAGCATCCATCGGGTAACGACATTGCAAACACACCACGCACAGAGGAATCCTCAACTTACTTCACAATGACACAGCACTAAAAACCCTCCTTTAATCCTTTCGTATAATATTTAAGAAACAAATATTGTTGACACTAGCTGCTATTTCTAAAAAATTGACTCTACTGTACAACAGGACAGTAAAAACTAATTCAACATTAAAAATCTAAAATATCCCACATGTCGCAACCAACACATGGCATGGTGGGTGCTCCAAAGTCACAGTCGAATGCCAAATCTTTATGTAACGTCAAACAAGATCATCCGAAAACGATTAACAAAACTGAAATCCCAAAATAAACGAGTGTATGCAATGTGGTGCGGCGAGCAGGGCACGAGACCGCGAGACGAACTCCCTTCGCGACGTCTCTCAAAAGACTGCCTTAAAAGCACCACGCTGCGTTGCGCGCCAGCGGCAAACTCCATTGTAATTTCACTATTCACACAACGAATAAAATATCCCAGATTTACTTTGAAACAATCTTGATTAAACTTAAACAAAGACCGAGACATACAATGAGGGTTGAAATTCTAAATTTCTTTTACAATCTCATTGCAAATTTTAACTCTGCAATCAAACAGTTATGTACACAAAGGTATGTCAAGTTTCTATTATGAAATATTTCATAAATGAATAGAGAAATCTTACGAAATTAAAAAACCTACCTGCTCTATCCTATGCTAACATTTGCCTCAGCAGTATTTGAGTACGACGGATTTTTGATATGAATTTAATATCGATCCAAACATGAATATTCAGATAAATACGCGGTGCATGTTAGATGAATTTGTTGGTGGATGCTATTCATTCGCCTTGTAATTATTCTTAACTCATTATGAATTGCAGTTATATAGATGCAACGTTGTCGTTACTATATCTATTTCCAGACACATCGACCAACACACCTTCCGTGATACTGTAACTGTATCCGTATTGCTTCTATCATGATTTATGGGTCCAATTAACCGGTCGCCTTTAGAGCGGTCGCAAAGCCGTCATAAATCAGGAAGCGAGAGTTTTTCACCGTGTCGGCTGCCGGCCGGCTCGGCTGGGAGCTGCGGCCGAGTCCGCGTGTTGGTCTGTCTATTAATACATACGGATCCTGAGCTTTACGTGATGACCTTTTTATTAGCATCTGGTCGATCCTCGCTGCGATAGACTGTTTTATTGATTTTTATTATTTTAATAGCAATAACTTGTACTATTTAAAGAAAAGAAAGTGTTTATACTTGATACCTTGGACAAACACAAGTAATATTTTCACAATAACTTGTTATTTGAGATACTTATCGTTATATCCGTATGTTGATCTGTAGGTAATCAAACTATTTCATAAGAAACAAGAGCTGCTGTCAGCAGATCACACCGAGGTGACTCAGGTGCATATGGAAGACAAAGATTCCATATTATAACATTTACGACCCAATCTTCATGCTTTCACTGTGCTTGACTTCGATTAAGAATAAATAAGTTTTATTTTTACATCACAATCAACGTAATAATCTTCACAGTGCAACATATTTATTTGATTTGTTAATTGTCAACATAGCGGGTCACCTTGCAGGAGTCCTTGCAAGAAGCGTCGGATCCGGTTTGGAGGACGTAAGTTACAAATCTACTGGAAGAACCAGATAATATCTGATACGTTACTAACGACATTGAATATTGCATAAACTCCTGTTGACTGATTATTGTCATCAGTAAAATAAAAAGAATCGTCGATTTTTAAATAAATCCACGATTTAAAGGTAAATGTTAAAAATAGTTGGAGTGGAATTGGTAAAAAGTAAACTAAATTATCATATTAGCTAATATTGTAGCAATATTCCTTTTCGCATTGACGTATATGTAAAATAGTTTCCTGTTAGTCTGGTTTCGGACCAATAAATACATTATGAAATGTAAAACATGCACCCAATGACCAGGCCGCTCGGTGGCGCGGCATGGCATGTCGGTGAATCACGCGGCTGTCTTCTTGTGCGAATGTAAATAGTATAAAAATGACCTATTATTGGACGTATATACAGAACTATGAAATCCTGGGTGCACAACATTAGAGAGTTGATCGGTATAGTACTAACAGCAAACCTCTGCTAGTTGGTAAGACAAGAAGTAACTAACCTAAGTATAACTCGGACATTTGTCACTGTCTACTCCCAGATGAATAATTCATCTGTGTGTATGTTTGTGTGTTTAGCGATGTCGACGGCAGAAGCCACTCTGTCTGCGGGCCCCCGCCGATTGTCTCACAATATGCGGCTATTTCTGTGCCCAAGACGCGTGCCCACGCATTCCTTGTGCAGGAATTTTGTATTTTTGTCCTTATGTCCGTTCCTTTCGATATAATGCCCGGTAGCCGAGTGACATGATTTTAATTTACTGAAACGTTTATCAAAGCAAAAATTAATCTGAACCCTCAAATATATCCACTAGGACAACAGACAGCATTGGCATGTCGTAACAATTTATAATTTTGACTTTTCAAACTCATATTTTCTTATACAAACCCGACTGCATGATCATACAATGTGCTTGCAATAAAACTCAGAAAAAACTACATATAAATTCACATGTGATTTCGTTGAAGCCGCCAGGACATGGCGTAATGCTTCAAGAGTCTCAGAGCATATCGGTCTTTAACCTGGCCGTCAGAGACGTTAAGAAACTACTTTACATATTCTATTTCCTTTACTATTCACGTGAAACGTTGCAGCGTGGGCCGGCCGAGTCGTTTGCTCTACTTTCAAGTGGACGGTGTGGGTATTCATGGATCTCAATTAGTGGATGGCAATGATACCATATAAATTGTTTGACATATCAAATGGTTCTAAGAGCGCAATGTAGACTAGTTTTCACGATGGTTTTATTATCAATAATAATAAAAAAGACTAAAGACTACCTCATATTCATTATTTTTTTACAAGTAGTGTAGTGTTTATTGAAGCAAAGAAAAAAGTTTATCCATAGTGATCCGCTAAGCGGCCATCGGAAAGGGCTTACGCAGCAGTCGAGCGACGGGTCAGCAAAGATCGACGACCCAGAAAGTGATCAAATACTGCGGCCGCCCCCCACTGCACCCCGCCAGCCCCGAGCAAACCCACGCGTTAGCATTTAGCACTCGCGAAATGGAATACACGGCGGGGCTATAAACAACTTTGTGTATCTGGACCGCGCAGTCAATAATCCCGCGTAAATATAGTGGCGGTGCGTGCCTCAGTGGTTACACTACTTGCCCCATCTAGTCCAGGATATGGCTTTAAATCCTGTAAATAGTATTACTGGAAAGGTTCAACACCACTATCTTCTATAATGACCATGAAAGATTTGTGATTTTTTTAAATAGCACAAATATCCTCTAGAAGGATCCCCTCAACTCCTATAACTTAGCTCAGTGTTACATACCCATATCTGTTGTTTTTCACACATTTCCCTATTTAAAAGTATTTAAGCCAATCATGGACAATGAACTCGTTGGCGACATCTCTAAAGGAAGACAGGAATATGTAACCAATTGGTAAAATGGAACTTATAACTGGGTTAGCTGGGACATTTAACTGTCTTATGTCATAGATACATTTGAATTACTATTTATTCCTGAGGTACCATATCTTATATAAACCCTGTAATCTTATAATGAAATGTACGCAGCAAATGTCTCGAAATGATGAGTTTTATTCGAAAGTTAAAGAACCTATAAAACTAGTTGTTAATCAATACTTTTCATGATGTGAACCAGTTTAATATTAGTCACAAGCAGACAGGAAATCCTCCAACTTATTTGTATCCTATGAATATATTCGTACTGACCTTTAGATATGATAATTAATAAAAATAAATTAATACTAGTTTTTTTAAATACACGAAAATTACGAAGCCCAAAGGTTACTCAAGATAGTTTGAAACCATTATTTTTAACACCGATAAAGAGTGTTGTTCGCAACCCGTTTCGACTTTATTACTTTCATAATCATTATCAACTTTTCCAATCAAAGAATTAGGAAAACTTTTCCTCCTGTGTTCTGCCTGGCACAGAGTGGTTACGTATGACATAATAAGAGTTAAAAAGGACAATTAACAGTAACATAGGTATGCGTGTATATTTAAGGAAGCAGGGTTAAGGAAACGTTTACTCTTTATTAGTCATTTGGCCAAAGAACTGGCGTTGACAACAACTCTAACAATTGACGCAATAATCAATCCATTCTACAGTCGGCTAAACTATGTCACGCGTAGCAACCGTACTGCAATGTTTGCATATGTTTTACTGATCAGAAATAGTATTATGCTAAACATACATTGCTAAAATTATTAAACGTGAACGATGCAAGTAATGCAATTCAGCGTAACTTCATTAACGTGACCCCGATCGGAATACCGTTGAATGGGTCGTTGGTCGTCGCGGCGCTGCGTGTTGAGTCACGGCGATCGGCGCTCGGCCCTCGCCTTGCAGGTGGCGGCTGCGACAATACGCTTGCCCATAAAAGTGCCCCAGCCCGCACGTAATCGATAACACCGCCTTGCCTTCCTGGTGCGAAACTAAAACATTTGTTGTACCTTTTAATGAAGGCTCAAGGACTCCGACCCCACCCAGCATAACTCACGTAGCGAATAGGAACTACTTGTGTGAATATTTTAAAGTTTCTTTAGATAAAAAACTAAGAGAAAGTACATGAGAAACTTTGACGTGTTTTGTACGCAATAAGGTTCACGAGGATAGCTTCCTTAATGCGCCTGAAAGCGTTATAAATCTTTAAATGTTTATTTTAGTAGATGGAAACATTTTTCCCAAATATATCTTATGAATATATCAACAGACATTTAACTTTACTTGTAAATGTTTCGCATTATACGTAATAGTTCTCGCCGCACTGAAAGAAAGAGCTCTGCTACGATCTAGATTAAAATTTCCGCCAACACTTGGAAACAATGGCGCTGTCAGGAATGTTTCCCGCGCGCGGGAGTCGCGGCCATTTTGTGACCCGTTACAATGAAAAGAAATTTTCGCATTATTGTACAACACAGCGAATCCGATGGTATGTTGTATTGTGTGAAGAAATAATTCTTGCAGTCACAGGTTGAATGCCCTCACAGCCTTTTGTGTCATCCATTGAACGGGAATAAAAGAAACTAGTATAAAAGAAGCTAAGCATTACTTACTATGTGTCCGTAACAGTAAATTATAAAACATACACAAGAACTATCACAATTGGTATAAGAAATGACTTCCATATTGTTAAAAAAACATACACCAACATTAACTTTGAACTATGTTAGATATAAATACACACTTTTATATTAAGTTTTGTAGATTATACTATATCAGACGTTGGTTGTGTTAATAAATATTAACCAACAAAAATTTAACTATACAAAGTCTTCAAATATATACTTTTCTGAATGTGTCTGTGATTGTATTGTCATTGATGCTATACATGGCTATGAGCCAGGATATACAGTTTTGGATGGCATGCCACACATCAAATTAAACAAATATAACTGAATATACATGTATTCCTATAATATTTAAATATAGCATAATAAATACAAGTAAATATGACAATTTAAATATACCTCAATAACATAAATATATGATACTGCCTAACACAACATTCATAATTTTTCTATGGAACATTATATATAGAATTTTTCTATGTATTATGTTCAATAGAGAAGATGATCTAAGTTGGCGGAAAAGAGCCAAAAACTACACAATAACAAAGATTTTTAATGCATCCATCTAGCTCCTTGAGTATGAGACTAGGCTAATAAAAGACTACAGCCATTACATAACTCACTACCCAGATGGGTAGGCAGAGACAATGGACTTCCTTTTGGTGTGGATCTGGCACACCTCTCTCATATCTTCTATGGTCATAAATCCAGGATTAATAAATACAGGCTCTATATATGGTTATAAGGTGAGAATGGTAAAATTGTCATAAGAATCAGTCAATAGTACTAAATTACAATAAGCAATAAAATGGCAATTCTCATAAAACACCATGCAGTGATAGGTGAGAATTAAATAGACAAAAATATGAGCTTGAAATCAATCATTTTTTAATTTAAAGTTTATACTATTTGAATTTAATTATTAATATTGTCAAGTACTGTCATAGATTCGATTTTTTCCTTCAAAATATTTTTAGCCTATGCACATAATTTTTTTAATATTAATTGTCTTTGTATTCTATTTTTAAAAATCATTCTGACAATATATTTTTTAAGCTTTTTATTTATACGTTTTGCAGTTTTTAAAGTTTTTATAATTTTATTATTGGTAATTTTTAACTCAATATTTCAAGTTTATTTAATTTCTGACAATTTTAATGACCGCATAAAAATTACAAAGTTAATTAAATAAGGAACCACGTCCAATTCCGGGATTTTCGACGTCAGGTAAATATCTGCATGGGATAGAAAGATACGAAACTTGAAAAGTAGGCAACGAGTTATTCTTACCTCTTTGATGATATTTCCGTCATTTTAGCTGTATTTCCAGAACAAATATTAAACACGTGCACAAAAGTCCATTATTTTCTAATGTTGAAAAATTGAAACATCAGTCCATTATCACTTAAAAGATTGCAACTTCACATAAAAATAAAATGTATGAGTTGTGAACAATTCAATGCATCGCATGATTTTGATTCGCGTGTGCTGTCAATCCGATAAACCACAGACGTTAATTATGCTGTCAAAATTACGCATTACGTTCCGACTTCCCCAAAATACCTATTTTTTAATTTGAAAACTGATATTTATTTTAACTATTTGCTAAAAAATACGCCTTTAATCTTTTTGAAAGACTATTTCTTGTAAAAAAGTTGTTTTCCTCTTTAGATTAAGATGAAAATTACAAAGTGAAAAAGCGAAATGCATCTAAATTCTCGTCATTTTGGAAGCTTCCGTGGAAAAGTATTCAACCACGATCTATCAAAAGCTTTATAAAAATTTTCCATGTTGGATTTTCATATTTTTAATATGAATAAATGATAACGGTTCTCTTACTGCGAACAAAATTGCGTAAAACAGATGATCGTTTCTTTTATGTCGTTACTATGGTAACTTCATATTGATAACAAACGCATGGCCAATGGCCGAGTTCAAAATTCTTGTGTTTACTGACATTCTGTCAAGCAGCAATGTAACCGGGAAGAATTTTCCGTATTGATTAAACAGTTGTAGTTTAACATTTAGTAACTGTTAGTGCAGTACATAGTTAGTAGTTACTGAGTTACTTGAAGCCATGTTCAAGAACACTTTCCAGTCGGGCTTTCTTTCAATTCTTTACAGCATAGGAAGCAAACCTCTACAAATATGGGATAAAAAAGTACGAAATGGTCACATAAAACGAATAACAGACAACGACATTCAAAGTCTTGTCCTAGAAATAGTTGGGACCAATGTCAGCACAACTTATATTACATGCCCTGCAGATCCAAAGAAGACTTTAGGCATCAAACTGCCTTTCTTGGTTATGATTATTAAAAATCTTAAAAAGTACTTTACTTTTGAAGTTCAGGTAAGTTGATTTAGTGCTTTAAATGCACCTTTTAATCATTATTCAATAATTAATTTATTAAAAATGTATTGTTTCAGGTTTTAGATGATAAAAATGTGAGAAGAAGATTCCGTGCCAGTAATTATCAGTCTACTACTCGCGTAAAGCCATTTATCTGTACAATGCCTATGAGACTCGATGAGGGATGGAACCAGATCCAGTTCAACCTTGCTGACTTCACTCGGCGGGCATACGGGACTAATTATGTTGAAACACTCCGTGTCCAAATTCATGCAAATTGTCGTATCCGAAGAGTTTACTTCTCTGATAGATTATACTCAGAAGACGAATTACCTGCTGAATTCAAATTGTTTCTACCTATACAAAATAAGACTAAAACCGCTGTAGCTACTTGAAAATGTTTGTTCTAGAAAAAAAATATTGCACAGTATATATTGTTTAAGTCATTCAGTTTTTGTCAGGCATGAGATAATCCATTTTGTAATATTTGAATATGCGGTTTTGTTTTCTTCAGTAATAAATTTTTTTATTATTGATTTTAATGGTTATTTATCCAGATTTTACACCTTTTTAGCCAAGCCTAATTAAAAATGTGTATAGTATAACTTTCGTAAAAAATCTGATATCACATTTTTTTGGGAACTTATTACTGTGTATGTAACATACATTCTCTGACTCTGGTAAGAAAAACTAGATTCAAGAAAGCTGATTGTATAATTGGTGTTATTTTAAGCTGAATTGGTTGTGAGATTTATTTCAAATGGCTAGGGTAAAGTGAAAGTACTAACCAAACTAATATCTTGCTCTAGTATTATTTTCCTTATTCTACTAGGAATAGGATTTTTTTAAATTATTATATTGTCTTTGGCTAATATTGGGGCACTTGACGGACCCTCACATGGCAACACGTCACAACAGTGACAACTAGTTTCTAAATTGTCTATGAATTTATATGGTGATGATTTATAAAAATGGGGCCGCTTGTTTCTTATCATAAGAAATTATTGTTATTTATATATCAAATTATTTTATTTTCATTAGTAACACAATGTAATTCTAACGAAATTCTTGGGTGTGGTGGATTTGTAAAAAGTCACGTTAGCTTAGATTTTTCTAAAATAGAAATAGGCCTGTAAGTTAACCTCTTGTTTTTAAATTAGATTATAATTTCCACGTATTACAGTGAATTATGAATTAAAATACAGCCATTTTATCATTTTGTTTGAAGTAGTGGATAATTGAATAGATAATTCAAAGTTAATTGACCAATCTCAGTTAACCTTGATATTTTTTAGGTATACTAAAGAAGGAATTCTCAAAGAAAAAACAGAATGCGCTCCGACAAATGGGTACTATTTTCTACCAATGTACGAGCACGGGGAATATGTTTTAAAGGTTCATCCTCCAGCTGGATGGAGCTTTGAGCCTTCAGAAGTAGAGTTAGTGGTCAATGGTGAAACAGACCAATGTTCTACTGGACAAGATATAAACTTTGCTTTCAATGGATTTGGTATAACGGGTCGCGTGATAACAGCCGGCCAGAGTACTGGACCTAGTGGTATAACAGTCCAGTTGGTGGACAATAATGGGCTAGTCAGAGAGACAATCTCATCTACTGGTGGAGATTTTCATTTCACCCCTGTGATCCCTGGGAAGTACACTCTTAAAGCATCACATCCAAAGTAAGTTACAAAACAGTTACTTTACTTTTAAATCTATTTTTTTGAAAAGTAGGGCAAAACAAAGATCAAAAACACAGGGTGATCTGATTGAGCTAAATATAGCACTTATTATCTGACGTTTAATGAATCTGATGGAGTAATTATTTTCCAGATGGAAGTTGGAGCCAGCTAAAGCAGTGGTGCAGGTGAAGGAGGGGAACACCGCACTGCCTGTGGGGGTGCTTGCAGTTAAGGGTTATGAAGTGGTGGGCTCGGTGTCTTCATTTGGTAGCCCTATGGAAGGAATATATGTCTTGTTGTACTCTAAAGTGGTGAGCTTCAAAAGTTTTAATAAGATGAAGTAATCATAAGAGTATGAAAAAGGATATTTAAATAAACACACTGAGATATAAGTCTTTCATTAATTAAATTTAAATACACATTGAAAATAAATACAAATGTCTAACTTATTCCTAAAATTTCAGGAGAAACAGAAGTTCCGTGTAGAAGGTTGCAACACTGCATTACTGCAAGGTGTGCCAGACTCTCCAATATGTCACTCTGTGACAGATGCATCTGGAGAGTTTCAGTTTGGTTTGGTACCGGCCGGAGAGTATAAACTGTTGGCTCTGTCCAAATCCCCCGGACAAGCCACCATCAGCTACAACATTCAGCCAGATAGTGTGCCTTTTACAGTGAAACATGACAATATTTACATCAAAAATGCTTTTGAAGTAAGTAGCTTAAAAGTGATATTAAAGAAGTAAAAACAATTCAAAGGCCAAAATATTAATTTTGTGTAATATCAGGTAACCGGTTTCACAATAATTGGTTCAGTGCTGAATGCCCCCGGCGGTGAGGGCATCCCCGGCGTGCGTGTGCTCTCCGATGGCACCCCGGTTGGCACCACTGATGCCACTGGCAAGTTCACACTGGCCTCTCTCGTTCCTGGACTCTACACACTCACCTTCCAACATGGTTAGTTTTAATTTGCAGTGTATTGAAAAACATTTAATAGTGTGTTTCTACAGTAAACAACAAAAAAAAAATTACAATTTTTCTGATTTTTAATCAGAATATTGGTAAAAATGATATATTTGTAATGTATGTAAATCGGCTTTGAACTGGTTCAAAAGATCAGTTCACATAGCCTTCAACTGAGCTATGGCTCAACTAAATCAGTAATTCATAGTATAATTATGGGAGTTGAGTTGTGAACTTCCTGGTAGCTCACAAGTCACCCAAATCATACACCTCTGTAGATGTAAATTGAACTGATCAATTTTAGTTGTGTTACTAATTTGTATGTTGTACTGTGCAGAGCAGTGCGAGGTGGAGGAGGTGCGCGTGGAGGTGGGTGCGGGGGGTGTGGCGGGCGCGGGCGGCGTGCGCGCGGCGGCGGCGCGGTGGCGCGTGTGCGGCCACGTGTCGCCGCCGGAGCAGCGCCGCGTGCTGCTGGTCGCGAACCACGACACCGCGCTCCGCACGCACGTTACACCGCAACCTGACGGTCAGTATAGCTCTGAAACTTGTTACATAAGATTTATTTTCTTGATATTACCTCCACTAAAAATTTAAGTGAATTTTGTGGATTTTAAAGTACTCTGTGTTTTACAGGTACATGGTGCACATTCTTAGCACCCGGCACTTATACAGCTAAAGTTGATGTCTCCGAAGATGAATTGAGAGATGGGTTGCAGTGAGTATACAAGATTTTTTTAAATCTAACGTAGTTAAAATTATTTTTTTAAGTTAATCCCCGCTTTTAGCGGTTTATTTAATAGTTTCATTAGATACCCATAAATTGACGTAGTCTACGACCGAGTTAGTAAGACTTAAGGAATAAAATACATTATTAGTGATCAATTGTGACGTGTGTGTGCAGATGGTACCCTGCGACGCGAGCCGTGGCGGTGCCGCGCGGCGGCGGGGTGTCGGAGGTGACGTTCTCGCAGGTGCGGGCGCGCGTGCGCGGGCGTGTGGTGACGCGCGGCGCGGCGGAGGCCCGCGGCCTGCGCCTGCGCCTGCGCCTGCGCCCGCTCGCGCCCGACGGCGGGTACGCGGAGCGCGCACACGTACTCACCGCACTGCCCAATGACAGTTAGTATACTAACTATTCTACATGTATATTGAATGTACTATACGATCTCTGTGGAAATTGTATTTTAGTAAATATTTGTAGTAAATTAGTGTGTTGAGTGTAGTTTGAGAAATTGATATTTTACTTACGGCAATACGTTAGATGATTGATTTTAAAACGTTCGCTATCAATTCGTTGCTTAACAAATTTGTTAAAGCGCCATCTAGTCGCGTTTTATGTATTTACATAAAACGCGACTAGATAGACTATTTATTTAAATACTTTTAAAATAAAAAAAAATATGTTTGGCTTGTCAGAGGGCGAGTACGAGTTCAGCGACGTGGTGGGGGGCAGCGTGGAGGTGTCTGTGGAGGGCGCGCGGCTGTGCTGGGCGGAGGCGCGGCACAACGTGGCGGTGGCGGGCGAGCTGGTGCTGGTGCCGCCCTTCGAGCAGACCGGCTACGCGCTGCACATCCTCTCCGACCAGGACATCGAGGTACTGTACACAGCCGCTAAACTAGATGCATTGGAGTTTAATCCATGAATGAGAAAATAAACATTTCTTCTTTTACCGTTCCTATCTCTGTTAAAACCACTATCTTTTTCTATAATTTCGTTGTAAAAAAAAAAGAAAACTGGCCTCCAGCACACTCGCAGACTGTAAATATGTAATAGCATCTTAAATTATAAGACCACGCTTAAACAACAAATTCCATTAAAATTTTGACATCTGATAGATTGAAAGTCGTGCTTACAAGGCGAAGTTCTTAAGATTAGTTGCAGTATGCTGGTGGTGTGTGCAGGTGGAGTTCGCGGGGCGCAGCGCGCGCGGCGCGGCGGCGGCGGCGGGGCGCAGCCGCCAGTGCGTGCCGGCGCCCGAGGAGTACACGCTGACGCCGCGCGGCTGCCACCTCTTCCAGCCGCCCGCCGCGCGAGTGGACCTCGCAGACCTCACCGCTGATGAGCCCCCGGTAACTCACATACTAAATGACTTAACGAATCTCGAAGATTTAAATGTAGAACAGTCTCGAAAATAATAATTTAGGTTACTTATATTGGGCGTCGCCAGGATGGGAAAATGAGAGATTTGGCAGTTGGAAGAACACATACGCTTATTTAGAAGACTGTTTAATACCGCTTGAACGGAATCGCACGCGGCAACTAGTAGGTTATAAGATATTAATGTAAAATAAATGAAATAAGCAGTATTGTAAGAAGTTTGTTGTTGCAGACGGTGGAGTTCCGCGCGGTGGCGCACGCTGCGCTAGTGCGCGTGACGTCGCCGGAGCCGGTGGCGGACCTGGTGCTGCAGGTGACGGCAGCGGGCAGCGTGCGCGACGTCGGCCCCCTCACGCCGCTGCCGCACGCCGACGGCGGATACGTCTTCGAGCACACTATGTATCTAGCTGATGTAAGTTGTAAATTCTATATAGGTAATTGACACTATATACATTACATTTTTAATAATCCATGGTAATTTTAAGTGAATGAAAGCGAATATAACTCACAAACGAGGTTTAGGTTAAGCGCCATATGCGCTTGGCCATCTCAAGCCCGGAGAATTTGTAAATACCTCTTCAAGGCAAACAGTGGCAACTCAGTCACCAAAAAAAAGCGGATTTACTTAGACGAGGACGCATAGGAAAGGGAAATATTCGCTTTTTTGTATCCCTTCCTTTTTAGGATAAAAATAGATAACTTTGTATTTGCTGATTTAGGCAGTTGCTTCGCTATTTGTGCGAATTGTGGACCGTATGTGTGTCGCAGGGCGAGGAGGTGTCGGTGCGGGCCACGTCGGCGACGCTGCTGGTGTGGCCGCGCGGCGCGCAGGCGGTGCGGGGCGCGGCGGGCGCGTGCGGCGCGGCGGCGCTGCAGCTGCAGGCGGCGCGCGGCCTCACGCTGGCCGGCCGCCTGCTGCCGCCCGTGGCCGGCGTGCTCATCACACTGCGCTCCGGTACGCAATATCATCGAAATCAATTCATATGAGAAAAAAAAAATACTGGTTAACAATGTCCTTTATTGTATATGGATTTATATTGAAACGTTTTAGTTTTATTGTGTGTTTTGTACAAAACTTAGTTGCAACAAACAGTAGACAGCGTTTCAAATGTATTTCTATTCAAACATACGTCATTTCTTTTATACCGTGACTGAGCCCCTTGTGAATTAATAAAATACACGTAGTTGAGTTATTTCAATACATACAAATCTTTCGTCTTTATAATAGTATAGAACTACCGATATAAAATAGCGAGTTTTCAATGTGTGCAGAGGAGGTGGTGCAGACGCAGACGACGGGTGAGGAGGGCACGTACCGGTTCGGGCCGCTGGAGCACGCGCGCTACGTGGTGAGCGCGCACAAGGACTCGTACGTGTTCGGCGAACGCGACGAGCACGGCGACATCGTCGCCACCAGGCTCGCCGAGGTGCTCGTCGAGCTGCGCGACCAGGCCGACGGCAAGCCGCTGGAGGTAACAGCACACATATATATCCTTCTATATGAATATGATAAAACGTAAATACCTTGTTTTTTTTTTCTTATTGAAGTGTAAACTAATGCTTGACCACGATCCCATCTTATGTTATGTTATAGTACATTACATATACTTTGTTATGCAGGATGTCAGCAATCACAGCATGTTTTTGACTTATTCATTTTTTAATAAAAGCTCCTAAATTTACGACATGCTGCGACTTCACGTAATTAAACTTAGGGGGTGAGTGAAAATTAAAAAAAAATCTACGAGAAAGGGGCAAAAACTACAAGCCAGTAGCGGCAAAGAATCAAGGTTGCAATGGGTACTTAATAGCAAGGGATGTTGTCATTTGAGCACTTGAATGTTGACTAGTGATGAATATAACTCTAATAGTGTTTTAGTATAAAACGTATCGTATTGTACGCAAGGGCGCGCTGGTGTCGGTGAGCGGCGGCGAGTACCGGCGCACGGCGGCGTCGGACGGCGCGGGGCGGCTGCGCTTCGCGTCGCTGGCGCCGGCGCAGTACTACGTGCGGCCGCACCTCAAGGAGTACCGGCTGCGGCCGCCGCACGCCACGCTGCACGTCGCGCCGCACAGCGACCCGCTCCACCAGCTGCGCTTCACGTGCGTGCTGCACCTCTCTGTGCACTCCTCAATGTGTTCCCAATTCTACAATTGCCGTGTTCTGTTACAAAATCTACGCAACCCTAAGGCCGTAGCAGAATCTACGGTTTTTTGTAGATTTAGAATAATTCATTGTTTTTTATTTAATAAATTCATTTTCTAAGTGAATAAAAAAGTCGTTGATTAACAATGATTTGTACCGGGAATAATGTAATAAATAAATTATTCACGATTTTATAAAACAAAGAAGGGACAATTTTAACACAGTTCATTGATTTTTAAACGTTAATAAGGTTAAATAGCGACATATAGCTAATGTTGAAAAGTTTTCCTTTTTTTACTGGTGCTACAACCTACCAATGATCTTTTCCATACGAACACGAAATTTTACATTGATAACACTGTTCAATGTTGTGCGATGTGTAATGTGTGGTGCGTGTGCAGCGGCGAGCGCGTGGCGTGGTCGGTGTGGGGCAGCGTGGTGTCGCTGAGCGGCGCGGGCGTGGCGGGCGCGGGCGTGCGCGCGCTGCCGTCCGCCCCCGCCCCCGCCCCCGCCCCCGCGCACTGCGTGCCGCAGGACGCCACCGCCGCGCCAGATGGCACATTCCGGTATGATCCTCTCTCTATAAGCTATTTCTTGACTATTTATTAAGTTGTTTTGCTCCTTTAAAATTGATAGATTAATGTAATTCATTATTTTTTAAAGTTGTTTTTTTTTTCTGAATAGGATTCGCGGTTTGGTGCCAAACTGTTCTTATAAAATAGAGCTGAAGGAATCTTCTGCACCGGAATTGAGCGGCCTAAGACTTGCCAAGGCGCCGCCGGTTATCGAAGTGAGTTATTATTATAAGTTACTAACTTCACCAGGGATTTGGATTTTGTTGCACCGAATTTAAAAAAATCTGCATCTCTGCCAAATTTTATCTATATCCATTAAGTTATTCCGGAAATTGCCATAATGGCTTTTATCGTTTTTATGTACAGATGAAGGAGCAGGACGTGACGAACGTGCGGCTGGTGGCGGTGCAGCGCGTGGCGCTGACGGACGGCGGGGTGGTGGTGCGCGCGGCGGGCGAGCACATGCGCACGCTGCGGCTCACGCTGAGCGCGCTGGCCGCGCCGCACGCCGCGCTGCTGGCCGCGCGCCCCGCGCCCCGCGCCGCACGCCACCACCCCCTCCGCCGCGCTGCTGCCGCTGCCGCGCCTGCCCGCCGACAACGCCACCTACGTGCTGCGCCTCGACTCCTCGCTCTCCAAGGCCACGCACGAATACGATGACGTCGTTATACACTTCGTATCGGACGGACGATTCAAGGAATTCACAATAGACTTCGTCCCCAAGGTAATACTTCTACTACTACTACTAATCTTATGGCAATAATGTATTTACTTTTATAGCGCTGTAAGGTAATTCAAACATCTAAAATTGTGCAAATTGTTAGTTTACTAGCCATTTCCGTATGATTTTATACACATAATATTATAAAAACTCTATTTTATTATACATATTCTGTTAATTTGCTTTGCCGCGGTAAATTCCTAAATGTCATAGAAGGCCTTTGTCATTTGCTAATAATTTAACGTTACCTTATCTTGTTTCTTTAATGCTATTGGCTTGTAGTTCTGTCCCTTTCTAGAAAGGTAATTTTTTCCAATTTGTTTAAATTATGGTGTTTGCAGTATTTATTAAGTTGTGTGTACATCAGGTGCGGGCGTCGGAGCAGGAGCTGCGTGCGACCTCCATCCTGATAGTGCCACTGCTGTGCCTGGTGGGGCTCGCCGTCAGCCAGCGCCAGCGGCTGCTGCAGGCGCTCGCCTCCGCCTCCGCCGCCGCCTCCGCCTCCGCCTCCACCTCCGCCAGCAAGCGCGCCGCGCGCAAGAAGGCGCAGTGACACCCGCACTGCCACTGCCACTCTCACACACATGACACACGCGTCACAGACACACTAATATCAAAACAACCTGTCTGAAATGTCAAATATACACTTCGAATACTGTTTTTGAATAATCCTTAATCAAATATTGGACAATTTTCCGTTTGATGTTACCATAAAATGTAGTTTTCATTTATATTTGTTGGTAACTAATTAGTACCAACCTCAGGAAAAAATCCCTGCTCTATAGAAAAAAAAATTTTTTTCGTTCCCGGAACCCACTTAAACCCTCACCAGTTTGAAAACTTGTTTAAGGATTAAAACCGAATGTAGTAAAAAGGTTTCATAACATGTGATAGAAAGTGAAAAGTAAGAGTGGCATAGAACTCACAGAAACGGTTATTGACGTTTGTAATGTAAAGCAAAAAATAAATGAAATGTATGTGAATTAATATGGGATTGAAAGTACACTCGTGTGAATATCGTGTACAACCTTGGTTTTTAGGCGTTACGTTAAGTTATTTATGAATCACAAAATGTATTGAAATGATCAAAGTGACATTCCTCTTAAATTGTGTTATATGAAATTATTACAAAGACCTAATGAAAACCATTAACTTGTTAGTATTTCGTGGTTTGGTTGTTTAATTATAAGACAGTTTTTTTCATTATTTTTTATTATAATCAATATTAGAAATAGAATATTTACAAAATTGATCAGTTTCATGTATTTTCATTATTTTAATTTATTAATAATAGATATCAAATGAATTATTTAAGCATGTTACCTTTATTTAAATGAATTGTTTGAAAATGTGTTTTAAAATAGCTGCTATATTTTGTTATGAGTCAATAAATGTGGACTGTTTTAAATAGTTTTATTTTATATAAATAATAACCTGAGACTTATAAAAATATAATTGATTCATTTCTTAAACATTAATTGCAAATAAATACTTATAGAATAAGTTAACAGTAGCCAATTGAATATTATTTATAACAGCCGCTGAACCTCCGCTCGCAGTCAGCCATCGTGTGCGTCTGGTGGTCCCACAGCCGCGCGTTCTCTTTGCTGCACAAAACGGAGTAACTTTAGCATTATAACATAAAAAAGAAGAAACAATAAACACAAATTAAAATTCTTTCTTTCTTTCAAATTAAATTTGCGAATCTTTAAAAAAAATAGTACTTACTTGACGAAATACAGCTCGTAAGCTGCAAAGAAGCTGTAGTGGGAGCGCGCGTGCAGCTTGCACAGCTGCAGCTTCTCGCACTCGTCCTCCGAGCTGCAGGGCATAACACAAATATAACCTAGTCATCTATATCTATACTAATATAAAGAGGAAAGATATGTATTTTTGGATTTTTGTATGCATTGAAATAACTCAAAAACCACTGGGCCGATTTCAAAAATGCTACGTTATCAGTAACATAGGCTAATTTTTCACGCGGACGAATCCGCGAGCAACAGCTGGTTTCAAATAAAGTGATTACCACGAGGTACACAGGAAAGTAATATGTGAAAATAATTCTTTTAGACGCAGGCAACGTTGGGTTTCTACGAGAAAATATTGAGAATTCCCATAAAATGGCTAAATAGTATGATTAATAATTTGTGTAAAGTATGAAAGGAAAGATCGATTTTTGATAAATTTACCTTCGCTTGGTCCTAATGTTGTTGATTCCAGTATCAGCATAATTTCCAAATATCACCGACGGATTGATAAACCTTTTCCACAGTCTGTGACCGCTGTTTACTAAATCTATAAAAAATATTACAATTATGTTTAATTTTTGACAACTTTATGTTTTTTATTATTTTCAATTAAATTACAGTGAAATCTTTAAAGCACTTTACATTTATGATTTTAATCAAAAATTAAAATTAAAACATACCATTTCCATCACTATCTAGCGGCAAACAACTTGCAGCACAAATTAAAGTGACAAATATTAATACTTTGAATTCCATTTTTACAGTTTTTGTGAAATGTGTCTTAAAAATGCGCGGCAAAAAAAATTGTGTTCCAACTGACGTTTTTCGAGAATTTATAACAGATAAAAAATTTCCCCCACCATAGAGTAACGGACGTTCAGTGACGCTATTTGCGAGACAGTAATGAAATTGTTAAATATAAATTGGTCTTTAGGGCTCGTTACCGAGTCCACGGTGTTTGAATAGCTTGTTTGATCTGGATGACTGTGTAAAGGGTTCGTTATTAAATTGGGCGAAAATTATACCCACAGGCACTCTGAAGATAGTTATACATTACTTATGAAACAAATGTTGCAAATTATATTTTTCTACAAAAAATATGTACGTTCGGTAATCATTGTTTGAGAACTTTTTAAAATATTACACTGGTTTTATAATACTTGCCTCAGATCAAACTACATTTTTTATGTTGTTCCTTAAAAAGGAAATAAGGAGAAATATGTGTTCCTTTTTAAAACGTTCTTCAGTACACGGTTTTCAATCAATAATTAATTAAAATGTGTCACAGCTACGGAACCAGATGTAGAATTTTTTCTTATTACACGTGGATTTGCATTAGTGCAATCGTTACGTAAATGTAAAAAATATATTGAAAGTAAATAAATCATTTCTATCGATCTTTATTGAAATAAGGTCTGACATCTTTGTAAATTGGAATGATAGATTATGTTAATTCATTAGTTAATAAATGATTTTTAATATACCCCTCTAGAAGTCCTAAGGCAAATGACTGTAACTTAAATAAAATATGGTATTTCAAGACAACTTTAAAGTCTTGTGCATGGGATGGAAGCTCGAAAGCTTGAAAAAAGCAACGATTTAAATGTTTGAACCTTTATCTCATACTCCTTTTTTAAGTCGAAAAACCTTAATTTTACTTCATTTGTTATATAATCTTTGTCTTAAGATTTTAGAAAAACATGTTATTTCGGTGATCAAATATATTGATCTATAAGGAAATGTTTAAAAATAGTTTCATTGGAAGCAGATTTTACTGTTTGTGATTGTAATAAGTGAATCACGAGGTGTTTGTCGACAGCCGGCAGTTTTGTGATGAGGTCTACCCAGCATCAGTAGGGCTGGCAACATTCAATGTAGGTAGACCCCGTAGATAACGCAAAAGAAACCACAACGGACTTGTTTTACACCAGCCACTGCCAGCCACTCTGACCCGAAAATCTATCTAACGTCTACGTTAGGCTTGTAGCTTCAATATACACCTTGTAATCCCGAAGTATTCTTGGCAAACTCGAAGAGGTGGCAACCCTATGCATCAGTAGTTTAGACACGCGTGTGATGCATGTTCATTGAAAAATTAAAAAAGAAAGACAAAAACATCAAAGAAGGGATTATTTTGTAGAATTCCGTTCGTTACAAAAAAATAAATATGAAGAAGTAAAAGAAATAGTCATGTCACTTTTTTTAAGGATTATGCAGTATGCAGTAGTCTGAAAACTGGTTTTCGATAATTCGAAAATATAATCTTATTGTTAATGAATTGACGTATGTTTGACGCACTCCGATACTACGCTAATTACAACTGCACATTTGTAACAGATTGTTGTCAGAATTGGTCTTGATTCACCATATAAGCTCTCATTTAATAAAAAATACGTACGCCAAGCTAGTGTGGTTGACTAAGGCCTGGTCATCCTATAAAGCTCCGAGCCTTTTAGTGGCGAAGTGAATAAATTGACGAAAGAAATTCACATAAATGCTTTTACTTTTAATACTTTTCCTGTAATATTTAAAACCCGGTTATGAAAAAAAAATTTTTAATCAGTTAATGTGGTACAAATCACCATGATTAAAACATACTTGTGATTACTTTCATCCATCATATCCTTTTTTAAATAGGGTTTGTTCCTGAACTATGAGAAACGAAATACACCTTTGGGAATGGTAATGCAGTTGTCTTACTAAAATGTTGATTAATCATTCATAACTTTATCTACAACTTTCGCCCGCGACTCCATCCGCGTGGAATTAAAAAAAAACAAAGTATGTAACCTATGTCTTATTCCAGACTATCCTCTATATCTATGCCGAATTTCATCGAGATCTGTTCAGCAGTATAGGTTACAAACTCTAACAAACATCCATCCATCCATCTAAGCTCGTATTAATAATTTAACAAGTAATTTACTCTTAGGTCTTTAGGATTACTCTTAGGTCATAGTGTTTATGTTACTTTTTTATGACTCTCAGTCAGTTTTGTTGTAAATTAGGACAAAAACGATATAAGATTATAATAAATATCTAGGGTCATTGTCGAAAAAACATGCAGCAAAATAAAATAATATTTTATCGTATAATTTATTTGGGGAGATTACTTACTTAGTAAGAAGTACTTTTACCGAACGTAAAATAATCACATTGAAAGTCAATTAATTAATTCTTACAAGAATTTCATCATCTTCATGCGCCTGTTGCGCAAACTTTTTCCATATTGCATCTTGGATTGCGCAATAATAAGTATTCATAAGATTTTCATTTGAATATCTGAAGTCACGATTTTGTTTTTATACCTTTTTCATTTTTTTCCAGATAATTAAAATTATAGGAGCATAAGCAAATCATGTATACTTGAGTAAAAAACTGAAAATATTCAAGAGTTTTCTGGTGATTTCGGACATCTAGTGACGAAAAGTGAAACTATAGGCTTTACTTTTCGTCACTAGATGTCAGGACAATTCCGAATTTTAGAAGTAGGTAAAATTTATCTAATGTCTCTCGTGTTTTATTTAAAATTATAAATAAAATATTTAAATTAACAATAAACAGTGTTACGTTTATTTTAATGTAATTTTGATTCTTCCTTACCACTTTGTATTTTTTTAATGTTTACTTTAGACAATAGATGGCGTTGTTTTAAAAGCTTACATTCCAAGCGGAATGTTCGCGATTGTTCGTGCATATTCTCGACGATAGATGACTCGTTTAGAGAAACTATATAAAGGCCGTCTGTCACGGCATCGCGTCAGTGAGTAAACAAACATTTGAAGAGCGTTTCGAAGCTTCGCAATATCAACATGTCACTAATGCCGTATTGGTTGAGGCATCTGAGGAACTTGGCGTACCGAGATCCAGTTATTAGGGTGCTGGAGGATCCGTACAGTATATTCTCTCGCGATCCTTTCTTTCGCGACCCGGTGAAGTACATGAAACAGCTGACGCCGGCAATCGAGAAGGAGTACCATGGGATAGAAGGAATCTACTCGGATGCCGAGGTGAAAGTCGACGGTAAGAAGGTGGAGGTGCACCTGGACGTACAGAACTTCACGCCCGAGCAGATCGTTGTGAAGACTGTGGGCAACGAGATAATGGTGGAAGGTAAAAAGGAGGTGAAACGCGAGGACGGTTGGACACGGAGTCACTTCGAGCGACGGTTCTTGCTACCCGAGGGCTTCCCGCCGGAGCGAGTCGAGTGCCATCTGGACAAGGGAAAACTGAAGGTGATCGCCTTCCGCGCCGAGGCCCTGGAAGAGAGGAAGATCCCCATACAGGAAAAATCCGGCTCGGTGGACGAGAAGAAAGATTAATTGGCTTATTAGGTTGTAGCATTCATTTAGTTTTGGAGTAGTAATAGTAGTAGGGGGTTAGGGTTTCCGCAACTCCACGGCTAGCCCGTATTTTGCGTTTTGGAGTATTTGATATCGTCGTATGCACGTGAATAATTATTTTTCTTCATGAATTTTTTTTTTATTCCACGTGAATGGAAAAATTGTATTAAAGTACCTAACAAGTTGATTTCGTATCGAGTGTAGTTTTTTAAACATGTAATCATTCAATTCAGAATGTAAATTGGTGAGACTTTGTGAGACTGATAATTGTTTATTTGATTTAGATTTGGTAATTTAATTTAATAAATTATGTTAAAACATCTCATGTTTTTTTAATTATACAAAGTTCCTAAAGTGCGTTTCTTATAAAATAGTCCATGACATGAGATCCTATGGATCACTATTATCTTAACTGCTCTACTCTTGCAGTTGTAGTCAGACTCACAGCATCACATACATAGCGGTTGATATACTCAAGTCTCTCGGTTCTTTCTCCACATACTATTTGTGAGAGGTTATAGTATCAAAAGGTACACTCGTGGAAATTCGCGGTGTTCCAATTACAGAAAAAAAATCTGTTCGTTACATCAAGACAAACTCCTCTCCATCTTAAAAATAACCAAGTATATAGCAGTGATTTGCGTAAACGACTGGATTATAATAAAAAACAATTAGCCGTGTACCGACCGCCCTTTTTTAGATACACATTTAAAATCTACTTATTGATCATTGTTCCGCGTAATCTTAATGCGTAAGAAACGTTCAAACTATCGCTCTCCGTATGGAATACGAGTATTGCTAGATATAATCTGTACTATGAGATTACAGAAATAAATCCAGACTTATACCGCTCGGGTGATTGTCAGGTAGTTAGTAATATAAGTTGTTTCCTTTCTACTGTTTCTTTCCAGGTACACCAGAGTAATATTGTTTCACTAAACTGACGCAATCCAAACAGGAAACGTTAACAACATGTTGAATGAAAAAAATATGAATCTAATTTAGTAAATGTTGGAGCTGCGAAATTATTAGACGTTGTGTTGTTACTAGATAAATATACTTATATTAATCCTCCCACACGCAGACGGCTGGCGGGAAATGTTGCGTCGAAACAATGTCTGTCTGCTTCTATGTTTGTTGGACATCTGACCTTCAATATAAATTGATATCAGTAATTGATTGATACTTTTTCGACGTCAGCCAACTACTCGAAACATGAACGTTATTCGAGCATAGTAATAATTTCAAATGACGCGTTTCTCTTAATTCTAAATGTGATCTAACTCATATGAAACTTTGAATGTACCAAAAATATTTTTTGTAAACCGCAATATTGCCTATATTCTCAATATTTCCAGTCGAGGTTAGCTAGCAGCGCATATTTAAATAATGTCAAAAATGTGTGTCGACTATTATAGTATTTCTTAGTTTGAAGCGCCAATAGCTAAATTGGTTATGGTCCGAATATCGAAGGAGGCGGTCGTGGATTCAAAACCTCCATGTACAACCTGTGATGTTGAGGACATCCAAGATTATGAACATCGGTGTTACCATACTCAATATTGGCTGCTTATTGAATTCATATTGTTCCGCAAAAACCTGTTTGATTTTTTCACAATAGAAGAGAGTTTTTTAGCAAAGTGATTATTGCACCATAAACAGACTATCTCAGAGAGTAGAACAGACATTTAATTAGCAGCAACTAGTCTCAATTATTACTCCAAATTATAATATTTAAAAGACTATAAATTAATTGGCAGGCATTCTCCCACGTTACGGCACCAATGCTTATGGCAGTCGCGACCAGACTTTAAATTAATTAGTTTTATAGTGTCTAGTCTGTGAATGACAAATGTACAGTACATATAATCATACACAACACAGCAAAGCACTGTGCGTTGTTTTGTGTTTGTTTCGTCCAGTCCAGGGCAGTCGCGTTTCGCATCGCTCGCCAGTCGGTCGATCACATCGCGCTTTGCCTTTTGTACGGTAGATTTTTTACTTGTCTTGTGTACTGCAGAGTTACTTGATTGATGGTTATTCTTATCATTTCTGACATAGCTGTATAAAAACTAAGTTTTACTACTCTAAAAATTAACTTACGGTTGAATTTTGTTATTGTTGTTTTGTTTTATATTGATTTTTTTGCTGTTACGAGGACGAAACCGGTTTGTGTTTACTAATATAATATTTAAAGATACTTAAGATCGTACAATCTTCAGTGCGAATAGATAAGAGTAGATGATAAGCAGCCGATGGCTTTGAGCACGGTTTGTGAAGCATAAGAACATTGGAAGCGAATTCTAATCCGTAATTTGATTAAATTTGTTCGATTAGTCAGTAACACAAGCAAGATTTGAAGCTCCAAGGAAGACTATCGTCGTTATCTAAACTGATAGGAAGATTGTTTTAGTGAATTTCTTGAAAAGACAGAGCGACAATGTATTGTGCAAATTTGCGTAGAGTGGTTATCGGGGTAGTTTAATGGGTTCGGCGTGTCGCGGGAAGGTCACCGTCCTCATGTTTACCTACCCTTACATGTTGATAATGGTGTAAAACACCTAAAACGTTGTAAATTATAGTGCTTTATACAGCAGATACTAGTTTGCAAAATTATACTCGAATAGGAACAAACAATTACTGATAAAAAAATGATCATTTGTTAGAAAGGCCTTATTAATTATTGTATTTTCGAAGGATTCTAGAAGGATAGTCTCAGTAGAGTTAATATTTTGGTAAAGGATTTTTAAAATCTTTTCATTTTAAATTTTTAGGACCTAGTTTAAAAAGGCTAAGTTGTCTCTATCTGTTCTCTTTGATAATTTGTTGATCTTGTAGCCTCTTGATGTTGCTTTTATTGTGAAGTGAATAACTTGATGTTTTTGACTCCATCACTTGACATCACTTGAGAATCGCGATCTTTGAAGATACAAGAAATGTCGTCCGAGGACATACCACTCGGTAAGTCTTTTCTACTATTTTACAATTTAAATCCAGTAAAACCACCATGTTTACTAACCCTTATCTAAGACATTTCGAAAGTTTGTTAAGACATCTCGTTAAAAATATTGCAAATGAACAGCGCACGTGCGCAATCCGCGAGATAAATACTGGAGCTTATGAGGCAGAGGCATGCAAATGATAAATATATCTCAGCGCACGTCTAAATATTTGATCCACAAAATGTTATAATTAACTAAGAGCGGATGCGGTCCAGCTGACCATCAGTTGGTACTAATAAAGTGGCAGATGTAAAGAGAGCGCCGTAACCAGTTTAAAAACTTAAGGATGCATTCTATTAACACTGTTCCGTTCCGTTACGTCTGCTAAATACGACGTGTCCCGGTACAACCTTACAGCCTCTTGCTATTGCTTCAGGTCTTAAACAGCTTGGCGGAATGAGCGAATTCTGCGTCCGTCAAAAGGTGACGCACTTCGCCAACAATAAATACGTGGTGACGACACCAGAGGGCAGCCCTGTGCTGTTCGCCCGTGAGGACTCCGGCTTGGTAGACCGGCTGCTGATGGGCACCAGTCGCACCCTGCACATCAACGTCTTCGACACTGAAGATAAAGAGGTACTGTCGCGGAAATTCGAGGTGTTCCACTTACAGAAACTTTGTTCCTTGCAACGAGACAAACCTAACCTCTTCTTACAATTAACCAATTAGGTAGCAATGTGCCGCGCTCACGACATAAAACAACAATAAAAAGGAATGAGCTGTTTGCCATTGACCGACCCTTTTTTGTACAAATGCATTTAAAAACTACGTACTCTGGGTTATTGTTGAGCGTCGTCGTCTCACTACGTATTAAACGTTATAACAACCGTATTTTTGGAAATGGTACACCGCCAGATTCCCCGATTGTACATTTACGATAACATATTTTATCATCTTTATTAAAAAGTAAAGTAAGAGATAGGTAATATAAATTCAAGGTGATGAAGTTCCGGCGGCCGTACACGATGGGTCCGGACAAGATGGAGGTGTGCGTGTGCGGGCGCGGGGTGGCGCTGGTGCGCAAGGAGTTCACCTTCCTCAAGCCAGTCATCAACGTAAACGACGCCGCCGACCGGCCCCTCTTCCGCGTCAAGGGCCCGCTCGCAATCACTAGCCAGTGCGACTTCGAGGTAAGTATTTTCACACTAAGGTTTTTGACCTTTAAAACATAAAATTCAATGTAATTAAAATCGAACTTCTAAATGTAACAGTGTTTCGATCATATCAGATATACAACATGGACAAGAAGCGCGTGGGTACGATTCGTAAGAAGTGGGGGGGATTGGGGCGGGAGGTATTCTCGAGCGCCGACAACTACGTCATCCAGCTGCCCGCTGACCTGGACGTGCGCTACAAGGCCGCGCTCCTCGGCACCTGCTTCCTCATAGTACGTCACACATGTGTACCCTAGCAGAGACACCTAGCGGCTAATAAAAGAAATTTACTTTGAGCAGCCGCTTTTGTCCAGCAAGAAAATGTTTTCAAAAGACTATAACGAAATCATCAAAATAATGGATTGGCGTCAAAATGTTTCGCAAATAATTGTATGATTAACACTTTAAATCTTAGAAAACATTAGTTTGGTTTTGTATTATTAACTAATTAATAATTTTCACAGGACTTTATGTACTACGAGAACTGAGACGTATGTTATGCGGGCTGCACGCGGATGTTGAAGAGAAGTTGGTGCACGGGAAATGTGAAGTATCCAAGATTGTGCCTCATGACAGGACAACACACTTAATACTTTAATTACGGTAGCACAAAAATTCTATTGGTAATAATTGTTTACAGATTTTTTTTACTAAATTCTACTGAAAAACAAATATGTTAAGGGTACGTTACATACAAAGACATTTAAGAAATTTATAGACTAGGCATAGTGAATATTTATAGTCGTCAAGTTTAGTACGCCACCTCATGTCCTTGACATGATATAAAACATTTTACAAAATTATAATAAGCTCCATCATTTGTTGTAAATAAATTAGCAGTGTCACAAAATAAAATATAAACATCTAAATATGATGTAGTGACACCTATTGGCAATTAATTTAAATACTATTCAAAAACATGTGGTTTTGAGAATCCATCAATAGATGGCGTTTGTCAATAAAAATGTTTCAAGTGAAGTTCCAAGTATGCCAACTCTATAATTTTTTTTAATGTTTGGTTACATAGCATAAATTAACGTAAAAACTTTATAGTGATTGTTTGGTGTCTACATAATGTACAAATACAAATATAATATTTACAAAAAAGATAAGTCTTTGAATTGAAATCTTAAAATTAGAAATAAGTGACATCTATCGACTTGCTGTGTAACTAAGATCAGAAATACAACTGATTAAAGCTTTTAATTTCAAAACCAGTACATAGATGGCGCAAAAAACAAAAAAGGAGTGATGACTGAGATAACGGATGATAGAGTTATTTGGAGGACGAAAACCCGGTGCGCCGACCCTACGGGAGTAGGATAAGGCAGGGGGGAGATGATGAACATAGATGGCTCAAATAAAAAACACATTTGTAATTCGTAAACACTTTATTACCATCGAACGCGTATAACATTGAGCAAGTGGAAAAATCACTAGGCCATATTGTATATAGTTTGTACACCATAATACATAAAAATAATATATTTCCGCCCGACAGTCAGAAGGTCAAAGGTTTTTTAAAAAAATGCATGACGAATTTATTTTATTTCATACGGGTATGGCGAGTAATTAAATTATATACGGAATTGTAAAATTTATTACCTAATGAAGGCAAAATAATTAAAAACAAAACTTTATGTCGCAAAAATCACAATATTTTCATTTTGAACCAGCAAATAGAACTTGTGTGTACGTAGCTTAATAACTAAGTGCGCTAATTACCATAATTAAGTTGCAAAGTTACATTTGCATAAGCACTGCAGCCGGAACTCTCCCGCACACAGCGCGCTTCACAGATTTGAATAGTTTCATGTTATTTATTTAAGTTAATCCTAATGTAAGTGGAAGGAACACAAAGTTAACATGATGCTTCTGCTCAGAACTTCAGTTTCAGACATTTTCGTTTCAAACCTTAGAATGTATACATTTCTTTTATACTCGTACATTTACATAATTGTAAACATAACCATAAATATCAATGAAATCTGTGAACGTCTGCATTCGGGATTTCAGGAACAAACCATTATTTTTAATCGACTTCAAAAAGGAGGAGGTTCTCAATTCGTCTGTATGTTTCTTTTTTTTTTATGTGTGTTACGGCATAACTCCGCCCCTGGTAGACCGATTTTCCATAACAATTGACAATTGAAAGTATAGTAACGTTTTTAGTAATGACTGACACCGACTTCAAAGTAATAATAATTGTACAATATAGACATAACAGCTACAATAAGGGAGGTTTACTATTTTCAAGTAATTATTTCGTTACTTTTTAGTGTACTGTTTTATTGAGAAGATTTTGTTTTTAGTGTATTTTGTTTGGAAGTCGGTTTTGTTTTTTATTAAAAAGTTTTTATTATAAGTACTAGTCTTATTACGTGTATGTTGTCATAAAGTACTTACCTCATTGCGAGGAACGTGCAGACATATCGCGATATTAATTTAACGCTGCAAATAAATACGAAGGCAAAATTGACAGTGAATTAATAAAATAAATGAGTGTTTAAATGAAATATTGCCTTCATTATGATTATTTAAGTCCGCGTCGACGCAATGTTTGAGTTACAAATTGGAAATGGAAATAAATTATGCTAAACGATGGCAGTCGGCGGCAGCTAGCGCCTAGCGCCGCCTAGCGGCAGCCTGCCCGCTGCGGACTGTTTCATATTGAAATTACTCTTTACTTGATAGCAGACAATACATCTTCTACGTTTAACGCAGAGCTGTGCTACTGCTTCTTTATTTACTGCTAGAAATTATTCTGATCATGGATTTAATTTCGATACGGCCAAAGTTGCACTAAACACATTTATGCTACCTTAACCTAGTCATTTGACCAACATCTTGTACAAGTTTACGAATTTCAGAGTTTTAGTTTTCGATTTTAAAAAAACGTAAAAAGACATCACCTTTTTTTTATTCTTTACGAATATGTTAATTGTAAAATATTCTAATCTAAACTCTTTTTATAATCAATTGAATGGAAATGAAACTTTTTAATTCCACTTTCTTGTCAACTCGGAGAAAGCAAATTTCCGTGACGGGATTAAAGGAAATTATTTACCTGCTTAAATTGGCTGTTATACAATTTCCGGAAGCCATTTGTTGGCAAAAAAAATGTCATAATGTGTTGTTGAATGAGATTCGAAGAGGGTAATAAGCGGTCAGAACAACCGGCTAGTGTCGTGTCACAATCGACTATAGCAATTAGACCTGAAATGGTTCCTCGAAGTCCATGGTAAGGGTGTAAGTATAGGAAACAAATTGGAGAGTTCGCGAATTGAAGTGTGTAAAGCAGCCTCAAAAATCTCCAACGGCATCGGAGAACGTTGCCAATACTGGGTGTTTTCTAAATGAAACACTGATTATGGGATAGCGAAGTCAATTTAATGAAAACACATTGCGTGAGGTCGATTATTCGCCGCGAACATCTATATCGTGATCTAGGAATCAATCCACAAAAATACACGCCATCTCGTGGCAAACAACCGATACTACAAAATAATTACAACGTTGAACATTCCGCCCACCATGGACATACAATGTCCATCACTTAATATCACGTTACATCATAGAATTTAAATATTTACATCAAGAAAAATCAACAAAAACGGTTTAATTCAAAATACATAACATGACCTAAACATACTACTACCTTTTATTAAACCGCCCACCATTGACCTACGGTGGGTTTACATTTTTATATAATATTTATACAAATCAAAACATGTGAAACTTCAAATACAACATATGACAAAAATTAAACTTAACGAAATCAACACAATATAAATCAAAAAACAAACAATAGTGAACTATTTAATAGCATAATAAAGTTATAAACACAAATCAGTTATAGACTTATGAAGTAACTGGTAAACAATCAATTTCGATACAGGTGTTTTAATCTCGTTATTTTTTTATATCTGGATATTACGACACGTGTAAGATTGTCCAAACCTGGGTGTTTATGTACAATAATTCCAAACAACCATCTACTAGGTGGAAGTCCATTCTCCTTCACCAAAACAACATCTCCAATATTAGGTTCAGGAATGCAATGAACCCATTTGCGACCTAACATTTGTTGGTTTACTTGTGCCGCGTGTCGAACACAAGTAACACAATTTCTAACAAAATTCCTAACACTCGGTTTGGCATTTATGATCCAATACATTGACCAGAGATAATTTAACATTAATTGCGACCTGCTGTGTAAAGTTCTTTCATGAGCGTCTGCAATCAAGAGGTTAATAAAAAGTGAATTATGGGGTACAAGTATTGTTTAATATCTTGACTGATGTCCGCCCTCTGCAAGCGTCCACCAACTCGCAACACACCGCAATCATCGCTGAATGGATTTAAAGAGGTAAGTTTACTCCCTTTACTTAATTTCTTCTTCCCTTTCAGAGCTTTAATATTTTCTTCAAATGGACTGTATTGGCAGATCTTGACACAGGTAAGTAAAGCTTTATTTAATTCTTCACATTTCTGTTCATCAGGTGTTACTTGTTTTTTATTAAAATCAGATTGTGGTTCTGATTCTAATTCCCAGAATCTTCGAAGAAGTTCGTTCTCATCTGAATGGAACGAATGCAAACTAACTATATTATGGCAGTTATTGAGTGTTTCGCTATGGCTGATAGGTTTAAGTTGACCAGATAAGATCCAACCCAGCTTGGTATTTTGAGCAACTAAATGACTGGATGGATCCTTGACTACTCCCTCTAACAATATCTGACTGTAAACTTCGGCGCCAAGAAGCAGATCTATCTTGTTCGGAACATTAAAAGAAGGATCTGCAAGGGCCATAGACGACATAAAATTAACTGCTGGTTCTTTAACTTTACTTTCGGGTAAGACAGTAGTGAGTTTCTTTATAACAAAAGCTTCGACATTAATTTGGAAGCTGGGGTCTATGCGGGATTGAAATTTAATAGTAACCATTGAAGTGCTCATAAAAGAAGCACTGGGATCACCGCCTAGACCTGAAATTACTCTCTTACTGGATGTGCGTTTTTAAGCCTAACAACTGAACTGTGGACTCTGTCACAAAGGACGCCTGCGATCCTTGATCTAACAAGCACCTTACATCAAAAAGAGTTCCGTTCTTAGACTGTGTCTTAATTAACGCAGTGGCTAGCAAAACTTGAGCATGACTACTCGAAAAACAACTTACAACATTGGTGACTCGCTATCTGAGGTAGCAGCTGGTAAATTCTCAACATGATGGGCTGAACTACCTACCTCACTACCATTGGAGACATTCTTAAGATGGAGAAGAGTGTGGTGTTTCTTACCACAAAAACGACAACGATTCAATTGCCGACATGAATATACGGAGTGATTAGCATTCATACAATTATAACATAAATTGTGTGTTTGGACAACTTACGACGCGCTTCTATATCTTGATGACCAAATTTCTTACAATTCGCCAACCTATGATTTTCTTGACAAAAAGGACACGAATGAGTGGTTACAAAAGTGGATGCATGATATGATTTAGTAGAATGACTGTGGCTTGATATATTTCTCTGAACCTTATTATCAAGGAATTCAAGAGACCTAAAACGGTGCTCAAGGAAATCTTGAAATGTTGTAAACTTGGGTAATTCATCGGGTGACTCACTAATTTTTGTCTCCCATTGTTTACGTGACTCATTGTCTAGTTTTTGACATAAAATATAAATAATAAGAATATCCCAATCATCAACTTTAATACCTAATTTTTTTAACGCATTCAAACATTCATTAGACGTATCAAGAAGTTCCTTTAAGCCATTAGAGGATTCAACATGTAAATATTTTTGATTCATAAACCTTTTTAAAATACAATTTGCTAAATATTTTTTATTATTATATCTTGTCTCTAACAGTGACCAACAAACTAAATAATTACTACTTGTTACGGGTACATGTTTTAAAAGACTTTCGGCATCGCCCCTTAAGTGAGTCTTTAAGTAGTGTAACTTCTGTACGTCGTCCAAAAATTTGTTGTTGTGTATTAAACTAATAAATAAATCGCGAAAACTAATCCACTCCGAATAATTACCTGAGAAAACCGGCAATTCTATTTTAGGTAATTTGATAGAAGAATATGTATTAATTCCCTTTGATTGACATTCAGAAGCATCACTAGAACTATGAATCGGTTTATCAACTTTCTTTAACATTTCCTTTAATTCAGTCTTAAAATCAAGATACAATTCTTTGGTTGTTTCATATAAATTAGATGTACTATACTCAGACTTATCCAACTCAGCAGATTTAACGGAACTTACAATTTTTACATTATTCTCAGAAAAGGATAACCAATCGGCGTCTAAATTTTCTAACCTCGTTTCGATGTAAGAAACTGTTATTCTGTCCCTTGGTGACTTCTTAAAGTTCACCTTAGCTTTGGCAATTGTAGAATATAAATTACGTTGCAAATTACTTAATGTTTCCATGTTAAAATAGATCAGAAAAAAAATTAAATATACGTACAAGTCAATAATATTGCCAATAATAACCTATTAAGAATAATTGTATCTGAGTTAATAACTGAGCAAAAGTTGTACAAGTGTTTGAAATTATGAATTTTTATAAGTTAATATAACAGACACGAAAATTTTACAAGTGTTTGAAAACGTTTACAGAGCAAATAAAAATCGGGCATAGGTTCCCCGTCTGTTCACTTTTTGTAAAATTATTCTAAGTCCATGCACACATAAATTTAACTAAGTCCACTTTTTACATAAAATTATTCTAAGTCCAAATATTTGCGTCGAAAATTTTACAAGTCTTTGAATCACTACGTCACTTTATCACTTTTATAGAAATAATAAATGTACTCACGGTTAATCCACACAATTATTGCTAATCACTCACGTCACGAAGCGGTGTGACGTCACAGAAGTGGCTACTGTTCTGCTCCCCCGCTCGCCGGTGTCCAAGCTTTAACTCCTTTTTTGGTCGAGCGGTGTCCAAATTGTATACAGCGCCCTCTATGGATCTTCGTCAAACAAACTCTTCTCGTTCGTTTGTAAACTGATGCTGAAATGCTGTCAGGTTCGGACCACAGTACACTGATCCAAATCCGGCTCGAAGGACCATGTAAAGCAGCCTCAAAAATCTCCAACGGCATCGGAGAACGTTGCCAATACTGGGTGTTTTCTAAATGAAACACTGATTATGGGATAGCGAAGTCAATTTAATGAACACACATTGCGTGAGGTCGATTATTCGCCGCGAACATATATATCGTGATCTAGGAATCAATCCACAAAAATACACGCCATCTCGTGGCAAACAACCGATACTACAAAATTATTACAACGTTGAACAAAGTGTAAGAGCAAGGGGTTACAGGAATTAGTAACATTTAGAAAGGAGTTTACAAGGAATAAGTTTGAGATTCCCAGGACTGTCGTACGTTAAAGAAGAGAGATGTTGTTTCATATAATTAGATACTGATTGGTACAAGATCTACAGTGAATTAAACTTGAAACAAAAAATTCTACAAACAAATTTACATTACAAGGAAACTAAGTAATGCAAATTTGCAATGTCCGTACATTTAAACATGGATTGTAAATTTGCACAGGCGAGCGAAACTAACATTTCCCTCGGGATTAAATCAGCTCAATAAGGAGGCTGTCCGCGAAGTCTCGAGCGAGCAGGCGGCCAGGCGGCCAGGCGGCAGGCAGCAGGCGGGCGGTGAATGTTTGCGTTACTCTGTAATTTATTTAATTTTCCTCGCACTTCTTGTACGAAAGTCTCCTTTACTTCCTCTCGTTTTTTGCAAACAAAACAATGGACGGAACAAAGTGTTTCATTCGGAGAAACAATTACAATCTTAATTTGTTAAATCGGTGGCATTCGTCTGTTTGCAACTGCTGGGGACAGACAATGAAATTTAATTTCAGTTGTGTGCTTACTGAGAGTTCGCACTACGGATACATTTTGTTGTGCTGAATAAAAGAATTACATCCCCAGTGTAACTACTCGTATCCACTAGGAAGTAGATTGTCTTGCTAATTAAATAAATTACAAAACGTTTCCGTGCATCACAAAGCCGTAGCACTTGTTGTATGCCGTCTCAAACGTCGGCCTTCCGTTCTCTCGATCGTAAAGCACTCTCATCAATTGTATCGTTTGCAATTCAATACCTTCTCAATCGCTACTTGGATCGCAATTTCTTCAATTTAGATATTTGTTGTTAACAAATTATAATAAGGATCCGTCCACGCTTAAGTATTATTGAGAATCGCTTATTGATCTAACTTTAAACTTGCAGCAATTTATAGAGACATGGAGAGCTGGTAGCGCCGTATACTTGTCTTTATGATTATTAATATACGAAGTGTTTTTAGACCTTTTTTTAAAAAAAATGTTATCAAGTGAACAGGTATTCGTTTAGGGAATGTGTAAACAAAGGCGCCGCGGCCGGAGACGGATCGTATAAAAGGGAAAATAGGCAATTAAGGTAATCAGGGAATCAAATGAATTTAACGAAGCTTTTGTTTTTGTTTACTGTGAAATTTGGCCTAATGCGACGTCAGGCCTCTCGGGAGGCTTTTCTCATATAAACGAATTTATTTAATTTAACGTCTATTTCCACATTAGACTTTTTGATACAAGAACGGCTCGAGCGAGAGTTCCGCGACTGGAGTAAAGTGAAATACAGAAGTTCGTGTGACAAAGTTTGCATAAACTCACCTGTTCGCGTTGCAATGCCGCATTTGGGTTTCCACACACTGTTGTAAGTAAACCCGTTAGAAGATTTATGATCTATGCATAACATTTTTGTCTTTCTTCGCCATACTTACGAAGGCACTCCGGGGCCGCTAAGTAGGCACTTAACTTGTACAATCTCTCCCAGACCGCGTGTAATGACGCGTACTGATTTTTCGGAAGTTGACAGCGATGAGGTGTTGACTACTAAGTACCGCATTATCCCATTAATTGCCCTTAAAAGTGGAAGATTTAAATGTTGTCTCTGTGGATACCCTATTAAGGCACAAATTTGAACTGTTAAACATTGTTGCCTGTTTTCAATGTTTATTCGATGGCAATAATATAAGTTTTTATTTTATAATTCGCATATAAAAGGTTGTTAATTTGTTTTAACGAACCTAACAACAATTAAAACAATTTCAGAAAGATCAAGAATTATCAGAAAATACAAGTTGTTTACTCCATGTTTTATGTTTAAATTTTTAATTCAAGTAGGTAAAGAATGTTAATGTAACAAGCAATGGTGCGCGTCTAAATGTGAGAGAGGGGAGTAAGAGGGTATGCGGGGTGGGTTCCAGGCCAATTAATGTAATTACCGAGTCAAATAAATCTTGCGCTGGAATTGTTTTCACTTATCGAGACATTTTCGCAAACGAGCGTGTTGATTTTATCTCTGGGGAAATTTACGTTGTCCTTACCCCTCCGCCCGGCACCCCTCGCCCCCGCCGGCGCTGTTAGGTCACAGCTCGCCTTGCTGTGGGTACCGTGACAGTGAAACTCCCTTGCCAGCCAACAATACTTTCCATGTATTAGTACAGCAGTTAGAATCTAATTTTCAGTATTTGTCTTGTACAGCTATAAGTCAAATGTAATATTATTTCACATTTATTACATTTAATATTATTAGTGCAGGTTGTAGTAAGAAATTCCGAAGGCAACACGACACGTCTGAAAGTGTAATAAAAGTGTATCGGAGAGGTACACACGCGAGCTTTTATACGGACTCGTAAATGTCTAATAACTAACAGTATTATGAGCCACGTGATGTTGAGGTATTGAAGTACTAAAGGTGCGGAAATAACTTTAGCGACAATGGCCAAGTAGCCTGTCCTAAAGTATCTGTAGGATAACTAGCAAATACTTCATACACGGCTTCAATTTAATAATTATCAATACGCGGTGATTGATCCTAGTGCTAACGCCATCTGTTGTCAACTTTGTCAATCGCAAAATTATGATCTCTTGTAGATATTAGTATTTAGCGTTATGAGAATGTTGCACTTTTCTGTTTAACTGCAAGTTTGTGTTTAATTTTTAATGTTTACATTTTTAACGCAAAATCTGATCAAGTAAAGAAACAACTTTGGTACTTAATGTGCAATAAAAATTCACTAAGATGTATCCGAGCGAGGGACAGGTATAAAGACACTCTCAGACGAGACATTGTGCAAACTTTGTTCATCGTGACGGCATTAACAAGTGCGGGACTTAATTAACGGACGCTTTTAATGCTCGCCGCCGCTTGCCGCCGCTTGCTGCCGCTTGCCGCCGCTTGCCGCGCTTGCCGCCGCTTGCCGCCGCTTGCCGCCGCTTGCCGCCGCTTGCTGCCGCTTGCCGCCGCTTGCTGCCGCTTGCCGCCGCTTGCTGCCGCTTGCCGCCGCTTGCCGCCGCTTGCCGCCGCTTGCCGCCGCTTGCCGCGCTTGCCGCCGCTTGCCGCCGCTTGAACAGCGCAACATATTACACTTTATTACATTGTGTACATGTTTTTATTTTCCGTAGCCATTGCAAAACACAGGTTATCAGTATAATGTGAATATCATCGTAGTTCAATTAGTCTATAATATTCACGAAAACTTAGGATTTTTGTAGACAAGGCTACGCAAATCTGTGATTTTAGTCTTACGCAATACAGACCCATAGAGATTCGTTTTTTTCTTTGACTGATTTGTCACTGTATGCATTTACAGCTTAAGAGATTCGTAAACATGCACGCGTCGTCGACATATTTGCGTAGCCTTATGTACAAACGACCTTAGTTAAGCGATTTTCATAAGAAGTTGCTTAAAGAAAAAAGGAAGAAAAGAGAAGGAAGGACTGGTTTAAGACTGTTTCCGTAGTATGTCGGCAATGGGTCGACAGGGGGTCGGGGAGCGGCGGACTCGCTCAGCGCGTCATTAGCATATCTGAGCGTCGCGGCTGTGCTGACGCGGCGGAACTGACCGGACAATTTGTTAAATATCATTACGGAATTAAAAATATGCTGCACAAGCCTTTTCGCAAATTACTTCACTCTATTCATGCAAATTTCATGTCATTCTTGAACAATTAGATTCTGGCAAAATTATTCCTTGAAAAATTTAAATTTTGTTCTAATGTAAAGTCGTTGAGAAACTCTCGTAAAGGATAGTCTCTCCACCATTTTGTATTTTGAAAATCGTCCTTATAATAACTCGAAATTACATCTCCATGTCATTATACTATAATATTAATATGCCTTTCTGCTGCCTAAATGAGGTCAAATTTTTTGCAAATTATTTAATAAGTCAAAAAAATCGTTCAGGAGACTTATATATTTTCATGGATCATGAGGGAAGGATGGGGAGGAGAGGTCAGACACGTTTGGGGCAGACATAAAAAGTATTCTAAGCGCAACAAATTGCCAACATATTAGTGTACTTTTAACTTCGAGACGAAACAAGTAGGTGTTAGGTGTTAGAACATTTATGGTAACATTTGTTGTCAATATCCATTTAAGCTCACAGTATACAATCTTAGTTTAATACGTTTAAAATTATATTTAGGTGGTTCAGAAATTTTCTGGCAATGATGGGAACAGGGAAAATAATGTAGTTTGCAGGATTATCGAGGTTGTATGACATGGTTCGGTTTTAAATTCATCAATGTGGGATTACGAGCGGATGAGGTTGGAGCTGGACCAAAAGCCAAAATGAAATAATGTGATTGCGCCCCGCCCCTGCTCGCCGCCCCGCCGCCCCTCTCGCCGCTAATCACATCAATTTCTGGCTTCAATTCGCAGCTGTTTATTTGTAAATCATACACAGAGTCTATTTAATGACTTCGAAATGTATGAATTATTAACTTTTATTGAACTAACTCACCCCCTTTGATTTGATTTGATGTTATGTACATATGAGGTCTATTGGAAGCTATAATAATGTTATTTTGTAGACTGTTAGTTAGTTCTAGTTTCCAGCAACGGCAATAAATTCGTTAGCTGTCTATAATCGATTGTATTTTACGGACTAAGTGGGTTCAATTTCAGAGTAGCCTATTGATTCTTTGTCACTACAAGATGGCGAAGGATGGTTAAAACATAATACATCGTAATTACTAAATCTCTTTCAGAAGTTCTTTAATAAGAGAAAAGTTTAAAGTCAAAATGTCCAATTAAAACTTGAAAGTTCCAGCACATCGCATACATTCAGTTCTCCAGTTAAGTAAGTTGAGAGCTTAAACTTACAAATTAACTTGCAACATTTCGCATCGATGTGGTTTGAAGGGAACAATGTAGAGAGAAGCGTTGCACCTTTACCTCGGTGTGGTTTGCATTGCTGGCAGATGAATTAGTTGGTTTACAATGTTGTATTGATTCACATGTAAATCTTTAATTAATCTAAATAATTTAATAGTGTTTTATAAATTCTAACGTTGTATGTCAGATGACAGATTTTTCTTCTAACCGTTTGAAATTTCTTTGTTCTTTTAAATAGAGATTGTTAAAGTTTTACTTCTTATTATTTCTCTTTCTAATCCCAGTAATGTTGTGATTATTTACTAAACGCCGGTATATAAATGTGTTAGTTTTTAAATTAAAATGACTCCACGTATAATACAATTTATAATATAGTGTTGTAATACAGCTTTTCGATTTAATACAAAGCGTATTTATTGGAAGCGAGTCGATACGCAGACCTCATTAGCAGTTAAAATATTGTGTTAATAACAAGAGCTGTTAATAAAAGCTCATAGGAATTTCGAATATTTATTTAATGTAGGAAAATAGACGAGGAATACTATACCTAATAATATTTAATAGAAGAAATTACGTAGTTTAAAATGTTCAATCGTTCTCTAACTGTATCATTTGAAACTTCTCTTTTATATTTGGTTTGTGGTTTTTATAAATATAACACTAAGCGTGTACTTAAATAAAATGTAAATGCGGTGCGGGTGTGGAAATGTGAAAACAAATCGCGGCGCGCCACGCAATGCAACACGGCTACACTGTTCATTGCGGTTATTACTTTAAATGCAGATACGTTACAAATGTATCTACTATGAACATTCCTGCGCTACTCGCAAACTGATGTGGAACAAACGTACTTGTTCATCTTATCTCTTATACAATTAAATTCATAAAGCATGGATGAATTTACTAGAATTTTGTGCACATTCTTCTCGCTAAATAGACACTGGTCATCTAAACGATGGATGTATTTGAAATAAAAATATAAGTTAAATAAAATATCTCACAATTTTTAATTAAAAATATCTCGCATTGTAACATTTCCCAGGGAGAGTTTCTTACACAATGATTACGTGTGCGATTGCAGAAAGAATATTGAATGTTTAATGCGAGGGCACGCACGGCAACCAACGCCGCCTTACTTGGCACCAGTCACTTGCCGCTCGCCGGATAATGAGCGATACGCAAACAATGAGGGCGCCACGGGAGCGCCAACACTGAGAATTAAACCATTCAGCTCGGAGGAGTGAGAGCAGGCGAGGGGCAGGGGAGGGGAGTGCAGCCTGCTGATGACAGGGAAACTACTTTCTAAGCTCGAATGATTTCCAGGTCACGGCAGACTAGCATATCTTTTATGACACGCAATGGGAGACGCCGCCACCTCATATGGAGGCTTAGAGTTTGTTTACTGTAACTAACTGGTATCTAATGTAACTGTGCTTAGTAAATCTTGAAATTAAAATACTACCCATGAACTGTGTTTTGCAATAGTGCGGAATATAATAATTTTTATTGTCATGTTTTACGTTTTGTCTAATACACTTGATAGAGTACAGCGTTGTTTAACGCTTTTGTCAGTATTTTAACTGTTTGATTGATCAAACTAAGACAAGAAACACTGGGTGTTTCAAAAGACAAACACCAAACGTTTTTGCACGATTCATATTAACAAATTCCGAGTCTACGCCAGTCTACGACTGCCTACGACAGTTTTTGACGTAGCTGCAAATTAATGGTTAGCGTGAAATCACACAAAAGAAATAAAAAACCTTTTATAAGGCTTGAAATCTTTGAAGACGTGAATTCTTTAAATGTTCTCAGAACTAGACGTAGCAATAACAACACACAATCACAGAGTTACAAATAAATCGAGCTAATTTTATTGGTTGAAGTTTTTTATAATAGACAATAATGTAAAGGGCAATAATAGTAAATGAGAGGTCTGTTTGAAGAGGACTTTATCCAGACAGTTTGCGCGCAAACGGCATTAAACCTTTAGTTTTTATTATAATCGTTATTGCTCTCGAAATGAAGGCGAACGCAGCATCCAATTATAAAGTGACGTTAAATATTTTTATTGAAACTATTTTACTCAAAACTGGTCATAAACTTGATCGTTTTGTTGTTTTTACAGTTCAAATTAACTACAAAACAATCATCTTTTTTTATCATACTTGTGTATTTCAAAAGAAAGTAAGAAAATGTATGTCTTGAGAATACTTTTTTTATTTCTTTTGTATTTTAATTGCATTACATATTCGTTAACGTGTAGACGAATACACATATATACACATAGACACATAGACGTAAAAAGTGCACACTACAATGCAATGCGAGGAGCACAGTTCAATGCTATCAGTTCAGTTACAAAGAAATCGCGTCAAACATTTATTTGCAGTTCATCGACACGACTGCAGCTTTATCTGCGACGGGAATAAATCAAATAGAATATCATTTATTGGTAACATAGATGCGGGGCGCGGGGCGTGGGGCGTGGGGCGGGGGGCGGGGTGCAGGGGGCGCAGAGCCCAGGGCGTCGGGCAGACAGATAGTTTATAGAATTAAAGCAACGCGTAACTTAAAGTGTTTTAACTTTGATCAACAATATTAACCGCTCAAAGTTATGAATTAATAACGAAAAGTCTTGTATAAATGTATTACATTATAAATTTAATAACATTTCAGTGGCGCCCTTGACGGCCCGCGGCAATATTAAGCAAGATTCGATTAGTTAGTGGGTGCATTAGCGAGTTAACTGCTGACGTGTGACTGTTCGCGATTGTGTCGCCTGCGTCTAACTGTCCTGTGCTACTATTTTCTTTAATTTCTATTGAACGACACTAATAAATAAATCAAGGCAATCAAATAAGGTAATTGTATAAGAAAGCCACTTAATTTTTTCAGGATCCGTGGATCTCTGAGTATCATCTTAATTGTTATGAACTTTTACTCAAATACAATGTGTTAACAGTCTTAGAAGAAACAATTCTCAGCGTTTTACGCGTAACCTATGCTAGTGATGTTTTCCCTCTTTATAAACGGCCTCATTAGCGCTCTCCTCGCCCCGCCGCGCCTCTCCCGCAAACCCCCGTTGCCTGCGCCGACATAAAATATTAGGGTGTCATTCCAGGGCAGGGTATTTGCGACGCGTAAGAAGAATAGCGGAGTGCAAACGGGAAAAACAAAGGAGCAAGGATAAATATCATCACGATTAATCTGGATAGAATGGGTTGGCAGAGCATGCAAGGATTTGCATTTGTTTATCGCCTTTGGAGTCGCAGCCGCTGGCATTTTTTGTTACAGCACCTTTTACCACCTTATGTTTCGCAGAAAAATAAATCTTGCTTTTTTAATATGAGTAGTAAATATTGAATAGTTAGCGAGAACAGATAAGTACAAAATTAATCTCAGCTAAAACACAGCAACAGCCAACAATTTATTGTAAGTTATTGCGTTGGTCAAAATTCCGAGTACTATTGTACGATACTCAGCGCTACGCAAATTATGATTTGCTCCGGAAGCTTACAGTGGTTAATAATTTTTCTATTTATTATAATTAGGTACACCGGCGCAGGTATAAAGTGTAATTTAATTATCTAGGAACGTGTGAGGGGCGGCGGCGGCGGCGGCATGCTAACGAGCGGACCTCGTAACTGTCTCCTTGTGCAACCTTTTAACGCAATATCAGTATATTATCTCAAATTGTTATGGGAAAAGGAAAATAGTACGTATTTTTTAAGTATTTGAAATGTATGTTTTTAAATTGTAATCCAGTAGAAATATGTATAATGTCATTTTCTACTGAAACTGCTCGGTTTCGAAGTTCTGAGTAAAACGTAGCAATTAATTTGAAAATGTTATCGAAAAACAATTAAATCTGAAGTTATGAAAATTTCAACATTAATTTACTTGTATATCTATGCCTTGAAGATGAGTATATTAAAGCAATTACAAGTTATTATTGTGAAAAAAGTATATGGGTCCGACATATAATTTGGCTTAATTCTTAATTTATATTTGTGTTCGTATGTGTGTATTGAGCATTATTAAATGTTACTTGATCTGCCTACCTCTTTTGACTTACGAGAGCTATGATTGTTTACAATACATACCGTCCAATAACAAAACTTAAACCGTAAATATCTTTAACAATGTTAGTATTGTAACATTAAACGATTTAAATTCCGAGCAGTATCTTAAATTTTCCAACAGAGATAAAATAAGGCGAATATTTTATAAATGACATCACTTCCTCTTCAAACATTTTGTGAGTAAACCCCCGAATAGGGTTCAATCTACATTTTTATTATGATCCTAGATTATATTTAAAAAGGACTCGCGCGGTCGCCCCCGGCTCGGCCCAGCTCGGCCCGGCCCGGCCCGGCTCGGGTCGTAACGCTCCCGCGATATGCAGATAACCCCTTATTTTTCTTCTCTTATCGTTCACGTAGCATTGTAAATGCTATATGTTATATCTATTTAACAGCTAAAACATGAAACAGTTTAACAAACAAAAATGCAAAACAAGCCGTTAGACCGCGGTAACTTGAGTAATCAGCAAAACAGAATTTTTATCATGAGCTACAAGGAGAAAAAAAACATGAGTGAAAAAAATATTTTATTTCATATTCTAGTAAATTTAGGTATGTTTATCATATTTCGTAAAGGTGAAATCAAAATTCATTACCTTTTTAATTTATCGAATGACAAGAATAAAAAGGCGTTGTTAAATCTGTGATGAACTTTACGCATATCGATATTGATGATGTTCATGGGACACAGGGTAGGGAGCCCGGGAATGGGACGTATTGTGTCACGAGAGATGGCGCAGGGTCACGTGGCTGTCAACGGACTTAGCAATTACATATTCGGTGCACGGAGGGCGGAGGGCGGAGGGCCGAGATTACAGCAGGCGCACTCGGGTTATAAATAATAAGCCCTTATAAATAAAGGGACGGTCAAGTGTTGCGGCCGCAGCATATTAAAAGTAAAACATCACCTCCCTTTTTAAATTCGTCACGCTTAGCCGCCGCGTTATCGTCTCGTCGCCTCCAAACACATATATCTAAATATTTTGATCACGTTGAATACTTACATAAGAGAATATAACTGGATTGGGATTTAGACACATTCATTGTCCTCTCGATACGTAATGTAAAATAATGAAGCGAGTAATCAATCCAGTTTATTTGCAAATAGTAATGAAGGCCTATCGCTTTGAGGGTGGCGGGGTAGGGGGAGACGGGGTAAGGAATGAGATTTAGCGAAGTCATCGAGACGCAATTACACGTTGGAACAAAGAAAGCGGCTCGAGAAGGAACAAACAAGGTCGCACACAATAGTGTTCATTGAATGGCGCCTTCACAATTGATCAGCTCCACTGCGATACACGTTATATGATTAACGCGATACATTGAATTTATACACGGCCGTGTAAACATCACTGTTCACAACACTATTCTATGACGAGTTATTAAGACTGACAATAGTAGATATATTCAAGTGTTTCCGATTAGATCGCAGATATTTCATTTATGCCTTTAAAGAAAACAATGGAAAACAACAATAGTTTCCATTAGTCCTGAATAATAGACAGAAAGTTACATTAATATGCAATGCGTCTCACAGCTGCAAGCATTATAAATAAACGATATCTAACAATACGATAGCTTACCTTCTATTTATTCACGTACCTATAAAGTTATGCTTTTAAGTAACGTGCACTCTACTTACTTTTAGAGCATGCGCACACCTTTGACTAAACTATTGCACAACTGTTTAGTCTCGCTTTGATTCCAATTAGCTCATATGGCGGTGCGCACACTACTCGATTTTTAGTTGTGCAACTAAACAGTTGAATTGGCTGCAAAACAATCGACAATCACACAACCGTTGTGCCATAGTTTAGTCAAACGTGTGCGCACGCTCTTATGATATCAATATATTATGTTAATTATCAAATTTTCCTAAATTCGGGAAAGGAACTGTGTGTTCACAGAACACATGTCAGCCCCTTATCGACTTGTTTCTAGCCATTCTGAGCAGTCCGGACGTGAGCCGAGCCGGTCGGTCCGGACGCCGGTTGCGCCGACTGTCCGGTCACTTCCGGCGCATCGTACAACACTTCCGGCATCGCCAGTCACACGTGAAACCTCATTAAAATATTTGATTTTCATCAAACAATTTGCATTATTTCACTGTTGAGACTGATTTATAGCCGTGACAAGTTAACTGAATTGTTAAATTATGCAATGAAGTCGTGAATCAAATACTATTTGTTTAGGAGATTTATTAATTGTTTCTTGTAAGAGAAGCGATGTCTTCTACAATTTACAGTTCGTTGCAATAGTGTCTACACGATTTGCTCTTGAAATAACTAATACAGAAAAATCATGTAAAAATAAAAAAAAAACTAGTGATCAAGGATATATCTGTGTATTCAATATTGACAAATAGTTTTTCAGTGAGGTTATTAGTTCCGGAATGTGACAGCGAGCGACGGGAATATTCGCAAAACGCCGACTCACTGATACGGAGTTTATTTGATATCACGTGTCGTGACTTACAGCCGCTTGTAGCCTTTTATGTACAATTTGTTTGAAGACTTTTTATTATACTCGTTTGTAATACATATTGCAATACAAGAATATTGTTATACAAAGTATATGTCTAAAAGAGAAATATACGATTTACTAGAATTTAATTCTAAATTACACTTTCCTAGGGACACTATTTAGCGAGGAAACGTAATATAACTCTCATAATTTGAGGAGCGGCGTTTTTTTACGTGACTTCGCATAAATTGTAACAATTAGTGTGTGGGGGGCGAAGCGGGGGGGGGGGGCCTGGCTTGTTTTCAGGACTTGTAGACAGATATTATCTCACCTTTTAATGCAGCAGACGTGACCGCCATTCGTTTGTTTCTCGCAAAGGAATACGTTTTAAATGCTGAGGCACGGCTTTGCTTTTTTGTACAACGACTATTAAAATCTTTGTACAATTTAGTTATTTAAATATGCGTCTAGTTTTTTTTAATTTTTGATAAGATAAAACTTTACCCAAGAACTGTGAAATTAAATAACACTAAAGAACATAATTTTACTGTGACGTTTTTCTCGCTTCGATAAACATATTTTATCCACAAGTGAGAAATTAACATACATAAGTAACGGAATTCTGTCTTTATGTTAGCACAACGCAATGAAAAGCAGCCAAAGTTGCAAGTGCACGAAACAAGTCGCAGCGATCGCGGTGCACACGTCACACGGCATCAAAAGGACCGGCTCTCATATCAAATCCTACTTCTTAACGTTTCTGCATTCTACAAAAGAATTCTAAATATCTTATTTCCTAGGAAATGTTTTTAAAGTTGTAGAAAAATGTTTGTAACAAATGTTTCTGCAATTCTGCAATCTTCATCTGATAGCTTGATATTCAAAATAAAATACTATTTTAACATTAAAATTAAAAACTTAAAGAAAAAACGTTATAAAATGTAAATATAACACTCACATCTCCGAGAGTAAGAAATCGGTAAACCTTAGTTTGTAGTTAAATAAACTTCAAGTTACTAAACATATCAAAACTCCCGGAAATATTGCGAAATAGTAGATCTCAGTTTCCGTGTTCTTACAAATTCTGTTTAATATTTCATAAGTTTTCGCGGATGGAAATCTTCCATACGGCGGTATCTTTTCAATCAGAAGTTTATCGCGGCGGCGACGCGAGCTTGCTTTCATTGTGCTTGTTCATTTTAACTTGCCAGCTTTGTAACTTATGTGCATTCGGCTGCGGCGCTCCGCATCGCAATGTTATTTTAAATATTTCCTTTATATAGATATCCAGATGTTCCTTCGTTTCAAATGTAAGGAAATGTGTGTTCGTTTTAGATATATGTATATAACTATAACAATTCTTATATAATTAATTCTCTTTTTCTGATCAATATCACTCAAGGTACGAAAATGCGAACCGAAAGCTTGTTTAGTAACTTTTAAATTTCCTAAAATTAAATGAATTGCATGTCGGGCCTTTGTTTTAAAAGAGTTAGAATTATGCCTATGTTGCTTACAAAAGAAACTAACGTATATTCAAGAGCGATCAGTATGAGGCTTAAATCTGATATTATCTTACATTCGCTGATACAAGTTAAAGATAAAACTTAAGTTAAATGAAATGCTTAGCTCGTTGAACGCGGAGTGATAAATGGTGCACCGCCATGCGAGCAACGGATTAATTTCAAAATAATTATAGCTCACACATCGGCTAAGGTTGAAATAAAAAGAAAATAAACGCGGAAGAGGTGAATTAGATTAATTGAAGATATCTTTTAAAAAACCCGTATAAATGCGTGACACACGCGAACTGTGTATTTGGCTACGAATAACATATTTCGAGTGAACATTGGCTACATTTAAAGCGTATTGACAGTCGATAAGCCACACGATTACTTTGTCGGTAAATTACAACTGCGTGTGACTGAAATTGAGTTGTAACTAATGTCTTCTTTGATACATACGAGCAAGGCCAGGATCGACGTTACGAGTTTATTGGAATATGTTACACGACGAGCATTCATGTAGTAAGGCAGTATAGAGCCGTTCATTGCGAATGAAGCATCTCGTAAAACCAGTTACTACCCAGCTTTAGCAGAACAAACGCTGGTTTCTTTAGGCTGTTGAATTGGCTTGCATGCCAGTTCATGAAACAGTACATAGCAAGCTTTGTAATCTCTCGAGCCTCTCTCAACTTGCTTACCCGTAGCTATGACTAAATCAAATATTTTTTGCTATTTGCTTGTCAGTTTGCCTGTTACTGGCATGTATGATCTCGCGTTAATATCATGTGCATTCAATACGCAACATATGATAACTGCTAAACATCTTTGTACTCCTTTAGTACGTCTTTTTGCAGATTTACAAGATATTTACTGGAAATTTTCCAATTAATATTTTAAACTTCTTACATAAAAGTTTTTCCAATGAAACGAAGACTAACGAAGTTATTAAAATAGTTTTAACTTTTTTAATTTTCTAAAGTATTACCTTAGCTTTTTATTATCTAAGACAGATCACGTTTCATGTCTTAACATACTGGTATGTTTGAATTTGTTTGAAGATGTCGACATTTGTAACAAGTGTATAAATGTTTAAAACACAAGGTCGATTGTCGGGTGCCGGCGCCAGTTTCATCGCTGGATAGAATTGCAAAATTGCAAATTTGCATCGGTGAGCGAAGCGTAAATTTCCCTCGGGCATTAATTAACATACTGCCGTTAGAAAAAACATTGTCAAAACTAACAAAGATTTCATTAATTTAAACGTTTTGTTATAATGTCCACAGATTTTGTTGCTATGTACTGTTAATCAAATTGTATACAATTAAAAAACAATTATAAAAATATGATAAGAAGATGTACTTTCATAAAATCTGCGATATAAAAATGGAATAAGAACATTTGCGTTACTTTGTAACTTAGTTTCGTCATGTTTTAGTTAAAAATTAACATAGATACTATAAAAAGATTAAATTAAAGCTAAATGAAAATGCACCGGGCCGCTGAAAGTAAGAGGACTAATTGTATCGCGGCATGCGAACTAAAAATTTATTTAAAAAATTTAACATAAAGGTACTAACCACTCACAATACGTCTCAAACGTAAGAAATTTAGACTGGGATATGTAGAATCTTAAAAAAAATACTAGAGATTTATAAGCCGTGTAAACAAACTATTGCTAAATCACTACATATAATAAAACCAAGTCACTTCCCGCTGTCTGTCTCTATTTACATGCCTAAATCTATAAAACAATGCAACGGGTTTTGATGCAGTTTTCTAATAGATTGGATAGATTCAAGAGGAAGGTTTGAACAGCACTGGACCTGTGCAAAGCCGGAGTGGATAGCTAGTAGAATACATTTCAGTTAAAAATAATGTAATATTTATTTTGGGGTTTATAAAGCGTTTTCAGATTTATAGTGATTAATTCGTCAATTTTAGTCAAACTAATTAAAACACTGATTACAAAGTAATTGGAGCGAACCTTTCAATCGCTAGGGTTGTGAGCGACGCGTTTAAACTATTACACTGTCCTCTCTGTTCTAATGAAACTCATTTTGTCGTCGAGATTTTGTTCAAAGTTTTCTGCGATAATTCCCCGGGACTAAAGCATCCAGCGTTTTAAAATATTCCATTTGAGTTTCTAGACGAGATTTCGTTTTATGTCGTTAATTAATTTTAAACTTTTCGAATACTGAATTATAGTTTACCTAATTGGTGTTTAAATTACTTTGACACTGATTTTGAAATACGAAAAGATAACAATAAAACGTTTCTCTAACTAAAGGTGAGACAAATAGACGATGAGAAAGTTAACAGGTAAGCAGTTGCAGTAGGAAAGAGGCTCTACTGGGAGGTAACTGCACTTCAAAGGAATAACCTTCCTTGTTTGTTTTTAAGCGGAAAATGACCCTAACTAAAATATGCATATTTGTCAACTGTCTTTAGAATCAGCCTTAAAAACTATCATAGAACATGATCGTCTAGCCTTACAAAAGGTACAAAAGGTATCATCCTTTTGATAAAACCATCTCTATATTCACCTCATTTACTTGCAAATGATGCATTTGTAAGTAAATGGATATAGATATAAAGTCAATGCATCGTAACGTCTACACATAGACCAAGAGCTTTACTTTTGAATCCACCTGAGAGACATTTAGATTAGCTCGTCTGAGAGCGATGTTATCGGCTACGACAGAGATGTCCCCTCCCCTGCTCCTAGTGAGACGCCTAATGGGATGAGCCAATGAACTCCTTTGGCTTCGACTTATCTTCGTTTTTAATTTAATTTCGAAGAAGTTTCTATCTATGCAACTGTGTGTAATCATTCTGAAATGTAGATTACTTTCCAATGCATTCGAAAATAACTTAATTTTACGGTAATTTACTATGAAAGGCTCGCTTAGAGAAGGCGCAATCATAATAATTTTTAGTTGGTTGATCTAAAAATGTAGTTATAAACCATATATTTGGTGTACGTTTGTCTATGACTGCATTTTTCTTCAAGCGTAGCCTTTTCGTAGCACTATCGTAGCAATTTATCATAACGTGAGATAAAACGCGACCTTTGGCGTTATAGTGAATTAAATAAAAATAAAAAAGTAGATAACAATATATTCGACTATTTGTACAAGGAATTGGCAAAATGTCACAGAGCGCGCTCCATAAAACAATGGCCGTAGCAGTCAGTAAATCGACGATTGCCAAGAGACGTATCGCCCCTGCTTCTGTCGAGTACAGCGCCATCGCCAGTTTGTGAGACCTTACACATTTTATACTTCTCTCGATTGATAATACAAGACAAGGTTAAGGATTCCACTTTCGATACATTTGTACTTTCATGTCGATTGAAAATAATGATTTTTCGTTAAGTAGTTCTAGAAAATCTGTTTTGAATATTTCCCTTGAATCAAGGATTACATTTCGCTCGGAAATGAGCGTACATTTTGATTACTTAGCGGAAAGCAGCGCTACGGCCTGTGCACTGCGACCCTAAATTAGAAATGGACTTCAATCCCGCTATTGAATTCCGTTTCTAATTTACTATTAAATCTAAATTATTTCAGTTATTTATGCCTGAGAAAAATTTAAAAACTGTTTTTGTAAGTTGTATAAACTACAAAATAGTTATATTATCCAATTGGCGATTTGTAATTTTAAACGCGCACTATTTTTAACCTTGCGCCGATATAAATTTCAATACAAATCGAAATACATTTCAATTTACAAGCGCTACGAAGACCAAGTTGTAGATCTAACTTAGCTTTTCGTGGAGAAAGAAACATGTGTTTTAGTTATGTTTTTGTCGATGTATTTAAGCTTGCGACATATACATTCATGCTACGTTATCACGTCCGAGCGACGCTCTCGTAAAGCGCCCTCTAGCAGACGAAGGCAGCTGGCCACAGTTTTATGACACCGTTTGTTTCGCCATTCGTTGCTTTACGAGAGACGTCCGCGGAATTATACTATTCCAACATAAAACCCCTAAGTTATTTATCTTTGACAAATTGTTCGTAAAATGGAAGTGGCATTTCTATAAATTAAATTTTGCAGCGAAAGTTTTAGAATTGTTTTACGTTTTGTTTTTAGTAGCTAGTTTTATTTTGTAAAATATTTATAATAACTCCTGAATAATATCTTCTCGAGGTCAAAGTGTGGGAAGATCGAAGTTTGAGTGAATCCGCGCGGTGTTTGTGCTAAAGTTAATATTTCGAATGTGCGGGAAACTCTTGAAACGCGAACTCAAACTGGTTGTGTTTTAGTGCTTGGAAGCGTTCCAACGATTGATAGTTGCATGTTCACTAATATATGGCCTATTGTTAAAAGCAAACAGAACTATCAAAATATTTTACGTTTATTTATTAATTTATTGCTGTTTATTTTCCCTTGATTCACTGTTTTTTTTTACTTTAATCCCTTTTTCTGTGATGTAAGTGGATCAAATGTGTGATTAGAATTTTATACGAAGCGAATCTATTCAATAACTTCTATATTATATTTTACAATGAAATTTCTAAGTGCACCTTTTTATTTCTAACACGTTTCTGAAACGGGCACCTTTACTCCAGTCAGGAAGGTGATGTAGGACTGACTAGTGAATAAAGGAAGAATAATGGCCGAATTGGTCATAAAATATGGTTAATTCTGTGAGTGCGTTGTACAAACATATATAAAAACGTATTATCTGTATGTTTATATGTCGCTACAATCGTAACATACCTCAAACATCCCCCAGAGACATGTGGCTCATATTTCATACGAATTTTATGTGTCTAACTGTTTTATGTTTTACGTAACAAGAAAACGAATAAAAACATTAATTATTTAATGATTATTTCTAGAAGTTTTATTGAGACTTTATCTAGTGTGTCCGACGATGAAATAAATCAATGCATTCCAGTTTTAAGGTTTTAGTCAAAAGATAGAAGATAAATCATAATTATTAGTAACTAGCTGTTGCTTGCAACATCGTCCTCGTGAAATTAAAAAAAATATAAAACCTATAGTCTATGTTAATTATGAAAAATTTTGTAAAGTCGGCCCAATAGTTTTTACGTGAATCGTATACATACAAAATAAAAATCTTTCCTCTTCATAATATTAGTATAAATATATTAACGAAATTGTACTAAAATCGAACAATAATTGTATAAGAAGCAAGTAATAAAATAGAATACAGCTAACAATAATGTTTCCGATACGGTAAAAGAATTAATCCCTTGTCTTTACTTAATCGCTTAATTCCTTTAAATGAACGTCACCTGTGCTCTTGTTACGTCAAAGCCAATGACCTAGATCACATCTAGTTTAGTAATGTGTCCAACGTTGAAAGAACTTCGCTATTTAATATCTAGGAAATAAATTTACAACTTTCTTCTAACAAAACTTTAAATGTCTCAGCTCTTTTTGCTTAATTGCTTTCGATTAAACGATAATTTTCCAATCTCATGTATACGTGTGTAGAGGCATTGCGTGTGTAAAGAAATGTAATTACGCTCTTTGATTGCAATCTGCATATCGGTGTCAATTGCTTGACACAACTTTGATAGGGCGCGCGCTGCGGGGTAAAGACACTTTGAAGCAGCACTAGCAATTATATCGGCTGTTGAGTGTATAGTGTTATGCTTTTATGTTTCATAAGCACATTAGTTTCTACTAATATAGTGGACATATATATGGGAGTGTATAAAGCATATTTTTTTTTATAACAAAAGGGGGCAAACGAGCGGCGAGAACACCAAGGTGGTCAACGACGCCCATGGACATCCGCAACACCAGAGGAACTACAGATGCGTTGCCGGCCTTTGAGGAAATGATATGCTCGCTTCTTGAAGGACCCTAAGTCGTATTGGTTTGGAAATACCGCCGAGGACAGACCGTTCCACAACGCGGCTGTGCGGGGCAGAAAGTTCCGCGAAAACCGCACGGTTGTGGAATGCCAGCCATCGAGATGGTAAGTATGGTACCTGGCGGTCTGTCGTTTAATTGTTTGTTGTATCGTCTTACAATTTAACTGAACGTCATCTGTTCGTTAAGTAAATTGTAACAGCATCAAAACTTGTTCGCAAACTAATTGAAATGTGCATGTCGAGCCAAGCGGGGCACGGAGTTGAAATTTATTCAAATAGCTACATATAGAGCTGCTCCAGACATGTGACATTTGATCATCAGACCGAAGTCAAATTTAAAGCATTAAGAATAAAAGATCAATGATCCATACAACTATAGATAGAACAAGAGAACTCCCTAGAGTTCTCTACATGTATGAGTTAGATTCAAAATTACATTAGTTAGATTAGGTAAGCGTAACGTTCAGAAATCGAACAGGATGACTTTGAGTTTAACGTTGAATAAAACATTCAACATTCATTGTTTTAATTTAACAAAGACGTGAGATTTGAACAAGAGTTCATTTTGTCATTGAAAGCGATGTTAATTACAGGTCATTCTGCGGCGAGGAACGCACAGAGCACTGAACGTAGAAAGAGCGGGCGATTCCAAAAAATATGTTGAAAAGAGGTGTTATTTGTTGAGGGAAATCCGTTGGGGGCTGACATTGTTCGTGTCCTGTTTCATTCATTCAAAGGAGGCTTTGCTTTTATGTGTGGCAAATCGAGGTCGAGCTGCAAGAATAAAGGTGCTGCAGTCGTATTGTTTGAAACTGTTGCTTTTTTAATACCCGCAAGGCTGCAGATTCTTCGTTACAATATTTTTTAAAATTTATTTATCGCTTAAAATGACATGAAATGACACAGGAGTGCGTATAAGATAAGTTATGCGCACACCTGTGTTTAAAACTTGTTCGTATTTAACAGGTCCCATTTTCCGTGGAAATCGATGTTCTATTTAAAACGCAATGGGCCGTGTATTAATAATGAATGTTCAGAGATCGTTAGCGTGTATCAAAGCCGATTAACAGCCGACCCGTTTTAGTATTACGTGTAACGTGTAAGTACGGATAAGTTAAGTCTAATTCCCTTTGTTTTGTGGACCGTCACCAGATTTTATTACGTCGATAGAAAATAAATAAGGGGTAAGACGGTGATCAGATGCCATTAGCTGACTTATAGAACATTTATTTCTCAAGTAAAAAGTAATTAATATTAACAGGAGATGCAAAAAGCTTTTCTTGTTCTTGAACCGGTTAATGTTTCGCCTCTCAATGCGGCTTTCCGTCGAACTTTGTAAACTTTTGATATCGCAACAGTAAGTCAAAACATAATTAACGGAAATGGATTTTCTTTACAATTAGTCGTAACAAACGGCGAGAAGTTAGAAGCAGCGGCGGGGAGTTTCCGATTGGCGAACTTACCGGCAACAGCGCGCTCGGGCCGCAGATGTTGCCAAACAAATGACATATTTCACAACCAATCAACTTTTCAGAATACAATAGTCCAGACATTGGCAAGCCAAACTACATAAGTAACTTAACAGTGTCAAATTTAGTTGTAAGAAGATTTATAGGACTTTACTAAGGTTGTTTTTGATTTAAAATTATTCAAGAGTCTAAATTTACTAAGATTTCCTCTAAGAAAATGATTAGTAAAGGATATTTCAAGTTATAAACCTCAATATAATCGAATATGTGGTTGTAATGGAGCAACTACATTAGGGTCGGCGCTGGTCGGCGCTGGCCGCAGCGCAGCGGCACTACATTAGGTTTTATTAACTCTTGTTCGTCGGCCGCCATAAATAACGCGCTCCAGCTCCGGCGGAATCCATTTGCGCTGCAATTAATTAGCGGCGAGCGCAACACGCCGCGCGGATTGTTGCTGCACGCTGCAAGCTGCAAGCTGCATGCTGTGTGTACCCTACATGCTGCAAGCTATGTATGCTGCAGGATGACTGATTACCATGAACCAAAACAAGAGATCATTGAGAGCTAAAAAAGGAATGATACTTGATAAAAAATAGTTGAATAACTTGAAAGATTACGTTGTAAGTTTAAGTTTGAGGCATGATAATTAGTTCTACCAAAATTACAACAAAAAAACAATTTTAAGACACATATTTGCCAATAGCGCGCACGGTTAGTACTCCGTGAAATGGGGTAGCGTTTGCAGCCTATCTCCTTTGTCTGAGATAAAACGATTAGGTAATTGGATACTTTGACGACGCGAGACATTCCGATGATATATGTCTTCCACACAAAAGAAGGCGCACTTCAATTCCTGCGAGAGCTCGATACGTCTAAAAAATGTATCGAAACAAAATAAATTAGCTGGATGTTGTTGCGACGCACAAAGATATATCGTGATGTACCTTTTCTAGTCACGTTCGAGTCATTCCGATGTTTGGGCCGATACACCGCGCCCCGCGCCACCCCGCACCGCACCACGTCTGATTAATGTAAGAAAACAACAAGAGAAATGTATCTTTGTATTTTTTAGCCACATTCTTCCATCCGTAAATAGAAACGCAATTTAAAAGAGCGCTGCGTGAATTCGTAATTCATTTAAAATTTGATCGAGTTTTGCAGCGAATTTTCTAAAGCCAGACTTTACACAAATATAACTAGGGATAATTAACTTTGGATTTAATTAATTTAGCTTATAAATTTTACAAACATTTACATTTGTCCCGTCCTTAATAAATCTCGTATTCCCAGATGGATGTCGGTGACTAAATAATTAGCAAAAAGGGAGATCTTTTTACATGGTTAAGATATTGTCGTTGATATACAAATACGTAATATATTTGATAACAGACCATAAGATATATATACCAGTTTATTTATTTTTAAATCAGAGTCGTGAAATTCCTTTTATGTCATACATAGTACATCACATATGTCTTTCGACGCACAATTAATCAAACGGTATGGAGAACGCAGCTGCTGGAACAACCGTTTATTAAATAAAAAAATATCTATATGTATGATTAATTTATCAAAATATTTTATTATTTAAAGTTTATTTTGATGCAAGGATTGTAATGACATATTGTGTGCCACAAACAGTACAGGATTCAAACCAATTACTATTGTCTTTTATATGGGTGATGTTTACGAAATGGATTCTCTCTACTGTCTTATAATTTTTGGTCGTAGTATAATATACTATGAAATAGTATTGCAATGCAAATACTGCGTTTTAATCTTACTTTATAATTGTCAGGGATTTACCTTATCAGACGAAGCTGGCGGTCTCTCGTGTCGGAGGCCAAGACCCACTTAGGGTCGCTGCGCCAACGCAAGTAAGTATTTGTGTTTGTATGTATGACTGATTATTTTTAATACTGTAAGATTTAAAAGGTAATTAACTACACATTTATTTGTAATTCAATCCCTTTGAGTACGCAGGGGCTACGCGTCGAAAACTTCTTTCTCCAGATAACTAATTACATTTTCTGTTAGACATTTAATGAAAAAAAACTTATTAAAACTCCGTTGGAATAACTTTCCTTAGACAAGACTAGGCTGTACTAAGATGGAAATATAGAGTAAAAATAGATCTGTCTTCAATTAGCGAGGCCGAGCGAGGCGGGCAAGCCCGGGATACTTCAATAACTTTACTTTCACCCACTCCGCTAATAACTTCGCAACTCGTCTTCATTCTTGTACTACAACTACACGGATTGTTACTGCCCTTCTATTGTTGAATTACTAGCTATTTCATTTTCTTACAATATCACAGTTATAGTATTTAAAAAAAATATTTAAACCTTTATTTTCATGTAAAAGAAAACAATAAAAACTTAATTTTCAAATTAATATGAAAACGTAATCAAATGAATAAAAACTTTTTATGAATAAAAACGCAAAACAAAAACCCTTAAACAATTTCGTACTCGCAATATTTGAAGAAAAGCAATAAAACAATGTAATTTTAATTTAATTTTGCAGCTGTAGTGTTACAACGGGTTTAGTCAACTGGCATCGAGTCGAGACTCTGAGAATTTCAGAAATTAAGATATTGTTACAGTATCGCTTGAGAATATATTCATCCATGCAAATAAAATGTATCAACGCCGTTGTATTGAAAAAAAAGGGTTGCAATAGTACTGTTGAGTTCGTCTAAGAGGGTTGATAAATGTATGTATGTCGTACAATAATTTAAGTTAGAGCGAGCGCACACCTTAGACTAAACTATCGCACAATTGTTGTGCGATTGTCGATTGTTTCGCACAACCATTCAACAGTTTAGTTGCATAACTAAATTTCAAGTAGTGCACCTCCATATAAGCTCATAGGAATCAAAGCGCGGCTAAACATTTGTGCGATATTTTAGTCCTTTCACTAAACATACCGTTGTGTGCGCGCTCTCTTAAGTAGATTTTAATTATTTTCTGAGCTGATAAACCACGACAGCATTTACTCCACCGGATTTGATATCCTTGTTGGACTATACTAATAAACATATAAATAACATCACCTTCCTGTCAGTTTGGGAAAAAGTAATACTATTTCATTTGTGCTGGAATAAAATGTCCACATTCATTGTTTGGTAAATTGAAAACAATTGTAAGTGAAAATGTTTTGACGTTTGATCTGACATCGAGACGTTACTTTTGTTGTTTAATATAACAGTGAAGTTAACAGACGCCGACGCCGACGCCGACAGATAGGAATATTCGCAATCAATCATGTACCGACAGACGAAGGAATAACTCAACATTTTAACTGGAATTCCGCGCCGACAACTGAAGTTATATTTTTGTTTCCGACTAGCGAATGATGAAATTAATTTTCAAAAGAATTTACGTAGCCTGGGAAATATTAAGCTATTTAATATTCTTCGGTATAAAATTGATGAAATTATTGCATACAGTAGTCATCAAATTATCATGGAAATTATTCAACTGTATATCCTGAATTATTAACGCGATACTCGAGTCAAAGCTTACATATATGTGTCTTGCAAATATTTTAATTACAGGAAAGTTATTAATTTTGTTTTAACCGAATTTTTACTGTATTTAAATAATTATAAAAGTAAGTCTTTGTAAGTAAAGAAGTTGGTTACAAAGTAAGTCAGGTGTCAGGTCTATTTCTGCACGTACACTTGAAGTCACCTATACATTTCTGGTGTTGCTCGCTGCCGGCTGGCGCAGCTGCAAGTATTAAGTGACATTTGACTTTAAAAAGCGTTTATATAATTCTACATAATATTTGGTGACACGTTTGCGCAACACACGCTGCAAAGAACAACTTTAATATTTCTACGATTATTTGACTTGACGTGTCGAGAGATTTAGCACGAGATATGTCTTGATTTACATATTTTGCTCGTTGCTTGCATACCAAATAATGTAAGTGTGCGCACATAGTAATAGCTGTACAAATACCAGATAGGTTTGGGTTACGGCACAACCTACCCCAGTCTATATGTTGCAACGGCGACCGTAATGTTGTAAATATATCACTTACCAACTCAAGGCATGGTTCACCACCAGCTCTTCTGTCGGTGTTAATCAAGTGAGGTCAAATTACACTAAAATAGTCTAGGCGTCAGCGATCAACGTGTGCCGTATGCGTGTTATAAACTATGCAAACGCAAAATCTAATAGTCAAGGGACTCTTTATGCTAATTAAAAAATATTTGCGATTTGTAACTTTTTTTTTGTTATCCTTGTATAGCGGAACCATGAAATTCTAATCGTCATTAATGACGTAAGCGCTCTACCTACAACTTTAGATAACAAGCTAATGTCCGTTTTAAAAAGGGTAAGGTGATATTTATATTTTACTTTTTTATTAACTACATAATAAAACACGTATATTACAATTTCGGAATCCTAAAAGTGATAACTACTTATGCATATAACTAGTGGTTTTCTGCGTTTTGTTTGTCGTAGCGAGTTTTTCTCAAAATAAACTGATGCATAACGTCTTTAGCTCCATCAATAATATATTATTTAACTATAAATTATATTTTTTATATACTTAAATTGGCACACTTTGCGTTAGCTGTATATTGACGTGTCTCATAATTATCCAATGGAGCGTACTTAATACATCGCATAATTAAATAACAAGCGAGTGGCGAGCGACGTCGCGGCGCGCGCCCTAGCTTTACATCCTGTAACTGAGCGCTGAAGTCCGCTCCTGAAAGCTTCAGCGCTGAAGCTGGCGGGGGGCGGGGACAGGGCGCGCGCCCGGCGCTCCGGCAGTACGCGCCCGCACGCCGTATCGACTGCTCCCAGAGTCCGAAGGGAACCGCGACGCGACCGCACGCCGCGGTCCGGACCAGCGCCGTGCTGTGTAACGATACTGTGCTTGTGCTGTGAATTGCCATGTGAGTGTGGTGCACAACCGCTATATACAGTGTGTACTCAGTGCACGTCGCCCAGTCGGATGTCTATCCACCCCTGCCCTCGACACCAGCGTTGATTGAGTTTGTTTGAGCAGACAGCTTCTCGTGATTCCACTTCGGGTGAAACTGACCGTAAGCCTTTCACGATTACATTAATTTTTACGTAATTTTAGTACTGTAAACACGTTTTAATTTTATTTTAGGAGTAATTATTTTGTTTTATACTTCACAGTATCTACTACTAACTTTAACAATATCAATTCCTATACACAGGATTATAGGAAATATTTATAAATTTGACATGCATTTAACCCGTCTACATGATAGTGGTCTGACGAGTTATTTAACTGATTTAGGAACTGCCGTACAAATCGTCCGGACATGACCTAAGTCCCCATGTTTGAAGGCAGGCTGTTTTACCACTAAGCCACTAGGTCTTACATATTAAACATTGTTTTTTTTTGTTTTCAATTGCAAAAAGAATTATTTATTATCAAAGTACGTGCGTAGCACTCTATGCTAACCCAGATAAACCGACTTCAGTTACCAGTCAATTAGCTAAAAGTTAAATTTTACAACAGCAAAGCAATTAACAAAATAAAATTCCACGAAACAAAATGCACAATCATTTCCGACGTACAAACAAAAGCTGAAATCGAGGTATCGATTTCATAAAAACCGTTCGCGTTCCGCCAAATAAATCGCTGAATGTATCGTACAGTTAAATTTTAAACCGGCATAAACAACTGCGTAACGACACGATCGCGTGATTAAAAACGCAATTAGATATCAGCGAGCGGTCGGAAGTCGGAACGCACGAGCGTGCGTGAGCCGTGCGTATTGCCGCCGCAACGCCTCGCCAACGCCTCGCCAACATCGCAGTGGATCGCATTGCAACACAAATTAACCACCGCACCTGTAAATGTACTTTACTAATTGATGCGCGTCCCATTTAACTATAATGTACTCTAATAGACGTCAATTAATGAATCAAATCCAACTGTATGTGACATTGTCGAGTTTTGTTTCGACCAAAGTTGTTAATATCATTGCTTTTGACCTGAAATATTGTTAATGTGTAATTTTAAATGTCACGTTTTATATGTAAAATTATACTTGTGGCGTTTACTAAGATATATTTAATTGATTGATTCTTTATTTCAATAATCAGTAATACATTTTGCAATATAAATAATCCCATAATCCAGTAAGCAACCTGTACCATTGCTTTTCTAAGCGAACATTTTTATTCAGTAAATGGAATAATATTTTTATGTTAGATTTTAATACAACTTTCCTTTTATAATGCGAAATGAAAGAATAACCGCGGCTCATAAAACATTTTCAGTGAGTTGGGAACTTTGTTTGAGTGTGTGTGTGTTTTCTTTGTGACGGGAGAGAATGTAATTATGACATTTTAAAAAACATTTTCATATCTGAGGCGCGGTTGAAACCGTTATAACTAGTTCGCTGATGTGGGGACCGCAAAAGACTCATGTGTATTAAGATATCTCTTTTTGTCCATTGTGCACACATACGGGTTTATACGCTTAACTATGCAATAAGTGTTTAGAACTTTAATAATGCGTTTATCACTTTACTTAATATTTCTATGAATTAAACTTAGGTGAACTATCAATATTTTGAAAAGAAAATCTTTTTTGTTGAGATTCTATTGAATCGATTTTGACAATTTTATCATGCAATTAAAGTAACTTTTGTAGGAATCGTCACGTCATAGATTCAAAAGTAAATGCGAAAGTTCATAGGGATGGATGTTTGTTAGAGTTTACCGCCTAAATGCCTGAAAATTAGCATAGATGTAGAGCAAAGTCTAACAAATAGGTAACATACTTTTGCTATATTATATTTTTAACCAAATTCCAAAAAGGAGGAGTTATGTTTTTTGCTGTAATTCAACTTCCAAGCAATGCCGGTGGAGAAACAGTTCATTCACATTAATGGATTTTTATTATTCGTCTCCCACACAGTATGTTTAAATGCGACAAGATAACAACACTTGTTTACTTTATAACTAGTCGGGTGACGCGGCGTGGGAGCTTTTTATCCTATAATCTATTTGTTTAATGGCTTTAACTGTTGTCTACCTAACTGTTGCGTCATCGGTTCACGGGTTAATTGCTAGTTGACACAACACGTTTTATGTGTTTTTTGATTTTTATACTGCAGCGATCGAGTACTCTGTTGATCGGTAGAAAATTGATTCCTATCTATTAATCCAAAGATAAGATGTAGGAGTAGTTTGTGAACTACTCAAGTTTATGTTTTAAACAAAAGCCGATCGAAATCATTTATTAATTCTAACAAAGGTCGCGAAGATCAGAATGTTTAATTGAAAAGGCTATTGTAGATAAATCAATTTATTTTAGACGTAAAATAGTTTACAGAAGAGCGGAATCTGGAGTAGTTGGTTATAATTAATCTTTTATTTACCAAAGGTATATCAGCTAAATTTCTCTATACTCATTCGCGGCCGGTGTGCCTCCGCCCTAACAGCGGGCAGACAACGACGCTATCAGTTTTTATTGTTGTGTCGAAACTTGCGGCCTTGTTACCGAACTTTTCTGTGCCCGCTGCCTGCGCCTCTTCGCCCTTTGTAAGCTTATTTACAACTCAAAAATACTTCTGTAAGCTCTGACAGTATTAACTGTATTTTATTGCCGCTGAAAAAGTTTCATGTACAAACGAATTTAAACATTCAACATTTTGATATATGGAAATTCGTATTAGAAAACTTAATGAAGGCATAAGTGAGAGTTTCTGGGAACATAAAAGAGGCACGTGTGATTTTCAGTTTAAATTGTATACTTTATTCGGTCGGAATAATTTTGCTTTGCACTATATGACGTTCCTGGTATCTCGTTAATATTGCTGTCAGGTTTTGAGCCGTAAATACGCTAAGTCTGACGCTATTAGCAGCTAATCCGATCTCTCTTTAATATTCTGCTCTGCTGCAGTAAGACACGTGTTACCTAAAACATTCTTCCTACTGTATATTCTTTTTATCGTTATAAAGGCGCAAATATAACATTTTATGATGTTCATTACATTTAGATATACCTACTATGTAATTTATGTGATCTTTTTGTATTCACGGCATAAAACTTGGGATGAATCCGCCTGAATTTGAAAAGAAACAGATCTTATCTAAACTTAATTTGTAGCAACAGGCTATATCGGGTGCGGTTTATCGTCGGCCAGAGGTTATCTGTCACTGTCACATCGGTTGGATCAGTTTTCGGCATTGGGAAATTTATACCTCAAATAGAAATAAATTCATGCTTTATTCGGTCACTTTGAGGTCCTAACAAAGCGTTAATTATTCCAAAATGAATTGGAACGAAATGAGATCCGTTAATGTGAACTTGTCGAGCCCACAGCCGACTGCCGACAGCCCACAGCTGGGCAGGAGTTGGGGCAGGGGCAGCAACTCGTTACGCGATCGCTTTGTGCCGCTAACCAACCGTGATGATTCAGTGGGCCTGCCGAGCGCGCCGCACCTCGCCTGCGGATCGCACAGGCGCGGACCACTGCCTTTAATGGAATTATTTGACTTAATATGACGCGCGTACACTAATTTGTACTGCGGACTGATGTGCAATGGTGTCGACACTGATTTCGGTACAACACGATGGATATCGGGAATTAGTAACCTTACAAATAATTTTCAAGGTTCAATAGGCTTCAATGGTTCCTAAATAGAAATATTTCATGTTGGATATTTTTGTATCTCACGTTAGGTCTACTTCATCATCATCTTTTCACGTTGTATTTGCTCTTGCTTTCTAATACTTGTTTTGGAAATAAGATGGAATACTTGATTGTTATTAGCGAGAGCAATCTACAGATATCCTGGCAGAGAATTTCTACGCGTCGACCACAAAAGTGAAACACGGTTTCTGCCTCGAGAGAAAATCTTGAGTTACACCGCATTGAAAGCTGTGGTTTCCTCATTGTATCGTTGTGAAACTTTATTATAAACACATGATTTATTGTAACTTGAAACATTTCGTTATTAATTTAATTTTAAAAGTTTTACACAAAAATCAAAGAATATGAACGGACGTCGTGTGTGTATATTTTGAGATCTCTTCACGAGGCGGGTTTCATCGAGTTGTTGGGCATCCGTCACTGTCGCCGCAGGACGAGCCCCCCCTCCTCCCGGTCACCCTTTCCTGCCCCGCAGATTAATTTACTTTGTTAACCGTCCAAATTGTTACTAAGGAAATACCGTTTATAATATAACCTTTGAGTGGAATGTTGGTTTTAACATCTCTGTTTCAATCAATCTGATTTTCAATCAATGTTTTTTTCTGTAATATACCGTAGAAAGTCATAAATTTCAATACAAGAAGAGGTAAATTACACCCTTCAAACTCACATAATGTATCAGTTCGCGTTGAACTAACGATATCTGATAGACAGGCTCATACTCGTAAGTATTAAAGTGGGCTGGAGTAGTGCGGTGCCGTAGTGCCGTACAGCCGGCTGAGATATCAAGCCCATAATTCGATTTGGCGGCGGATAAATTCTGATATTTTCGGATGAAGTATTTTTTATTGTTTGAGTACTGACCTCTTTTTAGAGAAAAAAACTACTTGAGGTAATGATAACCTTGTGCTTGTTTACTACTAAGTTTTTATGATTTTTTAAGCATAAAGTAATAACAAGAAAATCTACATAAATGCCAGTTTAATAGTCAAATGTAGACAGTTTACAGTAGCAAGAGGCTACAGGCAGAGCATTTGACCTAGTGTATTGAATGGAGCCGCCGCAATTGTGTTCGCTTTCCAGATAACGCCTGACTGAATACCATATTATCTGGTATCGATATCTCACAGATTTCTCCTTCGAAATCATTGACCAATGAATGGTATAATTTCTTAGAAATATAAAATGACCGTTCTTCTATGAGTGACGAACTTTTTTTAATTATTTCTCAATAATCGATTATAGAACTGGTTTAATTAGGTTCCGTCGCTGTAGTACACTTAGGTTAAATTGAAAGATGTACTAACTTAAACAAATCGGGAATGTTAATTCTAAAAGAATAGGCTTTTATATTTCTGTGCGAGTTTCCAGTAGCGAGTAATGAGTGACGTTTCATTTGTGATATGGCTTTAGTCCGCGGCTCGCTGATGGCCCCGCAGCCCGCAGCCCGCAGCTTGCAGCCCGGCGCTGGCACGCGCGGCTCAAAGCTATCGTTGCGGAGACGATAAATCCTCGTGCAGGCACTTTTTCTGCGCCCCTTCGCGCCCCCTACGCGCCCCACTCCACCCCCTCCCAAATTGTTGTTTGTCGCCTCACGTTTTTGATTTAGCCCTTCCAGCCGTATCCGCGCCGTTTAAAAAGGCGACATATTATCCAGATAATGTGAACTAAATCCGGCCCTGTGTTGCCGTCTAACGGAACGCTTTTCACGATGACTCGCCTAAACGTGTTGTTGCCACTTTTTTCGCTGTATTATTGTTTTTCGCTGTAAGCGTCGTTTATGTTACGTTACACTGATATTGTTTTTGTCGCCTATTTTAATGAAATAACATTTATTTCATAACAAAGTATGCAGGTTTTTTCACAATCATGACCTGGTGATATTTTTCAAAGTGTAAAATAACAAACACTGTTTATAAGCGCGGCACAAAAGTGGTTTACGAGGCGAGGCCGGCCGTGCCGCGTGAGATATGACGCCTGAATATGATCTGGCAGAGAGGGAGCGCTGCCGAGGAGGCTCAATGCTCTCTTATGTACCGATACAAAACCTATCTGTGTCTACAAAGTATGGATTGCCAAGCACAGTGTGTATAAAATAAATTTAAAAATCCATAACTTATTAGAAAATAAAATGGAACTCCTAAATTCATAAGAAAATACATTCGGTGAGTTATTCAAGTTTAGGTGAAGAAAGGCTTACGTAAGGCGGACAGTAAGAAATATGAGCAAGTTACATTTGCATAGTCTGTTCCCCCCGGGCTTAGCCTGCGGTTGTATTTTGGCACCGACTCCGCACCGTGGGCCAGCCGCTCAGATAAACGTTTTGCCACTTTCTTGCTCACTTGCCTTTACAAATTGGTAAACTGTGGTAGCTTTACTATGCACCAGTAAAATAGACTAAAATATCTCTACTAGGGTTTAATATGGTACTGACATCACGGGTATAAGAATATTTATGTAGGAGCTATTTTCACGTATGATCGACGTTACACTTGAGAATGCTGTTACATATTGACAGGCCGAGTGGGAGACAGGGTACGAGTTGTGGGGGATGTACAGGGTGCGCGGACGTTCTTCCTTCATCTCAATTATGCACAGCCTCCGATGTAACCTTATTACGAATGTAGGCAGGGCGCGGCGCCGCGGTGGTGAGCAGAGCTTCGGACACAAAAGGACATCGCAATTCTGATCGGACATTTCTTGAGGGACACATTCTAGTTTGTTTATTGGGGTCAGGCGTAGCCTTTGTCAGGGGAAATTCCCTAACTCTATTCCGAATTGTTCCTCTGGTTAAATCTTTTTCTCTTTGTTTTCTATGTACAAGTTATGTAGACAAAGGGGACTGGAATTATTTTCATAAATGGTAGAAATCTAAAATTGACAATGATATGTGAAAGACAAAGAAATAAATAATTCTTTGTATTAACGGTTTTCAGCTGAAATGGTTTGATGTAGATATTGATCGAACATGTTGTTATACTAGACATCTGAGTATTATTTAGTTATATTTATTAAAACCGTTTCTATAGATGTAATTTAAATAAATCATTTAAGTTTTAATTAAAACAGAGAACGAATGAAATCGTTTTAGAAAATTATGACAAACATTTTATAAACGTTGATAGAAATGTTCATCTGCTTGGCGCGGCCACTTCACAACTTAAAATAGTAGGCAGGACGCCAAGAAATTCTGCTTATGAGTATTTTTCATACCATAACTTACGACTACTGCCGTTTTATGACGTTCTTACTTTAAAGTTCCTATATACGCCGGCACTGCTTAACACCTCTTCCGAAAGTAGTGAGCCTTGTAGCTATTCTTCGGTTGTTATTTTGTAATATAAGGCATTTATTTGGGCATAAAATATTGTTTTATTTGATTGTTATTTCTGTTGTATAAACATAGATTAAAAAGTAGGTAAACTTTAATTTGACTTCCGCCTTAATGACATTATCTGTCATCAAGAATTGCAGAACGCAGGGACAAAACCACAGAGTACTTTGTAACATACTGAAATAGAGACCAATCTTCGGCCTAAAATTGGGTAACACGAAGAAAAGCGCCATCTCTATTTCATAGTTGACAACTTTCTGTCTTTCGTCTTCTGTTTCTTTGTTTTGGTAATGAAATGGGGCAAACGAGCGGTATTTGAAATTTTAAATGTAGGTATATAAAAATATCTAAATATCCATATACCATTATGAAAAGATTTATATATCCATCCACAGAGGATACTGTTGGACGGTTACTTTCTGCCGTCCCGGGCTCTGGAGGTGTAGGGCTATTGAAACACTGTCTTCACATAGTTAACAAGTATATTATAAGCATCAACAATCACATTTTATACAATCTCATATTTCATATATCATAAAAAAATCAAATATTAGTTGAGAAAAGGCAAAATGATTTTATCTTCGTTTAGTGCATTTTTTGATTTTTTGCAAAACATCGTCTCCATCATCAATTTGGAAACCCGTATAGTACTTGATGCATACCTTAAATAGCACATCTTATATAATATTATTTTACGCATTAAAGGCATGCTTTAATGTACAAAGAAGTATCAGAGAGATTAGTGCAACAATTTACTACTTTTACTTTACTGCTATAAATATGGTTGTGAAAGAACCAAATACATGTTAAAGACAAAACACTACAAACAAATATTTAAGTAGTCCGGCAATGTACAGGGGCACTAGGCCAAAGAAGTGGACTATGGCTATAAATTCTCATTATACGACGTCTTACTGCTGGATAGAGACAGTGTTATAAAGTCTGTAATGGTCTAAAGTAAGTAGACATAGAATCAGACATACCTCCGCTTTCTTTACAACCAGGAACGCAACAATGCTTGTCAGATGACATATTTACCTAAATACTGTTGAAGATTTTCAAATTAAACGATAATACAGCGTACTTTAACGATAATTCAATGTAATAGACAGTAATAGATATTTTATTTATTGTGAGACTGACATCGAATTACAAGTGACAATTAAAAGGAGTAAATCAGAGTTGAGTATATTGTATAAAACTAAAAAGGTTTGATTCAACAAATACACTAAAAAAAACACTACAAAAAGAGCTACTAAATAGCGGCATCTATCGTACATTAATTGAACTAGTAATTTTATTCGTAAAACTGCCATCTGTTACTGGTAGTTGGCATATATAGCAAATATAATACTACTAAAAACAAAATTAGTCTCTTTCCTTTTATCAAAATAGATCTAAGGTCCTCCGTTATATTGCAATATTTTATCTTCGGGTTTCCAAGTTAAATGTACTGAGATTGTGCAGCATGGACAAAACGAAACCGTAGAGACGTGTGGCCCAAACTTTGTCCGTGGGAGACTTGTTGTTGAGTACACGTTGTGACGTCACCACTGGTACTTAATGCACTAATAAATCAAATCAAATCTATAGACAAGTCATTTTTGGAGGTATCCTTGGCTCCAGCAGCTTCCTATTGTAAGATTCTATTAATTGAAGGATATTTAAACATGAAAACATAGAAATTTATCATAGACATTCTTGCAATCATAATAATTATACAGAGAGTTATTCTTTTGTCTGTGGCAGAGCTGGGAAGTGTATGAATGAGTATCCATTTGAACGCAGCCAGATATTAATGCTTAGTTGAATCTCGTCGGAGGAATAAAAAATATGAGCGGATGCGGAAGTTGCAAATGTTATTTTGCATAAAACCATTCGGCTCGTTTCGACTCAGCTCGGCTCTGCTCGGGGAAATATAGCCGCGATCTCAAACAACGAACTCCGCCACTCCACTGAATTAAAATAATATTTCATGAATGTTCCAGGAAATTGAATTCTCTCTATTGTTTCTATCGCCTGTGCCTACTCAAACAAGACTTAGACAAACGATCCCATCTTATATTAATTTATGCTGGAAGTGAATTGTTCCATAGTAATTCTATATTTGTTTAATGATAACACAAATTAAAGGAAAATGTTCAATCACACCACTAAAAACTTTTCAATACATAAACATTTTACTTCACTCAACCCACCAAAGCATCCCTTAAAATTCTTAGTGTTTTCATTCTAAAAAAACAAAACTATCGTAATCCAGCTGCAAAAATGTATGCTAATATTAAACTAGAGTGTAAATGCAATTTTCAACTTTGTTCATTGCGAAGTATAATTTGCAGAGTAAACAGCAATTAAGGTGAGGTGTGGACCCGCGCGCACGGCCGGCGCCGGCGGGTGCGCAGCGGCACAAACTGCTGACTGACCCGCTGGCTATGACTAACTTTTATGGTTGTGCTTTTAAAATGTTTATACAAGTGTTATACTTCGCAACAGCAATAGCGTTGATATAACACTTTCTACATTTAGAACTTTGTCTGCATGAATATCTAACAGTGGTAGAGTAAGCTTTAATATCTTCACAAATGGGTTGACTCGTCCAGTGAAATACCACAATCACACAGAAGACGGACGTGTAGTGGAAATAATTCTGCGTTTCGTCTCATAAATGTGCGTTTCAAAGGCCTAGTTTTAAACCTTTTCCTTACCCAAGCGTTTCTTATAAGGAAAGGATGGTAAGGGAAAGTGGATCTGATGGTGGAGATGCATAGGAAGGGGAAATATCTTCTTTTTGTGCGTCTCTTTAGTATGTATTAATTATATGTAGTTATTATTTGAACTAAACAAAACCAATTACAATGACTGTCGCATATACTGTACGTTGTGGTATCTGTAAATATCCTCTTAATTACATTAGAGCTAAACCATTGTGTAGTATGAAGTTAGAGGTTGCCAAATCGCTGCAACGGAATTGTTATTTGTGTAATGGTCAACAATTAAAGCGTCCGCCGCCGCCGCCGCCGCCGCGACCGGTGCACTCGCATTCTACAATCTGCGGCGAAGATTTGAAAGCGAACCACAACAAAGCAATAACAAATTGGAGACAAAGCGAACTCTGAATTGTATTCTCGTGAATATGCATGTAACCTCCTCGGATAATAATGCACTAAAACAAGATTACTATCACAGAATACTAGTGTACAAAATAGAATGCTTTCAAAAGAACCTCTATGATACAAGTAGATTACGATGTATTGAATACTATTATTCCATTTGGTAATAAACAAATTAAGGATAATAGTAAGATTCGCTTTGAACAGGTTCGCGTAGTCTTGATGGTAAATTGAAGGTTGTATTATATAGATCTTATATACCTTTGTTCAGTACTCTTCCCGGAGGATCATACGTAAGTTAAACAGTTCTTAGTTTATACTGAAATCCTATTCTATAATGCATTAAATGAAGCTTGGTTTCCGCATATTTTAACATTGCAGAAAATCGTAACAATAGGAAAGTGCGTATATTTAAAAAATATAAGTATCTTTGAATGACGTATGCAGATAATCGTATCTACTATATGGTGGGTAGGATTCATTGAGCGTAGTGAGCAATGCTAGGGCGAGCGGCGGCGGGCGGCGGCGAGCGGCGGCGGCGGGACAAAGCGCGCTTCCCCGCGATATATCCCGCAGCGTGACAGCGCACACCCTGGAGCGAGCTCCTGTACTGTGGCCATCCTGCCTCAGGATAATACAGGACTAATGCATTATTGAAAATAAAGTATGCGATTTAACTTCTCGTAACAACATATTTGAGGATATCTTGACCACTAAGGTTATACGTTACTTAAAATCAACCACATCTTTTAACGTGAATTAAGTATTTAGCAAGTAGGTATATTAATCAAGAATTTTTATACGCGGCGCTTGATTTTCGTGAACATTTCACAAAAAATCTAATTTAAATTTCACCTTCAACTAAAAGAAAATTGTATGCAGTAAATATAACATTCCAAGAGAAAACTGAAAATACGTAGTCCGAGAAAATTAAAAAGCTGGAGTGCCTACATTCGTACGAGTGCATTGTGAGCGGTGCAGCCGCGCCGGGCGGCGGCGGGCGGCGGAGGTACCGCCCGACCTACATTTACTGCTCATATCATTTTAATTAAAAAAATTAGTCATTCTAATTTATACAAAGCCCCGTAATACTGGTTGTCGCCGCGGAGAATTTAAACAATTTTTCAAAAGGCTTCGCTTTAAAAAGATAATTTGAATTATTCAATGACATTAGCGTTTAACTCTGGAGGCTGCGCTCTCACTCTATTCACTGGTTTAATGACAGACTCACAGTCACATATTTATTTCAAATAGAATTTTTAATGTCTATTCAAAACAAATGTGCAATTAATGACACTGGTGCAAAGTCCTTACGGCTGTGTGAGCACCCTGGAGAGTAGAAGCGATACACCAATACCGTCTCCCCCCCGACCGAAAAAACCCGATTGAAATCGAATCAATAAAATTTTTTGTTGTTGTTTCCTTTGCGCTTGAAATGTTTTGCAATTGTTTCGTACAGTTTACAGATTTAGGGAAACTTGTAAATTAAGTCTTTCTATTCGATCAGAATTTTTAAGTAACATTTATAAAACTAATAAACTGTAAAATTAAAGAGAAAGTAGTGTGTAAGACTCAATAAAACTGCAAACATAATATTTATTTCACATTTCAAGGTTTAGAGATCATGATAATTGAAATCAAAACACGAGAGTATGATATACATATAAGGGTGAAACAAACATATTTAACGTATGGATGAATTGTCCACACATACATATACATACATAAGGATTTATCGCGTCCATAACGACCGGTCTGAGTGTGCCGCGCCAAAATTCATGGCGACGACGATATTTGTCTGTGAGATTAAGGTCAATGCTTCAAGCGAAAAAAATATTTTCAGGCAATGGAAATATTCTGCCATTTCGTTAGCGGAAAATTGAAGTATTTTTTTTAGGTTTGATTTAAAAAACAATATATTGATACAGGACTGGATTAACTGGTGCATAAATTGTTATGAATTCAGGTCAATATGACTTTGTTTTTTCTTTTTATAAGAAAGAAGGACAAAGGGTCAACGAGTCCCATGGACGTCCGCAACACTACAGGAACCAAAGATTTTGAAATGGTGATACGGTCGCAATTTAAAGGACCCTAACTCGTACCAGTTTATAAATACTGCCGAGGACAGAGTATTCGACAACGCTGATATGCGAACCATCAAGATGTTGTGGATGGTACCTGGTTTGTCATGTCGTACGATGTTTTAACTCTGCGGCAGGAATCAATGTACAATAAATGATACTGAAAACTGATTTTTTTTAGGAATGAATTAGAGACTAGTAATGACCGGTATTTTATTTATCATGGGATACATTTATTGGCGCAGACTATATATGGTAATTAAAGTGTGGATGAATTTGATTTAACTGACGGTGACTCGTTTCTCTTTCCTATGATTAATCAATTTATGTTTAACAATATATGAATAAAATCAACACAACGCGGCGTATATTGGGACGTATTTCACTGATATAACGTGTGTGTGTGTTGTGCAAACAGTACCGCTTCGTGTTATCCTGTGAATTCCAGCTGATATTTGAAATTTAATTTGCATATTAAACGAGCGCCGCCAACAAATGAACGGAATCGTTGTTACTGTATGCCCATCGCTGCTCACTGCTTTACAATATGTACATCATAATTGTTATTTAAATAAAAAATCCTTTAATAGTATAATATTATTAGCAACACTAGCGAAACTTGCTGCTACTTTAGTTATGTGACTACCTTACAATAGTGCCAAATTAAAAAATTACGAAGGTGTAAAAATGAATAATTAACTCGGAAAATTTCCGATTAAACATTTTATTACGTTCTCTAATAGGAGGAATAAAAGTTGTGCAAAGCGTTTAATGTTAACGCAAAGCGAATGAAGCAAATAGTGGAAACAAAAGTTGAGGTTTTTTGTGAGCCGTAGGGCCCGGGCGAGGCGCGGCGGCGTACGGCGGCGTACGGCGGAGCACGGCTATAGGCGACAAAGGCAATAAAACGAATTTAATTTCCTGTCTCCCCGTGAAATATTATTTTAATCCGCGGGACGGCGCCGCTGAATATTCAGTAGATGCGCGCGCCCATATTTCATTGAGACTTTTATGCAAATTGTACCATTTGATATAATGTAATGAAGAAGAAACGGCCATTCAAAACACTTCCCGCTTCCGCGCGACTTGCACTCGCCACTATTGAGTACTTTACTTAAATTTCTTTCAAGAACAAAAACAAATGGCGACACGGAAAAGTGAATTAAGATCTGTAGTCAATTTTGAGTAATTTGTTGCTAAATTCAAACATTTTTTAGCTAACTTGCTTAACCATTTCCGATAGTGTTTAAAAACATTTTAAATAGTAAATTGAAGTAAATAGCACACCTACTATTTGTTATATAAATTGAAATGTTCATATATATTCATAAAAGGAATCGATTTGTACTAAGTCACGCGAATCTCTTTGCATTTCTCCCATCTCAAATATAACTCCTCAAACTCAAACGGATCTCGGATCTCAAACGAAATTTTAGATGCGAGTCGCGCGTCGCGTCGCCCGGCCCGAGCAAACAGCACACATCTTATTGTGATGTTAGTTTTATAAATATATTCCATTTTATATTACGCTATTTATTATATTCCTCCTCGCAAAGTATTCTTATCAAAATATACTACAAACAAATCTATCACATATCATATGTACATACAGTCAGCTACAAAATAATGTATACTTTTCAAAACTATAGAATATTGTATGACCTTCGCTTTTATAAATACATATGCTCTTATTCATTAATTGCAAGTATTCAAGGTTATAAGGATATTTGTGTATTAAAAAAAAAGTTTTGTAAATGTACGCATATTTATGCAACTGACTGTACTGCTACGTAGTCACAACTTTTAGTCTGACGCCACCATTTTTCAGACATGTATTTGACATTTTAGCTGTTTCGAATAAATGGAATGATATTTAAAACCTGTGTATTCACTAATTGCAAGCCAAATGCATACCTCATCGACTCATTTCCATGAATGCAGCGACTCTACTCTGCTGCTACGCTATCGTACTTTTTAGAAGGAACATAAATTAAGAAAAGAGATTTTTTAAATTTGCAAATGGCCGACCTTTACAATTTTTTGTTTTCAAAGTAAAAACGAAACTATTACTCAACTTCTTTCAGCTGCAGCGGAATTTTTCGTTTTTAATTTTATCCAGATTTCGTTTGGGTAATTAAATTCTTCATAAGGGTGTTATGTTATTTCCTTACCTTTGTGAATTGAACTTAAAATTTACTATTAATTTTGTCATTATAATTAATTATACTGTTTTAACATTGACTCGACTATACCTCCTAATGTCAGATTGCCTCGTCTGTGGTGTTTGGGTTAATTAGTGTGACAAGACAGATCGTAATAGTCGCAGTAACTTTAAGTCCGGGAAACAAATGTTGTGAATTACTTGACCTATAAATTAAATGCCTGAGCTTAACAGAAATACCACCTGAACCTTGGCATAGATTCAGCTCAGCTCAGGAGACAAATCGAGCTACATTTGTAGCCAGATACGAATTAATTTTTCACATTTTTGTGCAGCCATTCTGCGCGGCGAAATTTATATTTTTACCCGTAGATTCGAGACACCTCCGAATGTAAATGTATTTTTATAACATTTCTCGCAAGTACTTGATCTAATTGATGTAGTGTGTGTGCGGCTGAGGGCGGGATCATCTGGGTCAGCGGGGAGCGCGGGCTGCGGAGGGGGGGGGGGGTACTGAATCACACACGCGGGTATTCTATAAATGGCGATAAAATATTTGCCAGATTTTATTTTCTTTCACCGAGAACTTTTACGCGAAACTTTTCGCCGCGTCTTTGGCTACTTATTTTCGATTTAAATGGTTCTGTACGTGTATCGTACAGGGTATAACTTTGTATCGTAATAAAGTTCGAATTATCTGAACCACGACCAAATAAGTACATTAGAAACTTCTTTATGTGGCGTCCTTTATTTTGCACGTACAACTGTCTAACACTAGGACTACCATAAAAAATAAAGGTTGCTAAGATTGTTTAGTTACAGTAGCGTCTGCTCCTGAGCCTTAGTCCAGCAGTTACTGAAAAATGTACAGCAGTAGAGCCCAGCCCCAGGCGGATGGCGCGGAGCATAGACGTGTCTCGGCCGCGGATGCCCCGCGGAGTCAGGAAGAGCATTGTGCGTCGCTCCCAGCTCGGCGTTCACCTTTCGCACTCAACCTCACATTTCTATAAGCATTAAACGTTAGAAATATAGTGCCTAGTGCTTTACTTTTGAATAATGAACTGTGAGAATGATTACAATAGAAATAACTGTGGCTGGTTAAACGAAAGTGTAGAATGTAAGTAGAAAATACTCTGGAACATTGTCGAAAGGTTCGAAGCGCGACATCGTCGCAGTATTTAGTTTTAAGACACTTTATATCATTAAAGTGTAATTTAATTCTCGTTATGAGCTTTCAAGTTGCTGAGAAATTTTCTTGGTAATTATTTAAATTGCTTTTGAAGTTAGTTCTGTGCGAGTGTCGGTGGCTCCATTGTGCGGCCCCTGCCGGCACTACCGCGCGGCCCCTGCTGGTGCCACCGCGCGGCCCCAGTAGGCGCCACGGCACAGCTGAGTGCTGCTAATTGCTGTTCTTTGTACTAACTTACATTGGCACTGTTAAACGATCGCTTCAAGTAGCAAAAAATGAAGCTATTACTGCACAAACACAATAGCACTGGTTCATTCTACACTTCTGAGTTAATCTTTTTTAATAAAAAAAATGACCATCAGGCCGGGCATCAGCAAGACGTATCCCAACAATTTACATACACAGAAGTATAAGACATACAAAAAACATAGTATTTTGTTTACTACGACTATAAGAGTAGTAAAAATGATATCTGCCGCTAGTGCTATAAAAATGAACACCACGCGACACACCGATATCACGGTGCTCGTATTTTGTGTAAACAAGATTTTTTATAGTCGACATCGGAACTATCACAGCGTCGGTGTACTGGGCTGCGCACCTAGCGCCGCGCCGAGCTCGCGGCCGTACATTGAAACATAACAAGCGAACGACATTTTATCGCACACGCAGCTGGCCTACATGAGCTTAATGTAAACCAGTAACTATTCGTAGTCATTAAACGAGATGTTTCCGAAGATCTGACTGGAAACGACTGCTTTTACGATCCCACTCGTGTTTTAACTGACGCCATTTATTTGCCGCGTTGTATGGAACATTTAAATATTGTGTTGTATAGCTTATAAGTTCCTTTGATTGATTATTATTATCCAGAAGTCAAGGAGCTTCTTTATTTTATGAAAAGCTGCTAGTTAACAGTTTAATTCGTCTTAGAAATTGTCTGTCGTCGTTATTTCCTACATTAATATTCTTTTATCAGCGTGATGAAGCGAGTCAATGTTTATTAGCACACTTTTGTTTTCAACGTACAAACGTAATTACTCCAACAGTAACGTTTCATTTAAAATCGAATTCACGACAGTGATTTAGCAGTCCAATTTCCAAAGAGACATTCCGAAAATTAATGATTTGTGAAACAGTTATTTTACGCACCGCAGCGAACTGCAAAGAAGTCGGGTCGGGCGTTTGTCTTCGAATCTTGGCACTAAGCTGACAACGGAGTACTTTGACCCGATGTTATTTTTTTTGGAACACTTTTCATGTTACAGCAGAGTGACATTCGGACAGATTTTTTGTGTGTACTCTGATCATCTAAAAATTACTTTTTGAAATCCTAGTTGGAGATTTTCTTTGACAGTCGTTTGGTAACTGAGCGAAAGTTCAATGCTATCGAAATTCTCATTTTTGTGAGTTGCACTTAATAGTCAAAGGACACGTTAGAATTCGTGTGACCCAATATCAGAGGGGAGAGGGCTGCGAATTGTGGGCGGGGGGTAGTTCCCGGGAGCAGGACAGGACAAAGCGTGCAATAACAGCTCGCAGTGCGCTCCGCTCCGGGACAAGTTGAGATTGCGCTCATTACTGCGGTTATTGCCGCGACGCCGGCCCTGTTGCCCCCAGTCGATGTCGCCCACACTCACGATTATCTCATACACACGTTTAGCAAATTCACCTTTAGCTAATAAAGGAATTTGCTCCTTTGCCGATTTAGTTCATTAAAATGTGACGAATAATTTACTCTTCGTAGCCACTTTCATAATGCATTAGCTGTTATTAGTAACTTCTCTATATCCATAAGCCATAACTAAGAAAAAAACTTACCCAAATTACTGCTTCCAATAAGTAAACTATACGCTAATTTACGTTAAACATCGATTAAAATCCAGAGTTAAAAGCTTTTAATATAAATATTTACAATATATAGTGGCTATCTCAATTCCATAACACAGCTCTCCTACATATATTTCATTCTCAGGACCTCACTGCACAAACAACGGCGGCATTCGCACTTAAAGTGGAGAATTTCTTTAATAGCTTTGGCGAATGGTATTCCTGCGCGAGCCATTCTCTGCGTCATGCGAGGATGCACTTGTGTTCATTGCAGGTTATATATAGAGCAATTACTGCGGCCGCAGCAAATGAATCGCGCCGACACTTCGCGCATATCAACTCTATGTATTTTTGGAACATTAAGACGTTCCCGTATTGTTCCCGGCTCGCGTGTTTAATAAAGTCACACGATAGATTTATGACGTCGAATGACGTTGTTGCCCGACTGACAGGACGGTCATATTTTTTATAGCGTTATAATTATATTTCTCATTTAATCATTTCTTTTTATTGATATTTCCAAACCTCGTTAGTTTTTCTTAAAAAGTTCCGCCGAAAAGTAGTACATTTAAAATGAATTAATTATTTTCATAACCAGCATTTAGCTGCGCTGTAAGTAGGTCAACAGCTACGAAAGTTGCAATCTAAAATGACATGGAATTGTAAGGCTAAAGTCACAAAATGTTAGTACATTTCTTGTGGATTTTCCTCAAGCTTTTAACTGTACATACATAACACATACATACTGCAGGTATGTAAGTGAGAATTTGATAGTTATATACCCTGTCGCGTGTACTATATAATGCTTTATTATAAACTAGCTTTACCCGCGACTTCGACTGCTCAGAATTAAACTAAAGGTGATAAGTGTCTCATTTATTATTAGAAACTATTCTCTATATCTGTATCAAATTGCAATAAGATGTATTCGACCGTTGGAGAGTTATCTAGTAAATATGCAAAAAAAACATCATGCGGGAACCGTTCACATTTCTAGGACAACCTTGAATGTGTTCTAAATCTGTACTAAATTCACATTTATAATATTAATAAATAAAATACAAGACTCTATCTACAATAATCTTAAATGTGACTTAATATAACAGAAATTAAATGTCTTTAATGAGTGGAATGATTTCCAAATCACGTAGTTAAATGGAGCCGTAAAATAGCTATAAATCCTTAGACTTAACGTCTGCCGACCACTCGCTCGCAAAGCCGGATGTTAATGAAACGACCGAAGTAATTCTATAAATAAACATAACTAAAACAGCTTTGTCTTAACCCTAAAGAGTTCCGAACACAATAAAAGTGTAATTATTGTGTAAACAAGAGGTTTCCTCCAGTAACCAATAAGTATTCCTTCTGCGTAGTTAACACGCAACTTGTGAAGATTTTTTGAGACTTCGCTTCTCAATTTCCTAGTTACGTTATAACTTTGAGTGTACTTCGATGTTTCTTTCTCGTAATGTTGTAATACTTTTACTTGCGGATAAGCCTTTTGCCAACTTGTTGGAATTGATTTATGTTTCCGGAAAGCTTCGTATGAATAAGTTTCAAGTACAGTTAATGATTTATTACAGAATTATTTACCTTTAATTTTTATTGAAAAAAGGTGGTTACTGTGTATAAGACTGTATATTTGCAGTTTTTTAAAATCGAAATTTAGTCAAGTGCGTCGCTACCTAGATCTAATTTAAAAGCGGGCACGCCTTTAACTAGACTATCGCTCAACTGTTTAGTCGCGCTTTGATTCCTGTGAGCTTATATGGAGGTGCGCACACTACTCGATTTTTAGTTGTGCAACTAAACAGTTGAATTGGCTGCGGAACAATCGACAATCGCACCACAGTTGTGCGATAGTTTAGTCAAAGGTGTGCGCCGGTTCTTACTCCTACTCGTATAATAAAAGGTAGTTAGTTCCAGTGGACGGTCCAGTATTATATCTGGTGAAGCTGTTAGTGTTGTATTAATCATTGCGTGTATTTCTGTCCGTCCGTCACGGCATGCGTCGCGGTGATTTATAGATCTCATTATAGACGCCGCTCGCTTTCTCAGCGTCGCCGCCTTTGACTGCTCAACCAGAAAAATGTGGCAGGCTCATTATCGTAATGTTGCCGTTAGTAACTACTCAAAATATCACATAATATAGAGCAGGCTTAAAATAAACAAATAAATCCATGCTGGAGGTCGGAAATATCATATAGAGGAAGATATAAACAATTATACGGTGTAATCATAATATACTTACGTACTATATTTAGTTCAAACGCAATATCGCTTTACTTAAAGACTAAATAATAACTATAAATAATTAACAAACATTACTAGGAACATAGTATACGCAATAATTGAAAGATACTCTACAAAAGAACTGAACAAACGGTCACCTCAATTGCATATTATACATTCCCAATATTTCAGTTATATTATCATTTGTAGAATGAATCATAAATCATATCGGGAACTAATAATATAGAACATGGTCCGGCTAATGATTGTATTTGCAGTTACACGAGCATTAAATGCAGTTCATTTGTGCATTGGCCGCGAGGTGGCGCAGCGCATGCGCCACGTTTAACAAGCCATTTATCTTGTCTGTACATCCACGTGTGCGGCGTGCGCGTGCGTATGTCATATGGTATGCGTATGTCAGTGGTAAATGTCACAAACCTATAGACTTGTCATGATTTAAGACTTCGCATACAAATGTTTTAAATGTGGGCCCGTTTTTCATAAGTTTTTGTTTACCTTAATTGCAGGATAATTCAAAATTTTTGGTGAAAATATTGTAGATTCGTTACATTTCCAATCAATAGGACTATATTTAAATTATTTATTTGAGTGTTTGTAACTTTTATCTGTACTATTGTAACTCACTGCTGTTTGGCTGGTATGAATCTCTCATCGGGGAACAAAATAATCGCCCGATGAGATAATCACCAAAGGCAACCGACGTAACATCTGGTATACATCTCATTGTTAATGTCAATCGATAAAAGAAATGCTCCAACGTGTCGATATTTTAAACTTCAAACAGACCGCGCTACATTAGTCTGTGCGTGGCGCAAAATGCACTACCGAGTGATGAATAGTTGAAGACGGGTGTAGTGGGTCTGGTTGCCGTGGCCCGTGCGGAGTGCACTCGGGGGTAGGGGGGGTCGGAAAGGAGAGGGGTGAGGGGCGTGTAAACCGAATGAGATAGTTAATTGGTGCGGATGTTGTATTAGTGCACTCGCATTGATTCTCCCGAACGAGAATAGAACATGTTGCAGTTGCAATTAGCTGAGCTTATTTGTGTTACTCAACGCGTGTGTTTGTTTACGTTGAATGCGATATTGGGGAACTGTTCAGTTTACTATCTGGTCTGGTTAGCTTCTAAAGGGAAAGTTTCACAGTCTGTTAATTTGAATGGACTAATACATGAGTTCTTAGTTTTCTTTGTACAATGTTCTTTACGTATTCCGTATAAAAACGGAAGGTATGCGCATTTATTTGAATTGATACGGTATTTATACAGTAATGCGTATCCTCGTCACCTGTTATTTCCGACACGGGCTCGAGCCGGCGCAGGGGAAGCTCGCTCCGCACGTGTAAATAAAATACAATTATTTAATTACAGCACATATAATGGAGGCTTTGTCTCGCGACTCCGTGCGCTCGCAAATTTTTGATGACAATAAGTTCGGCGCGCGGTGGAATCGTGAACAGTCGAAAAAGTAATTTAAAGTTTAAATAGGCTTTTACTTCGTCCCCGCGGACAAAGAGGCCGCCGCTGCGATGTGCGATGACGTGCTGTCGGGAGAATTGAACAGCTCTCTACTTTATGCGTGGATGGTAATTTAAATGACCTAGAAAGCGGCCTTAATCTCAGAATGGAGTGAGTGAAAACTCAATATAATACAAAGGTCGTCGATTATCATAAAAGCATTCGGAAGGAATGCGTAATATTTTGCCTATAATAATTTGCGGTCAGCAATACAGGCCGCTATGCAACCGGGGTAAGCCTGCACCGCGCACCCAGCCAAGTCACAAGGCTGAGTGTATACAACATTCCTTTTACGAGCATATTGCCGCCTCTCTTCTGCTGCCGTAACACTACCTAATACAGCATCACTTCAGTCGTTAAGTTCGAATAATTCATATACAGAAATAAACCTTACCTCAATAAACAGAGATCACTCATGTTTGAAATCGATCGTGGGTTAATATCCATAAATAATTTTTACTTATCCCTTATTTTACGCACGTTAAGTGCTAAGCTCGAAGTATTCCCGTTTGTGCTTACTTAGTACATTTGCCGATAATCAAATGCGCAGTAAAGCGGGTTTTTACGGCAGCGCATTTTACGAGCGCATTTATATTACGCGGCAGGAGTCGGCAGGAGTTAGCAAGAAGCAGTTCGATGTTTGCTGCTTGCCTGCTTTACGCCTGCCACTGGCGCAGATCGAATTTACGCTGATTTTATTGTTTGCAATATTTACTTATTTATTGCACCATACTTACTAAGTTAAAGGAGTAATGGCAATTTACACCACCGAGTATTTTGGAGAAATTGCTGTGAATATGTAAAAACCATATGTTTGTTCTCAACCTTACGAACAATGCGTATCAAGTTCTTCCGAAAATATACATTCTAAATGCGTATTAAAGCTGAAAGTCCCGCTCTTGTGACAGATCTCGAGCGAAGGCTTCGGGGGCAGAGAATTGACTTCCCTCGGCCATTACATGCCGGAACAAACTTTCAGTAATGTTCAAACATTTTCTTCTTCAACATGTTACAGTTGGCTGAAGGCGCGGGGTGCGGGGTGCGGGGTGCGGGGTGCGGGGTGCGGGGTGCGGGGTGCGGGGTGCGGGGTGCGGCGGGGACGAGGAAAATCCGCACAAATTCGAAAACCTTTAACAAAAACTAGGGCTATTATAACTAACCAAATAGATTCCAATATAAGATGTAGATATTTTTAACTGTCTTTGTAAATAAGTAAAGATTACACTACTAAAATCAACTAGTAAAAATTATAGGGAAGGTAATTGTTTTTTGAAAATTGCTTTTCCTTTTTTCGAATTTTAAGAACATCGTTTGTGTATTTTTAAATACACATTTTGAAGATCTAAACTATAAGCGATAAATTTTGTTTCATTTTTATTTAACAAGCAATTTATAAAGACGATCTTTTCAAAACGATTTTCTGATAGATATCCTATCTTCAAAGGATCTTTATCAATATAAAATTGACGTATTATCATGGAAATAAATATCTCAGATTATACAGGGATAAATTGTCTTTAATAATACAGATATGAAATAACTCAAACATTGCATACAGTCGTATGTTAGTAGACAACTAGGTAATATATCATAGTGTCTGGAAGTGCCCTGGGTTCGGAATGCAATATCACGTCACAGATGAAATATCCTGCCGCCTCTGCTCCCTGATAACTGCAAACTCAATGTATACTAAATAATATACATATACTTGTTAGATAGCTGAATATTTATTTTTTATCTTTATGGTATATCTCGATAGAATTGTTTGGTACTAAATTTCGTAAGTCGGCGCCGCGGCTTTCGTCTGGCGAGCGGCGATTAAACAATATTTCAGCAACTGAAATAAAGTTTTTAATGTTTGGTTGTATGTGTGGGCGAGGGGGGAGTGAGGGGGGGGGGGTACGTGGAGCTCACGAATGCCGCCGGCGTTGTTTGCTTTACCTCATTTCAACTCGTATTGTAACGTTTTTAGTTTCTTTAGTAACTGTGTTAATGTATTTTTCGGCGTCGTATCATTCTTATGCCATAGTACAAAATTATTTCGATTTCTCTTTCTATTAATAAATGTGTTATATTGTTTTTACGTAAAAAGATGTGATCTTTCACCTGAAAAGTACACAAAATAAATATTTCTTAAGTTTGACTACTTTTTATATTAAAAGTAGAATTTGCCCGCGATATCTTCTGCACGGAATTTAAAAAAACTCACTGAATAGCCTATCTATTCTTGCAAGTTATGTTCTATATCTGTGGCAAGTTCATCAAGATCCGTTTAGCAGTTTTAGAGATTCGTAGCAACATTCATCCATCCAAACTTTCTTATTTATAATGTGAAGTATAACAAAACAAAACTTGTTTAATACAAAACATATTGATTAATAGCTAATGAAGTACACAACGATAAGTCTAGTTTACTGAAAAGACTTAAAATAGTTGCCAGAACTCCCTTGTAATAGACACGTTAACTATAGTATCGGACGTTACTTGTGCCCCTTCATTATGATAGTTTGTGAACACTTTGAGGCAACTTGGCACCGGTGGCTAGGCTAGGTAGCTGAGGTGCTAGTCCTCTCTCAGCACTAGTAGAAGGCTATGCGAGGGGAGCGGGGAGGGGCATTTTATTGGAGCCACCACTTCGGGAATTTCATTAGAGTTAACTCCGATTCTCAACTCAACCGTGCCTAATTATCTCTTCACGTTCAACGTTATTTATTTTGGGCAAGTCCCCTCGTACTCGTAATTATGTTCCAGACGAGAAACTCGAGAAGTGCTAGGTGCTAAAGCGTTTTACTTACATTAAAACGTTCCCTATTTCTTACGTCGTTATTTTATTAATTAACAGAAACGAATTAAAGTGGATTATCTTACCTCGAGTAAATAATCGTATTTACCATTTAGCAATTGTTAATATAAATAAATTAATCTAAAAATGTTTTTAGTTGTAGTTGATTGAAATCTCTTTGGTGTAAGGACGTTTTAAGGTCAACTATACATGGACTCTGTCCATTCGCAGCCGTCAAACTGTTCAGTATCACTACATCTATATCTATCTATATCTATCTATATCTATACTCTATACCAATACAGCAAAGCGTAAACACACACTACTTAGTTAAGCAGGATGTCGGTAATCACAGTATATATTTTTTTAATAATTCTTTGCTTATTCTTTGAATGTGGAGGGGTACACCGGTAGAGGTAGACCTAGAAAGAGATGGATGAATTGCGTGAAAAGTGACATGATCAAGAAGGGAGTGATGACGGATGATAGAGTGCTTTGGAGGACGAAAACCCGGTGCGCCGACCCTACGAGAGTAGGATAAGGCAGGGGGAGATGATCAATTCTTTGCTTATTAAAAAGCCCTACACTTACGACACCGGAGGTGACGAAATACTAGCACGCGTGACGTAAATGGCACACGACATAATATTTTGGCCATGTCGGTAATCATAAAAACACTACGAAAATTGTGAAGTAGATGCACAATGAAATTGACGTAATAATCGCAGTCAAAATTATTCGATGGCACGTCTAAGACTGCATAAATATTTATTTAAAAATGGCACTTTGATGCATAAATATTTGCCACCTCTGCTCTAGGCTACACATTTTCACGCTATTAAACTTAGTGGGTGAATAAATTGGACAAAATGTCATGCGGGAAATGGACAAATACTACAAGCCAATAGCATCACAGAGGCAAGATTGTTTTCTTAATAAATGTTTACTTCTTTTCTTAGTATTTTTTCATAAATATTGCGAAATTTATACTCAGTGTTACGGACCTTCATGCGTACGAAGCCGCACGGGAACAGCTAGTAATTAGTATTCGAGTTGCATCAGTTGCAATAGAAGTAGCTGGCAGATTGCCAGATTATGGCTTTTTGTTTAAAAAATATGGACATGGTTTTTAACTGTAGTCATTATATTTCGTAGTTTTTTTACCACGGTATTGGTACAATATGGTGGTTTAAATGGACGAAAAATCATACCACATGAGGTAAAAGTTGAAATTATGTTATAGATATTGATTCCAAGGCCATTACTTTATTTTACCTGTGTTGTAAATGCGAAAGTTCATATGGATGGATGGATGTTTGTTAGAAAGAGCTAAAGCTTTAAAACTAATTATTTTAATATTTGTAATGTGAACAAAGCGTGCAAAAGGTTTGTGTACAAACATTGGGTAGGTCCACATTGTGATAGCGGCTAAAAAACCTAAATGGTTAATATTTAATATTTAATTTTTATTTAAGAAAAAGATTAACGAAAATACTTTGTAGTAAAAAAAGAAATAGAATTTTAAATTGAAATGTTTTTATTAGCATTTAAAATTATTAGTTAATTTTTAAAATGAATTATCTTTACTTGAGCTGATTATTTAAAATGAAAAAGATTTTTGTATTTTAAAATGAAGCAACATTTAAAAATTAAAATCTGTTTTTGTTAAATATCAATGGCATGTATTTTAAAATAAAATCATTTTTAACTCTTGTGTAATTTGATGTCGGAATGAATGAAAATTATTATTATGATTTTTGTTACAATATTTGTTCATTCAATTATTCTTACATTTTACCAATATCTTATTTTTTACTATTAATATTATAAAAGCGTTTATAGATGGATGGATGAATGTTAAGGTTTCTAGCCTAAACGGATGAACGGATATGTTTAAAATTTGGTACAGACGTAGAGGACAGTTTGAAATCGATGTTTAATCGAAGTGAAATTTGACACAGATATAAAACAAAATTTGAAGTATCACATGGGGTACCGCGCGGACGGAGTCGCGGGCAACAGCTAGTTTTAACATAAATTTCCCGGAATACGGCAAAGTTTTTTCGTAAGCGACTACTGTGACAGATTTAATAGTTCTTGAGATAAATAAAATGAGAGATCAAAAGCGACTAATATATCAGAAAATAAGCGTCCGTCGTCGCTGCCCCCCCCCCACCCGCGCTCCCCGCGCCCCCCGCGCCCCTCGGCGGACGATTCCACGAATTCTCTTTGATATCCAACAGCGGAAAAATTACGGATTAATTTATTGAGCGGCTATAGAGGATTATTATTTTACTAATTTGCTAGTCGTTGACTAATTAAACTAATTAAAATAAAAACTAAACAAAATTATTAGTAGTAGCAAATTTAATAAAAAGATTATGACTTAGATAGGCAAATTGCTTGGTAGGTACTCGATATGGAATAGAGATTTCACGTTGGAATATGAGGAGGACATACGTCACAATTGATTAAGCAAGTAACATAACTATGTGCGTGTGTGAGACAACATGTAATCCTGCAATGTACCAAAGGAAAATAAATTTTAAACTTAGATACTAACATGACGTGTTCTCAGAGGTTTTTTTTTGAAGTAATATATAATTCTGACCTAAGTTGTTTGTTTGCAGGTACTAGAAGCTCGTAGTTCGCTTGTATCGTGGTGTTGTGTCGGGTGTGGGGTGTGTGAGGTGTGGTGTGCGGGGGCGCGGGCATGCGGCGCGGGCGCGGGCGGCGGGGCGGCCGCTAGCGGCATGGCGGGCGCGCTCGCGCTGCACGCCGCGCTGCTCCTGTTGGCGCAGCTGCCGCCACCTGGTGAGTACAGCCTACTTCGTTCAAGGAAATGTTTGATGTGGGATTTAACAGTAGTGGAGGCGGGCATCAGCAGCTATACTGGAGAACTTATACAATTTTCCAACAACATTCAAAAATTCCATCTTATCTATTTATGATCTCTGTTTCCAAATCAAATTCAAGTCCAAATGAGAATGAAATAAATAGGAATTCTTGTATGGGGCATAATTTATGGTCAAAGTTAAACATCTTCAGATAATAATTTTAAAATGCTAAAAGAACAGCAATTTCCGATGGACCTAAAGGGACGTTAAAAGATATTTATGAACGGCTCTTAATAAAGTTGGAATTCTCTGATCTTGTGGGAAGGGCTGTGTTTCGGCTGCGACAAGCTAGGCAACACCTAAAGGCGCTGCCCACCGCTGCCTGGGACAAGCTCCCAATTGGGTGACCGGTGGTAGAAAACAAAGGGAGGACCTTATCTTGTACCTCGCGGTACGCGACTCGGACCCCACCTTGCGCCGGTAACACCGGTCCAAGACCCGTAGAAAAGTAGCCAAAATAGCTGCTACTACCAACAACGGGAAAAACGTCTCCCAAGAAAAACACTTTTTAAGGGTGAAATTCCTCGGGGTGAGTCTAGCACGTGTGGTCTCGACGAAGGCTGAATTGCGACTCACTGTATCGCCGTAAGGCGTCGTATTTATATGCGCGCTTAAGCCGAGAGACGCTCGGTAACGCTCAGACCACTGGTGCTCAAACTGACCCGTTGGTTTAATATTTATTTAATATTATACACAAATTAAACACACACATAAAGAGACAACTTAGAAATAATAAGAACATAAAAGAACATGTGATTATACGAACGGAACACAATAATCTAAGTTGTTTGTAATATTATAATAAATGTGTTTATAACAATACTATCAGACGTGTTATAATTTAACAAAGTCTAATCTTACATGTATTATACAGAGCAAAAAATAATAACATAATTTCACATATCATCCGTAACATATGTCTGAGTGCAATGAAACTTTTACATAATCCTTATGGATTAATAATGTATTTGTATACAATAATTATTTATTACAAAATAACCTATACTTATAATATTTCCAAACTTTGGGCTACTCATGAATATGACATATACAAATTATGTTTGTTAAAATATTAATCACTCGGCGTAAGTGCAATAAAATTTGGGAATATTTTGTCGTTCCCACGGAGCAGGTACTTTTGTCTATTGTTTTAAATTGCATCTTAGTTTTGTTTAATGTTTAAAACCATAAAATATATTGGTACTTATTTTTAACAGTTCGTTTTGTTATTGCTTTTTAAAAAATCTTCTTTGTCCGTGCTTTTAAATGACATCATAAAACATTTTAATTTCGCGTTGGAATTCGATGGCTGAACTTTTTCTCACGACGGTGTATACATATTCGTCGTCAACAGGCTGATAAGGCACGCCGACTGATCGTGCTCGCCGCGGACTCAATTTATTCGATAATATCTTTTCCGCGGCCCTTTGCGATGCTAAACGTAATGAAAGTCACCATATTTCAAAAAACAATGTCGAAAATCGTGAAAAAAACGGATACATTCAATTTGCAATGTTGTTATTTATTGCAAATTGCTTATATTCAGAAACAAGATTTTCTTATAAAAGTAGTAACAGCCTAGATTGCAATCGTGTGAAAGAACCTTGAAGGAGAACGTCTCGACTCAAACATCTGTGCTCCGATACCAACTCTACTGCAGGGAACTCCAGCGTACATTTACGTTACAATATGGCGATATCACAGCGACAAGAATTAATTTAACTCAATTTTACTGCTGAAATAAAATATTTCAAATTATGAATGTAATAAAAAATAAAAGACGATCTCACGGTACGCTGCAAAAGTATTGGTTTTCAATTCTCCGTCGCGATATCGAAGGGAACGCGTAATAAAACGAAAAAATTGATGGCCGACCACACAAAAATTGTTATATTCACAAAGTTTCCCGCCGCCGCCGAAAAAGACGATCCTTATTGATATTGAAAGGCGTTTCCCTTGTGAGTGAGCCGCTCGGGCCGCGGCCTGGCCCTATGAATAACCAAAGTCGATAAAATTTTGGTAATCCCGCGTCGGGTTCGCTGTTCACTGGGTTAGGACGGCTCGCTCGTTGCTTAAACTTATCGCTTAGGGACCTTCACTTCGCGGACTACAAACTTCTAATGGCTCTTTAAAAATATTATGCAAATATATTTTTATATCTCGTAAACGTTTAATCCTTAAGTTATGGAAATAGGACCAAATATATAGGCTAGTATTCGATTAGTTAGACTTAAAACAGAGGGAGAAAGTAACAAAAGAAAGTATGAAATAAATAAAATTGCTTTAAAAGATTGAGTTTGGACTTTATAGTGTGCCAATTATCCTTTTGGCTCCACCCCCGTCTCTACTCTGTCCACAGCAGCTATTGTAATTGTCCGCGCCGGCAGCTATTTGCCAACAATACTTCACGCAGTATATTTTAGTTTGAAACAATTTTAAATTAGTTTCCAAAACTTTTGTAATAAATTCTGTGTTGAGTTCCAATTCGGAAGTCGTCACTTTGAAGTCTTTTCTAAAGTTGTTTAACTTAATTAACTTTAGGTTCTATAATGTTAATACAAAATGTATTATAGGTCGATTGGATAAAAATAAAATAATGGCTACAAGCAACAAGCCTCTCAGAGGCGGTACTTAATCTACTTGTTCATGTAGTTAATTGTGTATCGATGTAATTGTCATATGAAGTACCTACAGTCATCTGAGTTTTTTTTAAATTAATTATTGCTCGTTAAGATTAAAGGTTCTCTTGCATGTTTACTGACTAGTTAAGTGTGTGTAAGAATAGAATTTATTTTCAGGAAGCTCTCAAATGACACTAATTACTATGAATTAAAGTTGGATTGATTTGTAGAGACATGAAGGATGGGCGACGACGCTACTCCTTGATTACTCCGCTTTTGCCCATAAATTGGGAAACTTTGACGCATTCCTAATAACAAAGTTTTGTTATCAAATAGCCATCTCTCCGTGTTGCCAGATGTTTCAAGATGTTATTAATTTTCGTAAATCGTATTAACATATTAATCTGACAAACAAATTTGCTTTACTATGGCTCTTGAAATTAATTAAATCATATTGTTGATTTATTAGTAAGTAAAGTGAAATAAGAGTAACTAGAGATCTCTGATGGCGTCAATTTAAACTAACTAATAAAAAAATAGTTAATGTCCGCCAAAAATGTAACTCAGTTTTTTTATAAAGTTAAAAAGCAAATGATTGATTCCAACTGACAGAATTTAAATTTGAAAAAAAACAACGAAAACGTTGAAAGATGATGCCGCTCCACGGATTACTTTGTCTTGATACAAATTGGAAAACTTCGACGCAATTTTAATGATTAACTTCTCCATCAAATTGGCGCCTAAACATTTTCTAGCGATCAGGTTAATTTACTTTTTTTACATAGAAAGAAGAAACATGAAACCAATGTTATCTGCACTGACAAAATGCATATTAACTTTTAAGTTTTTTGTATAAATCTTAAGTATTCTAAAAACAATTCATTTTGAAGAAAATAGAATGTCCAAGGTTATCTATTGTACTCGTATTGTATTCTGTGAGAAGTAGAGCTACTCGTACGGGCGTGTGTTCTGTGTTACGACTGAATGACTAATGAAACATGAAGTCCAGGTGAAGGTCGCTTCCCTCTTACCCCCCTCCAACCCTCCCCCGCACAGCTTACCACACCCCTTTGCCTCGGAAAAAAAGCAATGCAAGTACAGTACTGCTCTTGTGTGCGTTAATTTGAAGATATGAAGTTTTGTGTGCGTTATAACTATGTAACTGAATTTAGAATACTTGTTACTGGCTTTTCCCCAATGCGGTAATTTAAACGTATCAGCCTAGAGCGAAGGCTCCCCCGGGAGCGCTTAGCGGTGGTTTAGGCTAAGTGCTTTCTGCGCTCTGACACCAGGCGATACTAAGGATATATGACAATATCTACCATTTAAGATTATTTTTATGCCATATTTTTGTAACTCATGTTTAATTAAATTATAGAATCGTAAAGGTATTTCACTTATTTTATTATTATATTAAAATTTGTTGAGCGACGGTTACGAAGAGACTTTTATTTAAGAAATAGGCTCTGCGTTTGTTTTTCGTTAAAAAAATGTAGTAAGTTATTTTTTATATTAAAAGGCTTCTGTTATTGGAGAACAGCGCTTTGCTTTTCACGGTAATGGTTTTTACAGGCCTCGGTTTTACGACCAAATTTTAAGATACAATTATTTTTGATTGATTTATACACCTACAACGTTTATAAATTTTTTTGTGGTTACCGAAAAGAAAAATTTGCTACGGACTCGCATATGCGAGTATATTTATACACACACTAAAATATAACTTAAACTAATTATGACTATGAAGATGGTACAAACTCTTCCTGAAGTATTTTATTATTTTGTTAATTTTGAGCGTAGCGCTGACCGAGAGCGCAGTTAACTGACCTAAATTCTCCAGTTTGACCGATTTGTTAAAAATAGCTAAATAAACTAGCATGAATATAAAAAGATTATAATTGTTCATTTCGGGCAGTAATTTTTATTAGATTGCAATGTACGATTTCAATGCAAAATGTTTATCATTCTATTTATTCTTATGCACCTTTCAGGTTGGACGTAGGATAAAATTCTTATTGTATTTCAGTCTACTTTTATTCCCCCTCATATAAAAATAAATTTAAAAATTCAATGGTGTCGCAAAGTTTGAATTTTTAAAGTACACATAAAAGGAAAATTCAGGTGACGGTTACGTAAAACACAATTTCCGAGGAGCTCCCGCGGCGGCACGCGCCTCGCACGACCGAGCAGAGAAACGTCTTTACCACGCCTCGTCCTCCCCCTGCCCGTGCCCGCTGACAACTTGAAACCTTTGAAACTCTTCCGGCAAACGAGAGGGCGAATAAATAAAAGTATTAACATTTGAATGCTAAAAGTTTCTTAGTTGAGGGAAATAGGTCGGCAATATTTCACACGGGGGCGCTACTAGTCTGCAATTACTGTCGGCGGAATAACACGTACCGTTGAAAGGAAGCTGTTATGGCGTTGATTTTGTTACGAAACTTGTAGACGAGCACACTTATTACCTATAACCTACAACGAACCAAGTGCATTTCTCTAGATTTAATCTCAGTAATATTAATTTTAGTCCAGAGAAAAACATGCAGACTATCAGATATTAATTCTGTTTTTAAAAAAGGTATTCAAATAAAAAAATTAAATGGGAATTCAGAAGATTCAGTTTTTATAAAGTTGCTTCAAAGAGTTTTCTATTTTAAATAGAATTACGTATTACAAATTAAATTACTCTGTCATTTTTAATTGCTTCTGAAACGCAGTTAATATATTTGATATTGTTTTTTTTTTTATTTGTGATATCTGTGCTGTCGACAAGTAAATGAAGATCTAACAGTTAAATTATAAAAGTTTTGTTGTAAATAACGTGAATGTTGAAACAGCGATAAGTGAGGAAGGCTATCTTCCTATATGTACTATTTTACTGCTTACGTTTGCCGAAAGCTATTCTGTTACAGTTAAATGTTTGATTTGATTGCACAAGTTGTAAGTTGTGAGTGCTTGCCGCTGCGGAGTCTACAGCTGTAAAAGTGTCGTAAAGTTGTTGCTCTATTATTCTAGTTTTGTTTATATTATAAAAGTATAATTTACAGCCAGGATAGACGAAACGATACAAACAAACTGAATTTACAACCGGTCATTGTGTCGAATTTTTATTTGGTTTATTTTATTGCATTCATTTATTCTGTTGAGCTTTAAGAAACTAAACAGTTGAATTGGCTGCGAAACAATCGACAATCGGTCAATAGTTGTGCGATAGTTTAGTCAAAGGTGTGCGCCCGCACTTAGTCTCGTCAAAATCTTGTTGGTAAATTCCAGGTTCACTCTAAACAGTCGCATATGCATACTTTGTGGCGTAAGTTGCGATTGATAGCTTTAATTAAACAAAGCACAGCTAAGTTACAATGCTTAGCGACCTTGTGCTGCGGGCTGGAGAGGGGACGAGCCACTTGGATTAGGTTTATTAGTGTCGACGACGAATTATATCTTCTTTGCCGTTCACAAGCACGCCATTGACCTGGAAACTCCGCGCTCGTGGCGCCCTCGCGCCGCTGCGGCTCAAGCGAAAGACATTTTTAAGAATGCTTGTAGTTTTTTATATTTTTCTGTCGAGCTGACGTTTCCAGTTTCATTGTTTTAAACAATAATAAAACTGAAAATATGCTTAAATATTATAATATAAATTTTTATGTTGTTTGATGTATTTTTATTTCAAATTAGTTGAACTTAGCTTGGATAAAGTGTTCTAGGATTAATTAGATCTGATTATTATAAGCGGAAAAGAAAAGAAAATTAAAAAGAAAACGGTTTGATGAATATTGATTTGATAAGTATGGAGAAGGCGCTGTTGCTTGGTAACGGACTAATAGACGCTGATTTTAATTTTATTAAGCTTCTATTAATTTTATAATCTACTAGCACTTAATTATATTAAAGTTATAATCGCTTAATCACGCACAATTATCCAAAAAAAATTCTATGAATACCAAGTTCATTTTCATTAAAATTACTTGTTTTTAAAATCTGTAGATAATATTTGATATCATATCTTCTGTTAGATATCACTGGCAAACTTTACAATTACATCAATGTACAGCTCAAAGCGCACTCGGCGGCTGCGTATAACAATACGTCATACAAATTGGACCTCATTACGATTTTCATAGGAAATCTTTTCTGTTTTAATTAGGATTATACTGATACAAAGAAGATATGCGACTAAAGAACAAGTTTCTTAGCATTTGTGAAGATGAAAACATGGTTACGTTTAAGACATCTTTCACCAGGGCATTATGAATTTTAGAACCTTAATTAAAAAAAAAATAGCTCGATTCTACAAGGTCAACACAATTTGTTGGAGAGATTTTGAGGTTGCTTCGTGAATTTTTTGACTCCATAATCTCCACTATCAAGGGTTTGTGATATCGCTAGTGTTCACCGCCGACTCAGTCGTTCCCTTGTGACATGTGTCGTCATTAGCACATTTCATTTTACGTGCATTCAACATGTATGTACTTGTACGTCTGTATGCTCATACTTTTTATTCATATGTAAAGAGGCTGTATAATTTACGGTTCCGTTGTTACGAATACACAGCCGAGCTTTCATTTAACTATCACATACGAGAGGCGGGGATAGGGTGGGGGCGAGGGGGTGCGCAATCTAGGTAAAGGGTACACGTATTACGGATCGTTGACGAGTCGTTCTCTCGCAAAGTTCGCGCCAACCGAAATGTTATAGTTAACAAGTTGAAGTGACGACACACTCGACTGGCCAACCACCACTTGTTAGCAAGGCAACGACGTGGAAGACATTGGTATTGTGAGTCCAGAAGTATTCATATATTCTGGGAAAACTGTTGTGAAGTGTATTCCAAAGATTAGATTTATTTATTTAGCAATTGAAATAACCAACACCTTGCAGGGCTTCTCAAGGATTTCAGGTGAAGTCAAGGCTGTTATTAATTTACCTAGGACCGGCAACGACCTAAAATACCAAGAGCCGCCGCAGCCCGCATCCATTATCGAGGAATGCTCAGACGAGCATACTTTATCTCCGTCCATTCAGCCGACATTCGGACTATTAAGGGATTTGTTGACTCTCAAATACCTTATAATGCGTAAATTCTTAATCTATGGTAGATTGTAGATATTCTCATCACAACAAATCATTGCAATCTCCATTTTAAAGTATCTAATTGCCAAAAAGTTATACATCTTTGCAAATCTAAGACACATTTTCAATGCAACGATTTTACTTCGTCTGATAATGATATGGCTTAGTGGTTACTGGTGACGTCATCATTTAATATACCAGACATTAAGCAGTAACATTAAATTATCCAATTCGAATCTTAAATATAAAATATGAGATAATTAATAAAAATCTGCATTAACTCCACTTCGCCCAAGTGGAATGTTTTACCGCGCTTAAATTTTCTCGATGAGCTAATGATTTGAAAAGGCTTTTTGTTGGTTTTGTTTTAAATATATAAAATATATCTTCTCCTAATTGGATTCTGTAATCAACTCACTACTCTATGTAATAAATAACCTAGTTAGAAGGCTTACGGTCGTACTAAATTCTTTACTTTATTTTGCACGCAAGAATACATTTTACCTGTAATTACGCAAAAGTTCTTTATTACATACTCTTAGAGATACTGTACTTCATTTGATACCGCAGAGGATATCATTTTATTTAAAAAACTTTAACATATAAAGATACAGAACCTATGTTATATTATGATATATTGTTTCGCTAAGAAAAAAATGCAAGTGAAAGTGCGAAAAAACATAACAAGAAGTGTAATAAATTAATGAAATGCATCTCTATCTATGTACATGTGATTTGTCTGTATGTAGCGTCCGAGGATTAGCAAACTATCAAAGTAAACTATTAAGCTCTCCCGTGATCGCTGTAATCCATCCCGTCCGTCGCCATCGCCGCAACACACGGCGCTATCATTTTAAGTTTACGGCGCTGATAAAAGGTAAAATGGGTTTCAGCGAATTTCAAATGAGACGAGATGAAAGCGAGCCGCATCCGCAGGCCCACTCGCTTTGATGTGCCGCGGATTACTGCGCCTAAGCCGAGCCTTCCAACGCACCGCCACAACAACTACACTAACAGCCTCGCACTACCCTTTCATATGTTTGATTACTATTTTTGTTTCATATTCCTTAAAATATTCACATATAAATTGACATAAACATTTGTCAGTATAAAGAGTAAATTAAGATTTTCACTGTATTTCATTAAACGTTTATAACTGCATAAATTTCAGCGTAGTATTTAGTGAGTGGAATAAATAGGTGTGCCTTGATTTCTAATCTAGATTGCGACGTAAAAAGTACAAGTAGGAAGGAAGCTAATTAACGCTTTTATACGTAAAGAGTGTTGCTGCGAGGAAAACTCTTTAGAAAAATGTAGACGATCGAGCAAACGGTGAAATAAAAATGTTGGCGGCATTAAAAGTTTCTTAGCGCAGGGCTACGGGTGTATTTCTCCCCGGGGATTGTGTAAACCTTCCGTATTGTCCGTGAAATTGGATGTTTACAGTCGGGTTCATTTCTATTGCATATCAAATGTTTTATCAATAACATTATCTATCATCAGCTATTTAATAATTTTTCAACTAAGTAAATGCAAATATTACCTTCCGATCAAAAGAAAAAACTAAAATCACTAATAAAAAACTACCAAGATTATTTTAAAAGTAGTTAATGAATTCGTTGTTGATAAAACTTTGAGATGAAACAGATTTTTTGGACCACGATTTTTAATTCTGACCCGTTTAATTTCACTTCGTTAGTAAATTGTAACAGACTTTGTAACTACAATGATATAAATATACACGCAAAATGTTTTCTTTTACAACGTTAATAAAACGGATAATTTATGCTGGAGTAGTTTTTCACGAGCTTTGGGAGAGTTCTCGATAAGGGACCACTTTATAAGAGTCGAGAGTCCGCACTCCGCTGGGCCGAGCTCGTACGTCACACTACCGATAGCAAATTACTTTATCTTTTCCTTGCCATTTAATGCCTTTCTCAGCGTCATTAATCTCACGAACTATGTTATTAACCACAGATATATAATAGTATTATATAAATTTACAATAGGTACAAACTGATCGTTTGACTTGATGCTTAAAGTATATTTAATTTTTTTTTATTATAAGTACCTACAAATGAGGATAAAAGCTCTTAGAAAAGCCTTGGATATGATCTGATTTTATATTTTGTGAACGATCAATGGAAAGTTTTAGAGTAAAAGCAAAGCTTCTTGCTTCCGTAAATAAGAGTTAAGTATTTTATAAGATAGATTTGTGGTTTACATTATCTGATCTCGGTATTAAGAGATGTAATTATTAAGATAAAATATTTGGACTGGTTTAACTGTAGATGTAAAATTCCTTTCTAATAACTTAAACTGTATTTGATAAAACATCAAAGACATCTCTTTTCAGGAATATTATTTGACGCGATTAAATTAAATGTAATGTTTTAGAATTACTGGTTAATTTAGTAAGTTATTTTGTTTTATGTTAAGAAATAAAGGTAGGTAATTTTTTTAATAGAACAATAAATTTAGCTTGTACACTGTATTTATAACCGGCTTAAAAAAGAGGGAATAACAATCTTCAAATTTAACGGACAATGAAAAAGTTTAGAAGCCCGAGGGTGAGTTATTGCATTGGAAACTTTTGTTGGCGCAACTTTACTCGCATTCTCTCCATCAGGCCACTTTTCTAAGGAGCACCCCGCAGGTGTGTAGGAGGGGGGTGGCTTAATTAGAGCACTTCCACACTTGCTTTTTTCGCACCTATCTGCCTGGAAAAGAAGTGAGCTTTTCTATTTGCAAGGTTTTGTTTTAAAGTGAAAATTTTTAAAAGAGAATACGGCAACCTTATTAATGGTTTCGTTGATGGCAGAATTTTGAAAATTATTATAACATTCGAAGGCTTTCAATTGCAATGTTTGAGTCCGAGATACATAAACTACCAAGAACAGTATAATTAAATAGATATAAATAAAAATCATCCTTTAAAATCCGGTTTTTGTCACAGTCATATTCTGGGAACATTGGAAAATAGAATTTTGATGTTCGCCTTCCGGGAACCAATGGCTTTCGTGGTACTGAAAATGTGTTATTTGAAACTGTTTCGCTTTCGAATAAACACAAAAGCGTGGAGTTTATGTTAGTTTCACACCAGGGCGGAGCAGCAGTTATTGCAGTTGTGCTTTTGTACTGTGTTTGTGGATCGATAATAGGAGTATGACATTGTCGTACTGCTGTGCTTTACTGTAGCGTCCTTGTGGGAAATGACATGTTAACCCTGCGCGTCTGGATGTTTAATGTTGAATTCTGTCCGGTATGAAAATAAACTTCTTTTTAAGGATTACTTGTAAAATATTTTTTTATACAGTTAACAAGGTACTTAAGGATCGTTAGCGCGTAATCGTCGACAGATTCTAACAATTTATTGCTCCACAACACATTTTGCCATTTTTATCACAAATCTTTAACAATTTAACGATGAACATGGTTATATTTTTATAGTAATCAGCATTTAAATCGAAATTGATACTGTCTTTGATGTATATTAAATTGCAATTATTCAGTATTGTGTGAAATGCGTACAGCTATCACTTGTTTATCAGTAGCACTTCAGTTGTTTTTAACCATATGTAAAGATTGTTTTTTTTTCACGTAGTTACACGTCGTTTATGTCGTGATCTAAGGTACTGATTACAGTTATAAAGTTCAGATGTTGCGGGATGCGGGAAGGCGTTCGTGTAATGCGGGCGCCGAGCGTTGCCTTACCTTATCTTAATCCACGCTCATCCGGCACGCACGTCGCCTCGCCTCGCCTCGCACCTTCACATTAACCTTGGAAAAATGCTGCCCCGACATTGTTCTTTTCATATTTTAAACAAAAAATAAATCGAGCATACAACGTTGTTACGATATAAAATGGTCTCTGAAAGCAATTCTGATATATTATTTCGACAACTTCGTGGATGCAGAATCCCAATTCCCAACGGACTTGTGGCAATTAATGTCAGAATTTCCAAATTTAACGTAGGTATAACATTTTATAGTATTTGCGATCGGAAAAGTGCCGACTGCATTATGTACATAAATATACAGATAAAGTAATACTCGTTCTGGTCAGTTTATTTTAAGAGTTTAAAAATATTTTAATGCAAGAAAGTGCTATGTAGTGATCACAGCAACAATTAACAATTGACACGGAATTTCACACAACTGCTATCACATGCAAGTATATAATTGTCTATGTGTTTTCTAATGATGAAAAAAACAACGTTACTCATTTGGTTTTAATTCTACAAGTATATACCTATCTGTATTTATGTTTGTGCTGCCGTTCTGGCAGGGGCGGGTATATGCAGCGCTAATGGTCAGCCATGATCGCTGCAACACTGGCTCCGTTCTACAATATTATGTTTCACAATCGCTTCAACCTTTGTTTATTATTTAAAGTTCACATTTAATTGCGAAAGCAACGGCGTTCCTCTTGTCTGTTGTTACAAAAGCATTCTCTTTCAATATTAAACGCGACAAAATGCCTGAAAATCAATTCACGTATTTATTACGAATGATTGTATTGCTGTTTTTCATGCCTTTTTATAGATTTAGATTTACATTACTTTGATTTGTGATAAGCGATCCGCGTCTTTACACATCAATAGGTATGGAATGTTATAATCTTTTCCATTTTCTGCCGATTTGGTTTTACAATACCAGCGCGTACTGATAAACCCAATACGTAGGTAGCGTTGAGACGTACTGAAGCATGAGGTGAGCAGTGCGGAGACGCTGCCCTCCGCCCTCCGCCCTCGGCCCCCGCTCTCGCCCTTCAGCCCTAAAACAGCACAAGATAACACACAAACATACGTAAGTGTTCAGTTTACACAGGTTGGTTCCCTGAAGCACGGCCGTATCTCACTCGTGTCGCGCTCTCCGCCGTGACCCGAATGAAATATTAAAAAACTCCCAGATAACACTGTTTCTACGCTATAAGCGACACAAAATTTGTAATGAGAAAGAACACGTTTTTACCTCGATAAGATGGAAATCAATTCCGCGAGCATTTCTTTTACATAAAATATTATTCAGAGTCAGATTCTGATCAAAGCCAAGCTTAATAAATATGACTTGATAAGATTTGCAAAAACTACTATAGAAGTCGCAGCCACATTGTGCTTTAATAAAATATAGTCTTCTTTGGTTCTTATGTTTTCTTCGAATTTGTACAGGATAACCTTACCATAACACTGTTTCTACCTACATATATCCTCAATCCTCGTCCGCCAATATCAATATGACCGTCGTCTAGCCGAGTTAATTCAACACTTTAATTTCTAATATGTAATGACTTTCCGATTATTAACAAAACTTACTTGTTATGTAAGAATTCTACTGAATTCATATATTTTAAAATTATGAAATAAATATTTAAATAATGCGTTGGATCATAATTACAAAGTTTATATTGTTATTTTAAATAAAGATAAATGGTATTGATTTATAATACGGACTAAATAACTTTTAAGAATACAGAATACATCAAAATAGTTAAATAGCCTAACACAACTACATCGTAGAGGCTACGTGTCGCTACAAATGTCGGAACTAATATTTAAGAAATATACATAACGACCTTCACACGTGTAAGTATACCGCCCCCGGCAATTATTACGGCATTTGATCAACATTTTCACGTTACTTTGATGGCGGCGGATTAGCAAGTCGGGCGGCGACATCAAACGAATGTAACAGCGATTTGGTTTGAGTAAGGCCGAGGACGACCGCGCGATCGCTATCGCCGGCTGCCGAATGTATAGGACTTTTCATAAAAAAATCCTTTGATGAAAAAACCAACCATCTTGAATTTTCTGTTAGAACGTGCAAAATTCCGTTAACTCGCTTCGGCGAGGTAATAGCGTTTCGCATCTTGACGTTATTTTTAAGTAACAACTGGAACGAGGTAATTCGACCTAATGGAAACGTGAAAGGGATGGTAAGTGAAATTTATTTTGAAAAATAAAACGACCGCTCACGTATTTTAACAAGCACGAGCCAGACGGAGGTAAAAAATGCTGTTAACATTTAACCTTTAGTATATTAGATCATGACCGCAGCGAGGGTGATGTCGTGCGCTAGATGACACCTCGAGGACTTTTCTATTTGAAAATAATTACAAATACTATTTATTAAAACCTAAAAGTTCTCAAGAAGTTGTTCCATAAACATGTAAAAGCTCACTTCTATCTATCTCTATGTACTCAGCCATATGACGCCCACTGCTGGGCATAGGCCTCCCCCAAATATCGCCACGATGATCGGTGCTGTGCCTCTCGCATCCAGGATACTTTTTTTTTTTTTTATATCATTAGGGGGCAAACGAGCGGCGAGAACACCAAGGTGGTCAACGACGCCCATGGACATCCGCAACACCAGAGGAACTACAGATGCGTTGCCGGCCTTTGAGAAAATGATATGCTCGCTTCTTGAAGGACCCTAAGTCGTATTGGTTTGGAAATACCGCCGAGGACAGACCGTTCCACAACGCGGCTGTGCGGGGCAGAAAGTTCCGCGAAAACCGCACGGTTGTGGAATGCCAGCCATCGAGATGGTGAGGATGGTACCTGGCGGTCTGTCGTGTCGTCCGATGACGAAACTCGGCGGCAGGAATCGTTCCAAACAACTCCTCGGAACACTCCCCGTGGTAAATGCGGTAAAAAATGCAGAGGGAACTGACGTCCCTCCGCAAGGCCAGAGGATCTAGCCGATCGGTAAGAGCTCGGTCGTTGACGATTCGAGCCGCTCTCCGTTGTATGCGGTCAAGTGGAAGAAGCTGGTATTGCGGTGCTCCCGCCCAGAGGTGCGAGCAGTACTCCATGTGGGGCCGAACTTGCGCCTTATAGAGTTGAAGGCGGTGGCCCGACTGGAAATACTGCTTCGCCCTACTGAGCACACCCAGCTTTTTGGAAGCCAGCTTAGCCTTGTCTTCCAAATGACCGCGAAACTGAACGTCACTCGATATGTCAACGCCGAGAATACCGATACTGGCTGAGGCAACCAGGGGAGTGTTCTGAAACCGGAGATTGACGACGAAGGGATCTTTTTTAGCGGTAATGGCGCATACTTGTGTCTTTTTAGGATTGAAATCGACAAGATTTTGTCGACCCCAATCCGAGACTTCACCCAAAAGGGTCTCCAGCTCAGACACAAGTTTGTTCCGGTTTTCATCGGCAGTGGCCCGAGAAACATTAGCGCCGGCCGTGTACAGTGCATCACCGGTGCTATCGTCTGCATAACAATGGATGCTGCGTATTCGCAGCATGTCATTGATATGCAGAAGAAACAGGGTGGGCGACAGTACACAGCCCTGTGGGACTCCAGCGTTGATTGGTTTCGGGTCAGAGCATGCACCGTCGACAACGACCTTGATGCTCCGACCCTCCAAAAAGCTGGAAATCCAGGCGCAAAGTTTCTCGGGCAGCCCGTAGGAAGGCAACTTCGAAAGAAGTGCGTTGTGCCACACCCGATCAAAGGCTTTGGCCACGTCCAAACTGACTGCCAGGGCCTCCCCCTTGCCTTCGATCGCCTCCGACCATCGATGCGTGAGGTACGTAAGGAGGTCACCAGCTGAGCGACGCTGACGGAAACCGTACTGGCGGTCGCTGATCAGCTGGTGCTCTTCCAGGTACCTCATTAGTTGGCAGTTGATGGTGGTTTCCATGACTTTCGAAAACAAGGGGGTAATGGCAATCGGCCTGTAGTTGGACGGATCCGAGCTGTCGCCTTTCTTAGGGATCGGGTGTATAACGGCAATCTTCCAAGACTTCGGGACGGTGCCGATGGAGTACAGGAACCGGAACAGGCGCGTTAAAACCGGTGCCAACTCAGGAGCGCAAGACCTAAGCACAATGGGAGGAATCCCGTCAGGCCCACTCGACTTATTGACGTCGAGAGATTGCAGCGCTATTCGCACTGATCTCTGACGAAACTGGATTTCCGGCATAAAGGTGTCGCCGCACGGGATTTTCGGCGGCGAGGCACCTTTGTCCTCCAGAGTCGAGTTAGACGCGAAAAGAGAGCCCAAGAGATCGGCTTTCTCTTTTGCGGTATGGGCCAACGAGTTATCCCCCCTGCGCAAAGATGGTAAAGACGGCTTACAGAAATTCCCCTGGACAGCCTTGGCGAGAGACCAGAACGCACGAGTCCCAGAGGGAAGGCGCACTAGTCTCTCACCAATGCTGGCCACGTGTTCTGACTTTGCCTTGGCAATCACTCTTTTGAAGGACCTGGAGGCAGAGTTGTACTTCTTTTTGAGAAGGCTGGTGTTTACATCCCTAGCCGCTGACGCCTCAGCCCAGGTCCGGTAGCAATCCTGCTTGTAGCGCGCAGCTTATTTGCAGGATCGACCAAACCAGGGCCGAGAACTGCCCCCGATGGGCACAACAGATGACGGAATAAAGAGTTCCATCCCCTGAAGCACCACATCGGTGACAGAATTGGCAACGGCATCGGGATCATCCAGCTTGAAGCAAACTTGCCCCCATGGGTAGGATGCAAAGAAAGACCGCATCCTATCCCAGTCTGCTGACCTGTAGTGCCATACTCGGCGATGGCCATTCGGTTTGAACCGTGGGCGGCGCGAGAGAGGCACTGTGGTCCGGATCAGGCAGTGGTCCGACGAGCCCAGGGGGGCGTCGACGGAAACCAAATAGCTGTCCGGATGAGAGGTCCGCAGAAGGTCCAACAGGGAAGGTGTATGCTCTTCCACATCTGGGATTCGCGTTGGCGAGGTAACCAGTTGCGTCAGATCATAGGACAAGGCAAAGTTGTGCACAGATCTCCCCGCGTAGTCGGTGGTTCTAGAGCCGAGCCATTCGCTATGGTGGGCGTTGAAATCGCCTAGCACCACGATTTCAGCGGAGGGGATCTGTGCCAGAACGGAATCTGTAGCCGTCTGGACTTGCTCCCATGAGTCGGTCAATTTCGGCATTACCGCTATGGGACCTATAGAGGCACGCGTAGACTCGCGGATGGACATCGCCATCTACGCGCAGCCACAATAGCGATAGGTCCCTACCTTCAAGAAGGCTGAGGCGACGAGAACAGATATCCTCTCTAACGTACACGCATACCCCAGCCCGGGGCAAAAAGGAGTGCTCCAATTTGTATCCGGGGCAGGACAGATACGAAGTGTCCGCCGGAGAGGATATCTGCGTCTCGGTTAGAAATAGCAAGGCCGGCTTGGTCGTCTGAAGGTGGTAGTGGACGGCCTCTAAGTTGGAGTGGAGTCCCCTGATGTTGCAGACATCTACGGCGTGGGTGGCAGGGGTTGCTGTGAGAGCCTTACTGCGTTTGCCTCGGCCTTTATATTTTTTTTTTTTTTTTTTTTATGTTATAAAGTGGCAAACGAGCAAGCGGCCACCTAAATCCGCCAATATGGCGAAGCGATCGCTGCCCATAGACATCTGCAATTGCAGATGCGTTGCCTACCCCAGAATACGCAGGGCAGCCCGCGCGCTTACCCCCAGACTCTGAGCGGGAGTCCAAGCGTAAACGCGCGGAGGGGGATTCTCCAGTACCGGTGGTATTGGTACCCCCCTGGGGTACTTCATCTTCCAATCCCGGTGCCATGCTATATAAAGGGGGGGGGGGGTTGGGCCTCCGGCACCACACTCATCAGACGAAACGCGGAATTACTTCCACTTCACGTCTGTCTTCTGTGTGGTCGTGGTATTTCACCGGGCAAGCCGGCCCATTCGTGCGAAGATGTTAAAGCGGGCTCTACCACTGTTACTTCCGCAACCTTGACCAGATTATTGGTCCATCTTGCGGGAGGCGTACCCACGCTTCGTCGATCTGTCCGTGGCCGCCATTCCAGGACTTTGCGGCCCCATCGACCGTCTGTTCCTCTGACCTGATGATTGTAAAAAGCTGACTTGATGATTTTTAAATTATTGTATGTAGGATGAAGACTCTAAGATTATTACATTGAATTAAAGAATGTTTCCATTGTGACACTAATAATTTGTAATCTGTGGCGGTACGCCGGGCATCCTCTAACCAAATTCTATAAAAAAAGTTACATACAAAAAAAGTTGACTGTTTTTAATCGATTTCGAAACGAAACTGGAATTTGTATTTACATGTGTTTGTTAGAAATTGTTATTCAACTCGTGATTGTTCTACGTTTACTGAAACATTTTATTTTATTTTGAAACTAAAGTTTATATGGTTTTGAATCCTTTGCCAACAAAAATAGCATTAAGTTGTGAGTGTTTGCGAACAATTTGTCCTGATGCCAGCCACTAACGTACATGTCTTAATTTATTGTCTTAACGTCATCAAGAAGGGAATGACGACGGAGATGGCGGAAGATAGAATAATCTGGAGGAAGAAAACGCAGTGCGCCGACTTTATGTGAGAAGGATAAAGACGGGGAGATCAAGATGATGAGCAAAGATGATCGTCTTTTATCATTTATTTAAAACTGATAAAGTGGACAAGGTAGCTTACTCAGTTTACTCCACATTAAATTCTAAAATTAAATTCCATATCTCTTCGGAATCGGTATTTAATATAACTAAACTAAATAACTAACTAATGTTGTATTTCAAATTAAACGTGTTCTACATTAAACACACAATATTAATATTATACCCGGCTCGTTTGTATGTTTGATTTACTTCCACGATATTAGCTCCACGTTGCGCATTGCTACGTTATATAAAATTTTACTACTTACCTGCCGACTCGAATATAAAGCAATTACGAAAATGTTTCAATATTACGCGCCTTATTCCAACCGAGAGTTTGTACTGGTGATGCCTTCATATATTTCACTCTCTGAGGAAAAATTTAAACTACAATATGCGAATGTTTTGAGAGACGCAGTTACAATCTGTTGTCCGCTTTGTTCTATCCTTTAAGAAGACTTTATTGTTCTTCATAAACTAACATTTACTTAAATTGAAACGTTTATCAAAGTTTACGAAACTATATATCAACTTGGCTGTATATCCATTAATTATAAACCAACAACAACTAAGACTGGGGCGTTAAGGGATAAGTTAGGGAGGTGCGACAACGATGGTCGTTACTTAGTGCTCCGGGACGCCGGGAAGCCGGGACGCGGGGACGCGGGGCCGCGGGGAGGCTGAGACGCCGTAATCCGGGATGACTATCCGCGCAGCCACCCAAAGCCCCGCTGAGCACTGGAAAATCCTCTAACGTGATTACAAGATATAGGTTATTATTTTGTGTACCGTCCCAAAGCCGCACAAGGGCTTTACGCCAACATTGTGTGAACTAATTTAGGTTGTCGCTCTTGCATTATGCTGAAAAATAAAAAATGTACATACATAGGTACAACTCAGGGCCGGTTATAAATTTAGTAGTCCCCTGGGCGAAATTTCAAAGCCGCCCTATTTTTTTATCATGACCTGGAAAGTGGCACCTCCTTCAGTCATGAGCCCAGAGCCGCAGATATTGACTAAACTATTCACTAGAAAATTAGAGAAAAGCTTAAAACATTGATGGTGCAAACCAGTAACAATTAGTAACTAACTACATCCTTTAGCTTTTAATAAAATTATAACTGTTTTCAAAGATAGTCGTTAAATCATAGGGTTTGAAAAGTCATTTCCAATTAATAAACAAAAATATCTGCTACATTAAAAAAAACAGTCAGCGAATCATCGAAAGCTGAAAAAAAACAAATTTAAACCGTGACGGCCGCAACAAAAACTGTTTGATCAATGTTTTATTAGCTGGCGTTCAATTAACGAAAACGAAACGTAACCACGGCACATCAAACGAATGCGTCGGTCCCGCGCCGGCCGGCAGGCGGCGTCGCGGTCGCTAGCTAATGTAGCAGCAACTCGCATACATTCATCCATATAAATATTTATTAAGTTTGTATCTTTTTTATAAGTTATTTCATAAAAAAATAATGAATTGATGATTAATTCTTTTTATAAATTGTGTAGTGAACGTAAAAATAAATCCAGCAGGTTGGAATAGGAGAGCGCTCGTGTCAGCCACTCAATATGTAAGTGTGCGAGGCGAAGTGGAGCAGTCGTTACTGAGATCCACCCGCTAGACAAGTCCTCCCATAAATTATGAAGTGACCGCGTTCCCGCTAAGTTCCCTGTGAAAGCCGGCGCTGAGTTATCGCCGTGTTCCTGGGGCCGCGGCGGCTGCGAGAGGCCGCGACTCCGGCCTCTCGATTGTAAGCATGATGTATTTGCGATATCTTATGTGTAGCTTTTAGGAAACTTTCAAACATCAATCATATCGATTTACGCTTATAAGAGAAAGTTTATAAGAAAAAAAAAAGAATAAATTAGAATGGTTCGAAATCTAATTTAAATTTAAGATGTATATTGTTTTGTTGGGATCCTGCATTTAAGTGTGCGCCCGCCGCTCCGCACCGCGCCGCTCCGCACCGCGCCGCTCTCCGCTGCCAAGAAGCGGCGTCTTGAAGACTCTTCCAGTTGATTGTGTTTGGATTTTAATGTCTGGAGGAAATTGAATTTGAAGATCCGCACCAATATCAATGGATCAAGCCGTATCTAGACAACGATCTCATCCATTGTTCAAATACTATCTTGCTCCAGTTTTGCATCCAGCAGTCGGAACATCGATTTCATCGCTTCCAAGCTCGCGACCTCGTTCTAAATTAGTTTTACTTCATAATTGGTGTCGAGATTTATCTTTGCAAACTACTTTATGTGCAAATCCTAACTTCGAAATCACATGGAGTTTATTTTTACAGATTTATTCATTGTAATTATACATATACGAAAACATAGAGGTAACATATATTTGGGTTTCGTCATGGATATTGCATTTAAGTTATCAACTATGCTTCTTGTTGAATATTGTTTGTCAATACACAAGATTCGAGTTTATATAAACTTGTAACATTCTATGATACAACAAGTTAGGTTATTTGCAACATGGTCGTTGTCGAATTGTTTTGTCTCGGTTGTAATTCCTCAGGAGCGACAGGAATGTCTGCGGGCTGTGGGGTAGCTGCGGGGGCGGGGATGTGGCAATTAATTTGGTTAGTTAGCAGTGCTTCGGCGCCGCTGTGCATTGTTAGCCGGCCTCGCCGCCGCCTCACTGCCGCCTCGCCGCCGCCTCGCAGTAAGGTGACACTTTGTTTGTAACAGTTACTCCAACTAGTTACAGTTGCAGAATGCCGCCATTTGAACTGAGATTGTTTTAATTGTTTGCAGAATTTATGACATGCTTCGTGTCATTCGGAATCCGATCGCTCCTAGTTGAGTATCCATTCATGGACAAAAGCCAATAGCACGATAGTATAAACATGCATACTTAGATGCGGTATTACGAGATCTTGTGTTCTTTATAAGCTAACAGCCAGTAACAAAATGTAAGGCATTTATTATAACATTTTTGTACTGCCTGATATTAAATACTTTTCGCAACATCCAAAACTACTACCAACTACTAAGTCTTGTTTATTTTACTAACAGAATACCCCAGCCTGTCATGACAAAGAGATGTTGAAACGTTTTATTGACAGTCTAATTATTTAGTGTCAACCTTAAGGTCGGTAATATGAATTTGTTAGCAATATGCAATAGAAGCTGTGTCGTGTGTGTGGCGAGGAGCGCAGCGGTCACTGCGGGCCGAGACGAGGCGTCCAGGCCGTCCTCTATGAATATTATATCACCGCTTTACTGAGATCGTCGGCCGCTGCAAATTGCCAAGTGGCGCTTGTTAATTACGCCAATTGCCTATTGAATAGATAACAAATGGACATTGATTTAATTTGCTAGCGGATGGATCGTGGTACATTTTAATATTAAATAATGATTCGTCTATTTTTTAGAGCTCACAAATATTAAGCTTTGTTTGTAATTTTATTTCGAAGCTGTGTTTGATAAATGTCTTAGGAATTTAGTTTTTCAATATTCTAGTCGTTAGTTTCAATTAAAGCAAACTCCGTAGCAAGTAAAACTATTTGCCAAGTTGCTATTTAATAACAGTTGCTTACTACTTGTCGGCAAGTCGCACAGGGCAGGGAAGGGGACAGGAGTGCGGGCGGGGACGGGGTGGAACTCAATTTGCCAATGTAAATTGGTTGCTTTGAGATTTCTGTTGAATAAACAAAACTTGTCGTTACAAAATCTTATTAGCTCAAAGTGTATTAATATTAGTTTAATTTTTAGGGAAATTGTTTCAACGTATACACTCATCTTATTAGTAATATGATTTGCGTGATTATTTATAATAGCAACTTATTTCAAGATTCCTAGTTTATAAATTCCTTTTGAACCTCACTTGTGTCCTTGTTTTTGCTTTATTCATTTGGGTAGACTCATTTATCCATCAAACAATCTTGTGTCGATTTAATGTAGGCAATGTCCATAGGCTGCGGTCGCTTCGACTTATTGGCAAACTTAGATGGCCAGTTGCTCGTTTGCCACTCTATGCTATATAAAAAACAAATAGAATTTAACCAATTACATTACTTTTTACCAGAAAATAAACAATTGGTAAGTAAATTGAATGTCATTGTATTCAAAACTGATATTTTGAATTCCATTTATTTCCTAACGACCTGTCGTCCGTGTACATATACACTAATAACTGTTATTTATCTCAAAATAACGATACAGTTTTAGATCTGCCCTCACCCCCGCCCCCGCCCCCGCCCCCGCCCCCGCCCCCGCCCCGTGCACCCTGCTCCCTCGCCGCAGCCACACATGACAATTTAATTAACTCTGTAGTGGCGGATACATTCGTGTCCGATATTATTGAAAAATGTATGGTTTTAAAATGTCATCTACACCAGTCGAGATTTTCATCTCTTCTAACTTTGTTACCTTGAACTAAATTATTTCGACAATTTGTAAAGGTGATATTCAGTAACGAATTCAACTCTACTTGCGCCCTGGGCAACATTTCCACGGCACTCCCTTTATTAAGACCTGGATTAAAGAGGGTTATGTGAGACTATCAGATTCGCAGACTTGTGGCGCTCTTTCAGCCCAGCGCCATGGGCGGTCTTCAAACCGCGCCGTACTCTGACAACTGACGTCCTGGCTGTAATTCATTAGCAGTTGCACTGTCATCACTCGCCAGTCCAAGATGTCTCAGTGTCGTAAAATGGTCAACATTTTTCCTAAGCATGATATTACGATCTCCTTGTACGGCTATAAGTGGAACGTTTATATTTTTATTTCCTTCTCATATTAGCTAAGCACAAATACTGCTGTTGTTTTGAATTTAAATTAAACATGAAGCAGCAATGCGAGGCGGCGGTGTACGCTGTCGGCCCGCCCGTTCCCTGTCGAGCAGTTTTGTGTTTGAGGACCTCTGTGATCGATCATGCATTATTTATTATTCACACTGACAGACATGTTTGCAACATTTTATAGTTAGATATTTTTTTACTAAACGGATATTAACATTATGTTAGGTATTTTCCAAGTAATTCCTGTGTTATCTACTACGAACTTATTAGTAGTTTACAAGGACATTGTGAAATAGTGTGTTAAACCACTTTAACATCTTTTAAAGTATGCTCTTCGGCAAAATAAACAATCTAAATTGAAACTAGTTCGAAACTTACTTAACTACATTTTAGTTTAAATTAATTCTGATAGGAACGGAATATACCTACTCTTGATTTGGAGTTCCAAAATTAGTAACAGTCCGTCTCATGCACTTAAAGACAGATAATTGGCCACTGGTAGAATAGAATGTGGCAATTATCCCGTCCTCAAGAGCTAGTGTGGCCACTTCAAATGTTACCGCAGACGTTTGCCGCCAGCGAGCCCCCGCCGGCAATTCCAGGATCATAATTGATGCCAACTGAAGCACGTGATCATTTCTTGTAAGCTGTGTTCAAAATTTGTAGTTAATTCAATTGTAATTGTGTGTTTTGACATTTTCCTTAAAGTTCAAAGCAAAGCTCTACATTATTCAAAAACTTTGTTTATAACATTAATAGACATCTTGATGTCAACATTAAATTTCCAAATATGAGCGTTGTCGTATTATTTGTATAATTTGCCAGTAAATCACACGAATAGGGTTAATTAAAAACCATATTTCATAAATGAATGTTGAATTATGCACAATAGTTTCACAACAGCTCTGCGTATGCTCACTATAATTGAATTTGCATTCGTTTAATGCGAATTCGCAAATATTATATGGCGATATATCATGCTTTGTGTATCTAGTATTTCTATAGGAATATGTCAACGGCAGATTGTAAACTTCGTCACATTATAATCTCATCAAGAAAAAAGTGAATTTACGAATCCGTATACTACTTGTTGTTTGCTTAACGTTCTCAAGAATTCTTGGAAAATAAAGTCGGAAGTGAAATAACTTTGAAAGGATCATAAATCCTTTATTGAGCGTTGTCGCAGAAAACATGCGTTGGGAAATAGGGCGCTGAGTTATTGTGTGCAGTTTGGACGCCACTGGACGCCGAACATAAGGCATTGGACGCCGGGCTTTGGACGCCGTACGTTGGCCGCCGATTGTGCTCTACATGACATATTTTCCCTCGACGAAAGCAGTTGAAACAAATAAATAGAAAAATCCTTATATAGAAAATGATTCCTTACGGGATTCTGTCATGATCCCCTTGTTTCAAATTTCTAACTTTCTTTACGCCTTAACTTTTATTTTCATTACATTAAGTTCACATGCGGAGTATCAAAGACATAAAGTTAGTGAATCAAAGTTCTATCGTAATACGAAATGCACGTTTTAAGTAAATATTGCAAATACTTAGTAACAAATCGTTTCCTATCTAAACTTCGCCACTACGGACTTCCGTAATGTTGATCTACTGAGCGTTGTCATTCTAAAGGTAATTTTAAGTTTAATTCAACTTCGATAGCTTTTACAGCAATGCAGGTACAAGAGAAACTTTACATTTTTTCCAATTATTTCTTTCTCAAGTTTTTGTGACGAAATTAATCCTGATATAACTATTACAACAAAACTGTTTACTCAGTTATTTGATCACTTATTATATAAATAAATACATAATATTTAAAAAATGAATGCAAGTTTGAACAGCACTAAATATCGTCTAGAACAAAACAAAATCTTCTCAAAAAAACAGTACACTAAAAAGTAACGAAATAATTACTTGAAAATAGTAAACCTCCCTTATTGTAGCTGTAATGTCTATATTGTACAATTATTATTACTTTGATGTCGGTGTCAGCCGAGGTATATGCAGTGATATTTCTACGTAAGGTTTTCTACATTTTTACCATAACAATTGACAATTGAAAGTATAGTAACGTTTTTAGTAATGACTGACACCGACTTCAAAGTAATAATAATTGTACAATATAGACATTACAGCTACAATAAGGGAGGTTTACTATTTTCAAGTAATTATTTCGTTACTTTTTAGTGTACTGTTTTTTTGAGAAGATTTTGTTTTTAGTGTATTTTGTTTGGAAGTCGGTTTTGTTTTTTATTAAAAAGTTTATTTATTTCTCGATTTTTAGTGAATCTAGACATCGCAGTATGATAATCACTAGCTTTCAAACAAATAATGAGTTATCTAAATCGATTATCTAAGAAATTAAGTAAAGAACTAATACATCGTGGCGATCATTCACTCATAATTCGGTGCGGCCGCGCGCCGCTGTTGCCGTGAGTTTTAATATTTTGATAACTTCTAGAATCTTGTACAGAATTACGTACTGTAAAAGGCAATTATGATCTACATATAATACTCTATCGTGAAAACATATTTATTTGGATAAGGATTCATACCAAATAAGAATAAAAGCGTTTTAAATAAAGTCGATTGCACGTATTTGACGGTTTTCTCGAAACAAACGGTTATTGTGCGACAACCTTAAGAGATAGATATATGCTATCGCAGACTTTAATTCAGCTAATTGAATGACCTACAATTCTTGCATACATCATTTTTATGTAGGTCTTATAGTTTAGGCTACGTAAGCCAAGAAAGCAAACTTTGTTACAAGTTGGTATTTTTTTCTGCGACTCGTAATTTGCTATTTATGATATCTCCTAAACTATTGATCGGAATTACACAATTTCAAGGGCATTTATAATCTACATTAAATTCTCTTGATGATGGACACATTTATTTTGATAAGGATCCATACCGAACACGAGTAATAGCGTTGAAAGTGGGGTATAGATTTTGATCGAAATTTTAATGAAAAAAGTGGTTATTGTGCGACAACCTTAAGAGATAGATATATGCTATCGCAGACTTTAATTCAGCTAATTGAATGACCTACAATTCTTGCATACATCATTTTTATGTAGGTCTTATAGTTTAGGCTACGTAAGCATAGAAAGCAAAAAAGACACCAAATTTCGTCACGCAATTTTGAGCTAAACTATTTAACTACGCCGTAGTCTTTGACTCCAAAAATCAAACAAAAAAATGGGACCCACCTGCAAGCACTACCTCTCGGATAAAAAAAAAATTTTCAAAATCGGTCAACCAGGGGCGGAGTTATGCCGTAACACACATAAAAAAATAAAAAAAACATACGGACGAATTGAGTACCTCCTTCTTTTGGGAAGTCGGTCAAAAACTATACTTAAGCGAAGTTTCTCACGAACAAACAGAATGAAATCGTTTCGAGAGCAAAGTTGTGGCGGAGAGGCAGCGACTGCGACATTAGTCACCCGCGGCTAGGACACAGAGTTGGGCAGCGGAACAATGGAGGCAACTCCACGACCGACGACGCTATTAAGTCGATTAGTTTGCATCACTCGCATACCATTGTGCTAACTAGTCTCCCCCTCCCCCCTCCGCCCGCACCGCCACACAGCCCCCCTCACAACACTCTCACTACCACTTCAGGAACTATTCAAATGCGTTCTAATTTGATAATGTGATTATTGAATATTGTTGCAATTTTTATTTGCTATCTATAGATAGCAAATAGAAATTGCTTATAGAATAGTAATTTATATATAAAATACAGATGTAAAATTATTTGCCAACGTCCAAGGGAAAATTATCGTTATTCGCTCCAGTTACCCATTGTAACTAAACAATTAGATTTGTGTACGAAATAGTTAGCCTTCGTAACTAAACAAAACTTGCTATTAATTTATGTTGGACAAAGGCGAACTATCCGCCGCGCGGCTGCCGATGCGTCGAACGCACACACCGACAAAGGGCATAACTTTATGCAGCAATTAATGTTTCATTGCTCCCCCCTCGCCCCCGCCCCCACCCCGCGCCCACCCCTCGCCCCTTTAAACCTGCATTAATGGCTAGTGCATATTTCGTCTTTTGTTTACGTAATACGTATCGGTTTTATATTAAAAAAAATGCTTTTAAATCATTGTTTTGATGCACACTGCAGATATGTTTTAATTTACTATTCCATTTGTACTAAAACGTAACAATACAGTATTATAAGCGAAGAGTAGACCAGTAGACATCACAATGATTATTATTGTTGCGATAGCCACTTGTTATTTACATAATCGTATTCTAGATAACCCTTATCAAGTTAAGGTCTAAGCTATTAACAATAAAATCCAATCGTCATTCGGTTTGTTGAACCGGAAACTTACGTTACGGCGTTACGTCGCCGATAACCGCAAACGGTCCAAGTTTTTCCAAAGTCCTTACTCATATTACACGTTAAGAGATAGAAGTGACGCTCTCTGAGAGTCCATTCACTTTTACGAGCTCAGATCTGACGGTTGATCCTTATCCCCTGCCCCTCCCCTTCCCTTCTACTTCCCTTCCATAGTAAAATGTTACAAGAGAATATCGTTATCTAGTTTTAGGGAGCACGTATTAATTTTATGATTATTTCAATGAAGCGTTGATTGTTATAAATTTTGTAAACTGTCGGATAACCTCGGGTTTAGATATTTAGAATCTGTGTGAAAAGTATTCTTTAACCATCTATGATTCTTTAAAGAATTTGTTCATTTTCTTTTGAGCAGAATATTTTCTTGTATAATGTGTGGAAAATTGTAATAAAGCAATGTCATCCGTCAGTTTCCGTCACGTAACATAACGAAACGTGACTTCACTCAACTACGATTTGTTAAACGCCGATAATCCGCCGCTAAACCGCAAGCCGCTCGCAGCTCGTATCACATAATCGCTATGATAAGAGCTCACAATGAAACTTATTAAGTAGGTAATTCACCTCGCACATTGCGCGGGGGTGTGCGGTGGGTGCAGAGGGCGCGGGGTGGGGGACTGTGCAAATGAGCTCAGTGAATTTATCGCCGTTCGCTCGTGACGCGGCCGTTTTCAAACGCAGCTCCAACTTAATATTCGGAATTAGGTTAGAATAGCGAGTGTCGTGTTATGAATACGCAAATCAGTACACGTTTCGTTGCCTCTAATGTAATCGTTTTATCTGCTTTGTTTTGAAAATCTTTTAATAACAACAATTTGAAAATGTAACCAGCCACTTAACATGGTATTTTCAGTCAGAGGAGAATTTTATTATAGTCTACATAACATAAAAGATTTAGGTAATCATTTTGTACTATTAAAGCTTCCTAACTAGTGTAAAATGGTATTTCTCAAATTAGAGCGTGTTGGTGATGCGCTTGTTAGTTGCAAGTTAACACTCCCGCCGCCGCCGCGCCGCCGCGCCGCCGCGCCGCCGCGCCGCCGCGCCGTTCCGGGCCGCCCCGGGCCGGGGCATGTCGGTGCAAATCAAATGTTTGCAGTCGTGCGTACTCTCTACCAATTTGATTTCATTAATTTGTTAGCAAATCCCATCAAACCTAATTTTGAAACATTGAAGTCACAATAATATTGCAATTTGATAATTTGCAAGAAATATTATTCTACTAAAAGATATGTAAACTAATTGGTAAAGCATAATTTCTGCTAATATATAGTTTCTGGATAACTTTTACTTCTCATTGACTTGACACAAAATATAGCAAATAGCAGACACAGCAAATCAAAAATTGTTACACATTTTATAAGTCTCATTGTCTGCCACACGCAATTGTTTTTTTCAATTTGACAGTAATTAGTGAATTAAAAAGCTAGGAATACATGACAATACTACAAATAACGACAAACGTGTCCCCATATATTTTACCAACTAGATATGATCTTAGTAGTCATGTCGCGGGCTTACTGTATCTCAGAGGTAATTGTAATTTACACATGAAGGATGTGTATATGTGGATATAGCGGGCGAGGCGAGGGTGCGTGTTACGGACACGGACCACCACTATGAATATTACATTAAACTATTCGGAGATTGCAAGGGACAAGGTAACAGTGCCGCGGGGGAGCGGGCAGCTAGCGCGGGAGGCGGGGGAAGGGGTTACAGGATATTAAACTAAGCCTCGAGTACATTTATCATTTCCTAAACACACACCTGCTTATAATTTAGAACAATTCTCGTACAGTAACAGTTATTTATACTTGGACATAGAATTATTTCTCGAACAATCAGCTGTATAGATTACTTCATCAAGATATGATAACCGCACTCAGATTTTAATGTCTATTTAAAAGTAAATCCTATAAAACAATTCAGTAGAACTTAATGTATTTTATGTTACGCAATTTTGTAATTTGTGACTTTTACTATTTTACAAATGAATAACATTCCGCATAAAGTATTAGTGAAATTGTGACACAAAACCGGTTGTTATTTTAATTTTAATCGTCGGCTAGAGTTGGTTAACGCTCGAATTAATTAAATATGAGGCAGAAAAGCAATCGCTGCCTCCCCTCAGCTCCGCCGCCGCCGCCGCCGCCGCCGCCGCCGCCGCCGGCGCGAAAATATGATTCATTTTCAACACCCTTGTTGTTACAATATCATAACCCAGTTATCACAAAATACAATAACACATATTCCTTTTGGTTTACATTATGTAAGTAAAATAACGAATTAATAATAATTTAATTACCCTTTTTCTGAAGCTGTAGTAAAGCCCCTGAAGTGGCTTTCTCATTATCAAAAGTCGATAATCAGCTTGGACAGTCCAAGCAATACCGATCTTTTAGGAGCCTAAGAAGTTATAATTAATGCTATACAAATACCAAGGTAATATTGTTTCTAATAATTGTGAACGTTCAATAGTGAGTTCGTTTTGTAACGTCAACAATAGGTAGCGAGCGAGGTAGGTAGGTAGTGCGAGCGAGTGGTAGTGCGAGCGAGTGGTAGTGCGAGCGAGTCCGGGGCTCTGCGAAGCGCAACTTCCCCCGAACTAACAGGTAAATATTAGTTTGAGGATAATAAATCTGTCTGCAGGCAAGGCAGAGTTTCGGCTTAATATCCTGTTATATTACGCCCCCCCCCGCAGCCCCCTGCAGCCCCCGCTTCCGCAGATCTGCAAAGTTACTTCCCTGTGCAATGTGCACGGCCGACGTACGACCTCATAATCTTCTGAGACTTTGCACCGAGATGAATAATTACTAAAGTACATACATTTAAACCGCTCATGACCAGGATGTTAACTAAGAATTAATTTAAAGAAAACTTGCTGAAATACCGGCATTTTGTTGTTTGTTTGTCCCAAATAGCGTATTGAAAATATTCTACAATGTGATATCAACGTTATATCACAGCGTCAGACGAGCACATACATTTCGTGCCAGACAAATAACCTCCTCGTTTTCCTCAAGTCGATATAATTCTGAATAATGATAGCTTAGAGGTTCACATTCACACAGCGACAAATTATTTTCAATTGAGTCGCTGATAAATGACGTTCAATAAAGTGGCTCAGGACAATATGGCGGCTCGGATAACAAGCCGGGAGGACTTGGTTATTTTAATTTATTTTCCTCAAACGTTGAACTTTTTGCAATCATTCTTTATTCGCTATTTTTTAGGCTACTAAATATTTTTTTGTCGATTTCCTGATAGTCGAAATCACAGGAGTTATTTGTTTATGTTTCTTTTAACTAATGAATAACAGATAACAACAAAGACCAGTATGAATAATGTGAGCTGAAATAATAATTCCCTTCCACGAGGAACAACATTACTGCTTCTAAATTGAATAACTTCTGAAATTGATGGGTATTGTTTTCTTCAGCTGTAACTATCACACGTGGCTCGTTAACAAGAGCAATTTACATATTTGCGTACCTCCGACTTGCGTAATTAGATACCGTACGCGACGCCCCCGCAGACGCCCCAACTAATACGGGTCTCTAATGGCGGCCGAAGCAAACTTCTATATGTAATGTACACGAAGTGCCCCAACAGCCAGCGGCGAGGCCCTTCGGCCCTTCAATATAAAACAGACCTATAACAACAAATAAACAAGGCCCAGTCCCGATCCGTTAGTTGGTGTAACTTGCTAACACAAACCGAAATAAATCAGCATTGCGTTTTAGTGTGACGTTAACGTGACGGCAAAAAGCGGGCCGACGTGATTGACGCGAGCGCAGACAGGCACAGACAACAGTCGACACGCCGTAAACTAGTTTAGACTTAAATGAAATAAGCTAAGAGTATAAATCAATTTGGCATACAAATGTATGGGTTAAATATTTTGGTGCTTCCGTGACATACCTTTGAAATCTTCAGATTCTTTATTTCAATTCTGCAAAAATATTTGGATGGAATTTGAAACAAAAAAAAGTTAACGAAGATCTGAAATGTGATAGTGTTAAATAAACACGCTAGAGCGTTGTATTCTGGTGTATTTGTACGGCAGCTAAAATGCAATGAAACGGCAGACACAGAGCAGATCCACAGGGCCGGATTCAAAGTGCGCTGTGATGCTTCAATGCACTGACACAACGAATGCTCTCGACTCGACGACAGATCAACATCAAAGCCAGGCACTGGGGCACGCTGGGGCACGTGCGGTCTGCCTGTTATCAGTCTTCGAACACGGCGCAATTTGTCTGTCTAATGAGCTTACGTCTCTGTGATGGAACAAGGCTGGGAAACTGGTGGATAGTGTCAATCATCTCTAATAATAAACAAGCAATATTTACCATTTAATTCGTTTACACCTCGGGAAAATACACGACTCGAACGACACTTCATTTTACGTAAATATTTTCTCCTAAGCAATATTTCACGAAACAAAAAAAGATGTTCAGTAGATGTTTATAAATGAAATCTTCAAATTTCGTCAAAAGTAAATTCCGACGGATTATTCTGTTGTCTGACATTTCATCTTATTATCACGAAAGTCTTGAAAGCGGCTTATGTTTTTTTTAATATTTGTACCGAAACCTAATTATAAATAGCAATAAACCGGGAATCTCTTGTTACAGACACACGATATTGTTTTCAACGCGTTTTTTCCTAATATTTCAGACATGCTAATAATTAGGGCCGCGCCGGGAGGATAATATCCCAGACTATTATTAATGTTTTGTGCTATTAGTTATATGTAATATGAGCTGATCGATCTTTTTTATGGGAGCAGTCATCATTTAAGTGGTAAAAAAACTATATTTGGTTGTGAGTCTGTCGCTATCAGTGCGTCACCATTTAGCCGCTCATCGATCACGCGCTGCCCGCTGCCCGCTGCCCGCTGGCTGCTGATGGCCATTTCATTAAGTTGCTGTTGCGTCATTTTTGCCGCGGACAAGATAAATGACCAAAAGTTAGAAGCGAACCGAACAAAACTGTTTAAAACACGTTATGAAAACGCATATAATCAACTGGCAATGGGAGCTATAAATAAAAACATTCCTGCAATCAGTTTCATCAACCTCTATTGCACTCTATATTAAGATAAATATTCACTAATGTTGTCAACTGTATTAAATTCAAGTTTTTTTGCGTTGAACTTTGCAACGTTATACCACATGAAACATTGCCAGTTTGAAATGTGACCTCGCCTACTCTTAGCTTAGGTTAAATAGCCTGGCTCTCGGATTGCGAGCTCTTGCCGGAGCCACTCACCAAAGTTGGTAACGACGTAAGAGACAGGAGTTTCGAGTCTTATCTCTCGAAGCTTAATTAAAATAGTTTGAGCACACAAAGAGCCCGCTCCGACTTAAAAAGGCTCCTCCGCTAGATCTTTGTCTGCAAACACAACTCGCGTCCCCCTCCCTCGCCCCCCACCCTCACCATGCAGCTGCTTTCAATTTCACTTCTCTCAAACATTCTTTTGTTAATTTGGAATTGCTTTAACTCTTTAATGTCTTCTCACCGTACTACTTACTTTAATTAGCTCGATAAGCCAAGTTAAAACATCAACGTTTTAAAGAAGAATAAAACACATTATAAAAGGTTCTCTAAACATGAACTATATAAAAAATATATATTCTTTTTGTAGGACAGAATACTTATTTAGATACAAAGTAAATGATCAATAAACTATTTCTCAGCTTTTGATAAGCTATTGATTTCAACCTAATACCATTCTCGTACGACAATGATTTTATTAGCATTAACTTAATCATGAAACGGTTTTCAATTTAGATTATCCTGTAATATAACTCGGGGCAAGCCTTCAAGTACAATTTTATTAAGCCTCTTAATTGAAATAGTTTTAATAGACAAAACAAACTCTGTCCTAATTTGTTTCAGCAGCAAACACGACCCTTTATAATTTGTGTATCTATTCGCTTTCATGTTAACTACATCTCACTTATACCGGATCCTGTTGCCTTCAGCCTCGAGCAGATCCTCGGAGAATATTTAACAACGTGATTGTATCGTGTGTATCTTTATGTGACTGTATGGATATTCTTCAGATTCAGGTAGATCGAGAGTTAGCATAGTATGCTACTCCTGGACGGTCGGAAGTACTGGCCACTAATAACCATTGACTATGTCTTTGGCTACATTTGCTCTTTGTTAATAACAAATGTTTGTTGTCAGGCGCATGCGACGTGGCGGGTGGGGCGGGGTCAGTGAACTCGCTGCCGGGCGGAGGCAGCGCGCGCCTGGCGCCCTCCTTCGACGTGGCCACGCCGCGCAACGTCACCGCGCTCGTCGGCAAATCCGCCTACCTCAGCTGCCGCGTGCGCAACCTCGGCAACAGAACGGTGAGTACATATACAAAATTACATTACAAAATTCTAGCAAATCTTAGCTGTGTACTTCATCAGATTTTATCCCCGGTAGCTACATTTAGAATGGTAACGACTAAACCCTCCACTACTTTGCAGAACATTAGAGTATAATTTCCGATTCACTCGGAGTGTGGCGACGAGAACCGCTTTTAATTACTCGCAACAATTACAAGAGACGCTGCGTAGCGACAGACATTTGCATAGAGAGGAGGGTTGCCGGGATAAAGCCGCGCAGAGGGCTGGCAATTCCTCGCACTTTAAATCCTCAAACAACAGTTTAAAAACACGAGAGGAAAATATACGTGAGTGCGCGTTGAGCGGCACTTATACATCACGTTGAGTTGCAGAGATATGTGCACAGATAACATGTAGGTGCATATTACTAAAATACGATAGTCATTTAATACATTCAGTTGGCAGAAGGTACAGGAGATACTTGTTTGCCCTTATGACTTTATCCAAAGTACAATGGTTCTATCTATTTTCGCTACGAGTTTACCGTTTCGCCTTTAACAACGTTTATTCGTTTTAATTTTGGAAAATTTAAAGTGTAGTTAAAGTGCCACCGAATTTCCCTGTTGTTGGTTCCAAAAAGCGCAGGTGAAAATTGAGTCCCTACATTTACCAGTAGCTTACTCGGTGTGAGCGTGACTGAACAAACGCTAAACTGTACTCGCCTCAGCTAATGAGGCAAAGGCAATACCTTCAGAAATAACCATACAGCATTTCCTAAAGCTCAAACAATATCGGTACTATTTACTCTTTGTGTGTTCATTACAATATATTCCTTCTTTAACAAAAGGGAATTTCGTTCCTATCCTAAAATAATAAAAGCAAAAATTTGTTCATACTAACATCCCATATAATTACAGTAAGGACTGTGCCACACTCATTAATAAAGCACATAACAAAGAACTTAAACAATAAACAAACATTATTACAAGAGCCTACAAGTTAATACCTCGAAAATACAGTATCAAAGTGTCCTGTTCGTGAACTCAACGACTTAATCCCAGCTTAAGTTTAGTTCAAGTATAATTTGTATGCTCGTTGGCGATCAAAAATGTTACCAAGTTTGAATGCTTAAGGCGCGCCCACACCGTAAGCATCAGCGACAATATGAGACTTGATTTTAACAAACTCCTGTAAAAGACTCCTCGGTCCCTGTGTACAAGGGCTAAGAATAAGGAAGCGAAGCGGAGAAGAGCGGAACTTGCATAATGACCCGCCGCCGCCGCCTTTAGCCCGCTACCTTGCTATTTGCTTATGATAATCACTCTTTATGAATATTCATAAGTGTTCGTCCTGTTTATTTGCCGCTACACGAGATAGCGCGGATGTTTTGTGTAAACGACACGCGTCAACAATTTACAACTTTTAGTACCTATTAAAACTCATAGATATATGCTATCGCTTTCTCATTATAATATTAAAAGTAAATAAAACAAAATCATAAGGAATTATGGTTATATTTTCTGCACTTTAGAGATACAAGTTTCAAGTGTATACGGTCAGGTAGTTGTTAAAATTTCTCTTCTAAAATATTTCCACCTAAAGTATGTTTTCGAAACTAAAAATCGGAATAGGTTCGTGCACGCGACAACACAAAAGATCTCACTGTATGTCTCGTGCAAAACTTTGGGGCACGATTTTTATAAAATACATTTACTAATGAGAAATACGACGAAAATAAAACTTCCTATTTATTAACGTAGACAGTCTCAAACTTGGTGGTAAACACGAAATTCATATTAACTTTTATTACATAGGTACGTAATAAATAAGCATAAACGTCGTTTACTTTATGTTTATCATTGTAAGTGAGAGGCGCTATTACTGAACACGGCCGTTATAGCCAGCCTCTGACTTAAGTAAAGACACGTTCCACCATCCATGACGTTGTTGTGTTAAATTATTTGAATATAGAAATATCAATAAATGAAAGTGATATCAACACAATATAGACAGAGATAACCATTGGCTTTTAGAAACAATGACCCTTTAAGCGTCCACCCCTTCTTTACAGTTAGGGGTAACTAAAATTAATTAAAATAACAGTTCGCTCCCGCGCCCTGATAACACTAAACAGCTACATATTTCATTAATAGTAATTCGAGAGGGGTGATAACGCCACCGAGCTCAGGGTGATAGGGTTAAGGAGGGGGCAGTAACCCAACATTGTGACGTTAAACGACTCTTGTTATTACAACTTTGTGACACGATTCCTGGCATCAATACCTATTCCATACAACCTCGTTACATGTCTAATGTTGTTTAGTTTTATGACGTAATATTTTACAGAAGACAAAAATAACAAAGCGATTATTTTAAACGCATGATAGCTTACTATTAATATAATAAAATGTTTTTATCCTTCGTGTAATATAATTCTGTCTGAACAAAATTAATGAATGAATGCCTCGTTGACTCTTAATTGATATATTACCGGCGCGTTTCTTCATAACAAGCAAGATAATGCCCGTCAGTATTTATTTTAATACTATTTTATGCGAGCATATATTAAGAACCAATTATTCATGAAAATGAGTGCATGAAATGCATGTTTAAAGCCACTATACATATGTAGGTCTATAAGTGACATTTTCTACCAGACACTTCAAAGGTGGATGCGTTTGAGGCGCGACTGTCAATTTATTGTGTTAACTTCAGGAATTCATTTAGATCTTTGATGTCGCTTCTCATATATTATGTCGATATACGGTATATGAGTTTTATATAACTACATGTGACGAGTCTATGTTTCTCCTTGTAAATACAATTGTTAGGTCTTTTTCAAAACTATTCCAATACATTCAAAACATACAATCGATCGCAACATTGTTTGATGAAGTACAAACAAATAGAATTTATTGTTCGCAATCATCGCGTTTGTAAACCAAAAACTACACACGATTCATACAGCTTTTTTTGTTCTAACAATAGAGTAGAAAGCCGTAATCCAATTAACTAAACAAGTTTTTTTTTTACCGAGTAATTGGCTAATATTTCATTTAAGTAGAGACAAGGGTATTATTAGTTTTACGACGGCACTTCAAGTTGCGGCATTTATATGTAAAACCGTTCACGTAATGCCACTTTACTTGATTTCCATTATGAAAATTGAGCGGAAAAGCTTATGAAAATTATGTTCCCGCGTGCAATGTCACGTCACGTCACGGTTGCGAATTTTTTTGCATGTAAATTGAGAAAGATTTTTTGCGTAGTTTTTATGAAACTACGTTTTACTTTTTAACTTTTCAACGTCGGCTTTTTTTTATTAATATTGATGGTTATCGATTCGATACATAAGCGCTTAAGGTTAGTTTGCACTAGGCTAGTGATCTAGTCGAGTGCCGAGTAATTTAGTAAAACAAACTCATCTCGTTCGTCCAGAAATTTCTCATTAATACTAATAAAAATATGACTCGGTTCAATTATATCATTTAGGTGACAAATAGTATTTTCATTGTAGAAAGATAAATCATGTTTTTAATTAGTAAAGTTAGTTAAAATTGTTTACCTAATTATACAAATTTGGAATTGTCGTTTTCCTTTTAAATCTATCCTATAACTTTTCTATGTAGTTCTCGTCCTGCGCAAAACCGCGTCCACCTTGTTTACTGCGAAAACTTACGTTATAAATTGATGCTGAAATTATTGAAACGAAAATACGTTTACTATTTTCAGTAAAGGTAATTATTACCTGGAACAAAATAACTAGTTAATGGAACCAAAATAATAGAAATGAACGAGAAATACATTTAAAAGCAAAGGTATAATATAAAATGTACCTTAACACATGTATCGATTTTTGTTTTATACCTCATATTGCAGAGTTGACAATAAATATATGAGATGATTTCATTCAACGCACAATGAACCCAAATAAAAGAAAATCTGTTAATATATTAAAGAATGAAATCACTGGGTATTCTTGCGTCTGCGTGTGAACTTCAAGTTGATGACGGCATTAGGATGTGTGACGACTGCGGTGGGGTCGAGCTGGATGTGTTCGGGCGTGTCTGCCGCGCGCGCCACGCTGTACCGCCTGAACAGCGTCACCAGCCCCGACAACATTTGCATCTTCGCGAAACGTTTGCCTGACACATTGACCAAAAATCAGATTAAACGTTCTGGAATATTCACAATTTTAGAACTAGAAATGTTATCAACTTATTATAATTTAGTAGCTTTCGCCCGCGATTCTGTCCGCGCGGAATAAAAAAAACAAAAGCAATTAGCCTATGTGTTCTTCCAGACTATCCTCTACATCTATGCCAAATTCCATCGAGATCCCTTTAGCTGTTTAGGCTACAAACTCTAACAAACATCCATCCATCCATCTAAACTTTCGCATTTACAATATTAGTGAGATTTAAATTAAAAGAACCAATGGTTATAATTACCAATACAAGTCCTGGGTCCCACACCAAAGGGCATAAAAGTGTAGGGCCTGATTGTTCCCTTCCTGTCACCTAAGAACCGCTCCGGCTGGAATTCCTCTGGGTCTGGAAAGTATTCCGGGTGGTGGTTTATATGATATACAGGAATATGTATACGCAGGCCTTTTTCTAATCGCAAGCCAGTCGGTAACGTGTACTCTTCCACGACTTCTCTGGTGATGACACCCAATACTGGATACAGTCTGATGGTTTCCAGTATACATGCCTCTAAATAAGGCAATTCCTGGACGCACTCGTAGCCTATTTTACCATCATACCGTGCCAGATACCAGTCTATTTCACTTATGACTTTCTCCTGTGCCTTTTGGTTCTTTGCTAGAAGATACAATGCGTAGCTCATTGTGGTGGCAGTAGTCTCGTACCCTGCAGCAAAGAACCCCACGCACTGCACACTAAGCAGCTCGTCGTTCACCTCCAGCTGCACTTTCTTCTCATCCCCCGTCTTCAAATTGCTCATGCTGTCCCCAACCAAGTATTTATTCTGTTTCAAACTCAACATGAGATCTACAAAATCGTTCCTATTCGACGGCTTGTGTTCACGACTGATAAACACCTCACGTAGTAAACATTCAAAGAATTGATTTATTTCACGCGGGAACACACGGCAGCCCAGAGCGTAGAAGACGGCTGGCCACATCGCTCTCGTCAACAATTTCAGACCCCTACTCCAAGAGTTTTCAAATATTTTTCCACCTATTAATAGGTAAGGATTAGTCTTTATACTTTTGACCATAGTGTTGGTTTCCACGCCGAACGCGCACGAGCCGATACAGTCCATGGTGTAGCGCGCTATCAGCGGCCGCACTTCCACCACCGGAGCCTCGGAGGTCTCTTCGTCCAGCATGTTATCTAGTAGTTGCGTACATTTCTCGATCAAATAGAACATATTCTTCATTTTGGATAACGTAAACAGATGCGTCAAGTTTTGGCGAATCACTTTCCATTTGTCTCCATGAGTAAAGAAAAGGTTTTGTGTGAGCGGCTCGCGGTCTGTGTAATCTGCCACTTCTCGGCTGTTGAAGTAATAAAATTGTTTTGTGGTTATCAATTTTATAATTTCTGGATCTTGCACTATGAGCGAGGGCTGCGTACCGTAGAAGGCTCCGACGAGGGGCTCCCGGGGGAACTGCTTGCATATACTTTGTGTTACCAGAGGAGCACATTGTCTCAGTAATATGTATTCAAGGTAATTGCCAAACAACGGCAAAGGCTTTATGTACGGCACTTTTCTTATTTTCCAATAATCCTGATTCCTAACTGTCAAGTTATATAGAAGAAAAATTATTGTAAATATTAAAATACAAGGAACTAGTTCTAGCATTACATTTGTTTTGTGTAATAAAATATTATCAACTTATTGATTACTGAACTCTATTTTATTACTCCTTGGAGTGTAATAGATTTTGATAAAAATATTATATAGCTGAAACATTTTTAGACTAGTTACAAAGTGACGTTCAGGATTTACATAAAATGTTAGTTATATTTTGAAATACGAACCACAAAAATTTGATTATCATAATTTCTTATTATATTTTTTTTTATTTTAATATCGAATCTCAGATATCAATTTGTATAGCTGTTACATTTAAGCTAAACGGATACACAATTATTGCGTCGGCTGTAATTTCGTTGGACAATTGCCATTTAATCTAAATAGCAGGTGCTACAGTCGACAGGAGAGCACGCAGCATGGAGCGTATGGCCAGTCGAGCACCGAATTGAGAGTTATGGCCACTTAACACAACAGCCAATTTCACTGAAGCTATTTCGCTAATTGATTGCCGTCTCTTAACAATATTACGTACTCGGCTAACTGCGTCATGCTCTTACATTGTTGTTACTGTCATCTTCACTTTGTATATTGTAGCTTTGATATTTATAACTTAACTACAGTCGCAAGTTGGTTTTGTTATTTTTTCACAATTGGTGTCATTAATTAAACCGTAAATATAAATTGCTTTCAAATAAAGTCTACAAAAATTTCGTTACTTGTACACGTTTCCACTTTCACTGTGCTGTAAAAAACAGCTCGCAGACAAAGTCTGCTCGACTCGCTGCCACAAAGTATCGATGCTATCTCGCCTCCGGTCTGGCTGTCTGTCAGCATTGTCGGACGAGATGCTCTTCATTGCTATTATGTACTAATTTTACTATTCATTTGTCATTTGTTTTATACAATATTAATAAAAAATCCTCCAAAAAGAAAGTTTGATATCTCTTTATGCAGCTTGTTGTCAACTTCGAAGTTGATTGTCCCCTTGGCCTTTCTTATCGCTAATGTGTAACTATTAAAAAAATACGCTTTGTTAAAGTCAAGTTTAATAGATAACAAGTATTATTTGCGTTTCATGTTATAGGGGCAACAAGCGTTATACGCCTTTCAGTAGCTTATTAGCGCTGCTCGTGCACATCGCTAGTCAATTTATTTCTTACTTCTTAGAATGAAAATATCAATGTTATTTATAAGGACAAGTTTCCTCTAAGTGTCGGAGCATTCCTTTTAACATTTTCTTCGAATAAAAACTTGAATAAATTGAAATATCTCTTTCCTTCCATTAAAGAGTCTTGCGTCGTAATGACAAGAAAATTGTTGTTGACTATGACTTAACGTGAATTACAGAAATTAAAAGAAACCACATTTTTCTATATAATAGCAGTAAATTTACAAAATCTGTTTTGTAAAATAAACACAACATACTAAAGTCCAAAATTGTATGGAGAATATAAGTATTAAACTATATTTTTTTTTAAATTAAATGTTAACATGAATGTTTTCACAGTTACATATTCCTTTTTTTTGTTATCACTTCATTTATTATTTTTAAATAACACGCTAGCGAGAAAATGGTTTTTCCCCTGGACGATCACAAGACCGCACGGCTGAGTTGATAAGGGGTCATTACCCTCTCAAGAGAAGGGTTGAAATATTACGTTTGCGGATCGAGTACATTACTTATTTACTTTGGCCGAGGCCGAATTAAAGTGCGGTTTCGCCGCGGTTTTATTATCTTTTAATGAAAATACTTTATGTTAATTAATGTTTGCTTTCGCGTCCATACGAGTAGAGGCAATAGAATTGTTTTCTGTTATTTCACTTCCCGTCCATTTTTTATTTATTTATATCAACGAAAACATTTTTACATAATTGTGTTAACACAGCTTGGTGCCATTAAACATACAATGTTTATATTGGCACTGCACAGTTCACATTTATATTAAAAGTGAGTTATAGGTTACAATATAAAGTTTAAATAATGGTTTGGTTTAAATAATAAAGTAACAATGAAATATACAAGGTATAATATTAAGTTCATGAGTTACCCACCGACAAAGTAGCCCTTTAGCGGTGAGAGAACCTTTGAAATCGGCCCACCAGCCCCTAAGTTCTTTCATTGCATACAAAAATACAACTCTCTCCTCTGTATAGTATTAGTATAGATTATTGATGATTGTGTATTGATTTTATTTGTAATCGTTGGATAACATTATTTTTAGTTAGCTGAATCCTCTCGACGAAAGTCATGTTAAATAATTACCTCACATTTGTTACCACGATTTTTTTGAACGAACCTCAACGAAGTGTAATATCAAGCTTGTAATATTTCAGGCACATGTTTAACGCGAGCTCGTTTCCACACGAAATGTTGAAAAACCTTGCAAATGAAACAAAGCGCGCGGAATGAGGCACAAAAGGTCCCCTGTCTCGTCTCGCCTTCGTCAAGTTTCCGGCCTTTTTAATTGAATCCCTCGCTACTGGAGCTTGTTCTGTTTCCGAGTATTTCAATGTTATTAGTTACGTTAGTATTATTTTTAAAGGGTTATGGTCAATAGACACCTAACAAGCTTTACACTTGGAGGAGACAAATTATAGAAAACTGAAAACTTAATCCACGTTGTCTCCATACGTGAAAATAAAAAGGTTTCGATAATTAAATACAAAATTCAATGTAATATTTAACTGAAACAACTTGTACATTTATTTTAATTGGAATGTCTCTTCAGTGCGCAGCAGCAGCGCCAGCGCGCCGCAGCAGCGCGCCGCTCTCTTGTCGGAATGTGTTCGAGTGGACTTAATGAGTGATTGCTTCATTAAACTTATGATTAATTAAACAAATTGTACCGATTATTTAAATGCAGACATTGATTAAGCATTTTTTTAAATTTCAAACAAATATTTGTGCCGGATAGGTAGGTCACTTTACCTTTATTGGACGTTGAAATCGGCTGTCGCAAATTATTATTGATTAAAAATGTTCTTCCGCAGTTGTCCGTGCTTTTATCATTGTCACTTTCCTTTAACGTTGAAACAATTCTTATATTTCACTCTCATGAATAATTCAATTTCAGTAAATCGACACTCCCATGACCCGAATGCTATCGCGTTGTTTACTCGCACTGGGCAAAAGTTAGAGCGTCTCACGCGGACATCGATTTGTTCGAGTGGCAACAAACAATTCAAACACTCGTAAATCATAGACAGAATAATTTATTGATAGTTTGCAAATGGAGAATCGCATTGAGAACAAAAAGTATTACGAAATGTTTCTCCGTCTGGCTCTTCGCAATATGCGCTTTGTAATGTGAATTACGCAAGTCATATTTAATGTACATGCATTTATTACAGTGTTAACATTAACTTAGTTGTTGTCGTTTAACTTACGCCTGAACTAGTCTCCTTACTTTCTAAACACACAACTAAATTAACGTATCATTAAGCGGATGAGCACACAAGTCAGACGGCTTCATTTCGTCTCAATATACGTCAGGTGGGCACGACCCCCCCCTCCCCCCGCCGGCTACGGTAATCTATTTTCTTTGTCTACAGTTGTCCGTGACTCGAATAAATCTCTTCGTCCTGTGAGACCTTTCAATTAGCGAACGAGAGCTTATTTTCTCAGCCAGTTGTAACGTTCAACATCTTTCCCACCACAAATTATCGACAAAGGAGCGAAGCTTTTAGGGGCAAGAAGTACGACCCGTGTCTTAGTTATTAATTTCACGTCTTTGTTTCATTTGCTGCGATTTTGGCCGATAAAATTAATGACGTCATAAACAGACGAACAGATTTTTAAACTCGCTTGATTGAAATATTTAGATTTGAACAAAAAATTAGCATTGAAAGTTCGCATTTTATTTATCAACTAAGCTCGTTAGGGTTTCAAGTGTAATTATTTTCAAAGTTTACAAAAAATCCTTTATCTTTCCTTCAAAGGCATTTGTGTGTTATAAAATTGAATATTTTTCTTGCGCAATTTCGTCGCTGGAGAAAAGAAAGGGCTCCGCGTAGTCGAGTCATTGCGTATCTATTAATCATAAATCAGACGTCTTTCGGAAACTTTTTTAAACTGTCAGATTGAATAAAAAAGGACTCCGACGTCCATTTAGTAGAAAGACCCAGCTTGTACGTAGATTCATATTCGTCCCTGTTCTGGCGCGACTTCGCTACATTGCTGATGTAAGTGATATTTTATAACCAAACATGTTTGTTGTGCAATTTGTAACTCATCCGTCTAATGTTTTCAATCATTTTTATAACTTCTTGGTTTTAATATCCTGGATAACAAAGAGTAAAATCTCTAAAACCAACACTAGGCAATTTCTAAAATACAAATCTAAAACTTTTCAGTTAAACGATGAATTCGGAAAAGGACAAAACTTTTTTCAGTAATTTTATCTTCGTATCATTGAGAAAAGCCGCGTAAGGGGCATAAAGTATCCCTGAGAGCCATCCAAAGGCGCCGTGTGCGAGGAGTGGCCGTAAGTCAGCGCGGAGTGGACGGCAGGAGACGTCGCGGAGACATCGCGGATACGTCGCGGACACGCCGCGGACTTTGGACCGCTGCCAAGGTGCTACGTGACACACTAACCGGGTTGTAATCACATGGCCTCTGTCCATCCTAAGTTGATACCTTGCTCAATGTTTCCATGAACACATGGAAAAGTTACTTGATTTAAGTAAAATATAAGCACTGGTTTTCCTTAGGACTCTGGAGTTTTCTTTTGATTTTTGCTTGACAATAGTTTTTGATTTATAACATTCCATAATAGTTTCAGTCCAAATAAGAAAGAAAAAACTTTAATTTACTTTACGACAATCTAAAATACTTTCAGAAAGTAAAAGAAGATGTTTACAATGTAAGTTAGAAAAATAAATGAAAGGCGCGCTTTTGTCTCTACGTGTACTTTACGCGTCACGTTATCTCGCAAGTTTTTATCTTCAAAGTTATAATTCAATTTGACAAGAATCGTCCCCCCCCCCCCCCCGCCGCCGAAGACCTCTCAGACGCAGAATTTACTGCTGTCTAACTTTGACAAAGATTGTTTTCAAAGTCACTACAATCTGATACTAGAAGAGTTTACAATAACAACAACTAGGCACATTCAATTGTAAGCACATCTGCAATTTGTAGCTCTTGTTCTAAACTTTTATAATTCAATATATAAAAGTACTAACACGGTAACGACATACCTCTATTGTGAGGCACTCCATTGGGAATGGCGTTATAATCCGCTTATTATAAGTAAGTAGTAACGTATCTATTTCCTCGCCGCAAAGCCTATTCGTAGGACAAATAAGTTATTCGGCTTCAAGAATCCATATAAATCTCTGATTACATCACCCGCTCGCCGTCAACTTTGTCTTTTTAATAATAAATACAGGGACACAGATGAAATGACAAAATTATTATTAACACATAGGTTAGTCCACTAGAACTTGAGTCACTTATTACCTTCAGTACGTGTCGTCTGGGACTTATTTACTTAAGATGTGCATATATCTATAGAACCTCTTGGTATTGACTGATCTATTTCCATCTTGTTTGGTTTCGTATGTATCTTGGAGTACTACAGCTCTGAATAATATCTACACTGCACACTCTTCAAAAGAGGTAGGTATTTATAAAGAACAAACCTTTAAAAATATACCAGAATCGTCTATCCAAGTGCATTGAGAATTCTCTTTTATAAAATGTGACAAAAGAATATCCGACAGGTTATCCAGAGATTTTAAACTTTTTTTACATAAAACAAGTATTTCATACAATTCGAGAAGTTTTATTTCAAGGTTTAAGTTATATTTTTCGTTATTTCTGTTGTATTTCTGAATCAACAAGGAATAGAAACACATCAAGAAATCTCGAATTTTTGCATCGCGTCTTCGTTCACAAGCGTAATAAAAATTATAATAAAACATTGGGACAATGACATTAAATTCATTACAATTATCAGCAAAATGTTCAAATTTATCGGTAGGCCACGTTCGATATTTAATCAGAAGTAATGTTTGCAGATCGCTGCCGTATTACAACAATTAATTAAACGTCGCTAAAAGCATTTATTGGTGCGGTTAATTTGATAAATTGTGTCGGTACGAATAAATTTAAATTTCATAATAATGATTGTGATATTGCAAATGCTAATGTAACCTACATTACCAGTACTAATAGAACATCACTGGTCACTGGTGAGCCCGACATTATATTGATAGCATGATAACAGATAATATGCGACATGCTTCATTGCACACCTTCAGTTGACCATAAAATAAAAACAAGAGAAAATGCACTCGATATTAATCAAAGGATCAGTTTATTTAAACGCCATCTATGATCAGTAAATAAAATTATGCAATTAATAATGCTTCGTCTCAAATCTTTGATTAACAGTTTTAAACAAAACGTCGTTAATCTTTTAAAAAATAAACTTAAGAGAAACATTGTAATGTATACTTTTATGTCGGGTTTTAAATACTAAAATCTCTTGCTATAGTTTTATTATGAGTTGTTTGTTGTGTGCCTTTTAATTTGTCTCTTTCATGTAACATAAACATGTAGATGTCGCTGTAAGCTTTGTGATACTAAAGAACATTGCAAGCGCTCAGCGTGAACACAATTACGGGATTTTCAGTAATGAATCCCATTGTTTTGCTTCAAGGAGTATTCACAGCCTACGTAAATAATTGTAAATAATTATATTCTTCAGTTTTTTAATTATTTAAATACTTTTAGTTGTATATGATAAAACGTTTTATTGATATTTTCAATTTCTGAATGTACATATATGTAGTTCAATCGCGGCATAACAATATTTCTACTAATAAAATACATTTTGTACGAGTATAGCATTGACATTCCGAATTGTTTTTTATATTGTGATATGAACATTATGAGATTTGTTCGCCATTGTCGCGGGCGGTGCGGTGCGGGGGTGCGGGGGTGCGGGGGTTGCGGATGTAATATGTTTTGTTCAGCTTCAACAATTCCCAAGAGGCATTCTTTCGTATAATCCCAATTGATCATTGATTTTATTAATGTCTCGAAGATGTTTTATTGGAATTTTCACATATAATCGTAAGAAATATAAATGTGTAATCCAAACAAAAATGATGATATAAAAGCAGACTATACAATAGAAATTGTTGGGATAATTTGATGGATGTTGGTAATGAAAGTGGACTTCTTAAACTTACAGTTTTCCGGACCACAAAGTAACCGGTAATAGATTTGTTCTAATCAATATACAGATAATACCGAAACAAGATTCTTTGTGAGGAATTTGTTTCTGTAAAATAAAAGTAACTAAATATTTCAGTAACATAATACTCGTAGACACTATACTATTGCCTATATAAAGTTTATAGTCGTACATCATGATGACGTTTCCCTGTTATTCATGGCTATTCATCATCAGCGTGTGGAGGGTGGAGGGAGCGGGGAGTTGAAGTGGAGGCTTTGAAGGTCGCGCCGGCCACAAGACATGCTGACAGATTTATCGTTCGGACGCCGCACCGACACCGACACGCCGCATGGACGCACAATTAGCTTACATTTAAATGGCTACTGAAATGACGAAAAAAGGTTTTTACTGTAATAGGTTATTAAATGCAAATGAATGTTATTAAGTGACTTTACGCCACAGTTCAAATAACATAGGTACAAAATAGGTAATTACTTAAATAAAGTTCTGTAAGATTCGGCTTCTTCAAACTATCGGTGTTAATTCTCATTTTATAACCTTATCATTTTCCTTACAAGGAACGTAAAAAATAGAACAAAAGCTTTAGAAAGGCCGTACGCATCGAATCACCGGAGTATATTCAAGCCAATATCCTGCGGATAATCAAAAGGGAATGGAAAGTAGGTCGTTATGTAAAACCGGATAAATTGCAACAAATAGAAAACACAATAGAAATGAAGGTTCCGCCTCAGGGTATTCTCAAAACCTCATTATCAGCCAAGACGTGATCCGATTCGACAACATCCGAAGCTAAATTACAATTTTTCGTGGAATATAACAGTCTACCTGAGAAAGTAAAAATAACAGAAGCAACCAATTTAGCATATTTCGATTACCTAAAAGATATTGTTTTAATACAGTAATTGTACCGAAACTCGTAGTTTTCTCATCATATGAGTTAAAACTGTACGTGTGTAGCTGGCTTAATATATCTGCGTTTTGTTACATATTATAAATTTAATGCAGTACCTTGTAACATCTATCAACCATTATTATGAATCCAATGACCTGATGTAATGTCAGATATGCGCGGAAATGCTCTTAACTACAATTTCGCCGTATGAAGCGTAAATAACATTATTAATTATTATCTATTCTCATTTGTTTGTGTCTATTTAAAACAAGAGTACAAGTACCGATACAGTCATTGGTAACCGTATTTTCAAAATTAAAAACAAAGATAACTTGTACCTAAGTGCTGACGAGACACTGCTACAATGTAGCCACGTAAATTCTGTTATTGACTTGTTTATTTGAAAATCCTCAGACACATTCTAAAGGTTTCCAAGTCAAGCGACGGCGAAGAATCCTTATAAAATATGCTTTTTTATTCATAAATACCCGGGGAATATACTTTTTTAAACATATTACGAACACTTGAAGCGAACCTAAGTTAAAAAGCTTAGCGGTATTGTAAGTCGCTTCAACATTTTATAATAAACTTTCAACCGTATTTACTGTATCGATTTCTTTATTAGGTTCAACTGATAGAGATGACAAAAGAAAATAAAGTAAAATAATTACTCGTTGAGGTATTCAAACTGAGTATAAAGCAATTCTGTCTGTGAGATGTCGGCTAGTCGAGCGCACTCCGGCGCTGAGTGGCGGTCGCCGGGCGGGGTGCGCTTGCAACTGGGTCAGGTATCAATCGCGGCCCGCCTTTAAAGCCTGAGAGAGTAAGTAGCGATCTTTCATCTGCACGATGAGCATAGTTACTCTCAGTACTTACGTTACTTCCTATAGTGTATATGGCTATAGCAACATTGTCAACTGTCAAGCCTATTCTATCCGAGCTTCCAACGGAAGTATACGATGCAAGCGCTGCAGGAATTTCATGTTATTAAATTGATTTTTATTCTAAAAAGGTACCCTTCTAATTCAAGTATGGAACACAATGTTCTTTTGGCACTCGAAGTACGAAAGCAACATTACCAAATCTGAATCCTAATACATAAAAAATCAATAGAAATGGAGATAAGCCTCGTTAAACGTATGCAAATTGAACTAAAGTTATAAAAAAAGCGAAAGAGATTCTCCGAGAATCAGCGCTGTATCGAGATCTTTTTAAAAATTTAAAAAGGTTCGCGAACGAATATTCAACGTCGTATAAAATTCCCGGAGCGTTATTTACTCACAAGGAGCCGGCGGATAGAGGGGGAATTGAATTATAATATCATGCAGAGCTGATCCCCCCCCCCCCCCACCACCACCGCCCCGTCCCGCTTTACCACGCACACCTTGTTATCTCCTAGATGAACTGACCTATCGTGTATTATGGCCATAACACTATTATGGTAGCAGGTTATTATTATAATAAAATAACAACATTGAAATGATTGTAGTTTCTATTGAAACATTGTAAAACTAGTTTACTATTTGCAAGTAAATAATCCAGCGTAATTTATTTTTCCTTGCGGTATCAGCTATGTCTGAATATCTAAATAAACTCAAATTATAATCAAATATTGTAATTAAAGTAAGATGAAAGCATCATTAAGAACAATGAGTATCGCTCGCAAACAAAGCTAAGTGGCAGAAACAGTCGTTTAGCGAAGCTTTTAGCGGCGCCGATTGCCGCCGCAGATCGGGAATTACATTATCTCAGCTGACCTGCTTTCTCAGTCGTCTACTTAGCGATAAATGGACCGCTTGCCTACAACTCAACACTTATTTATTAACAAACTCATAATTTATGTATTCAATGAAAATCTACGAATTTATATCATAATACTAAACAGGTGTACTAAGAGTGATTTAGAATGACTTTATTTAGTTAAATAAATTTAAGTTGTCTAGTAATCTTATAAGGAATTTATCGGACTTTTGCAAGACATCTATTATGTGAAAAAACAATTATGGAAACAACTTTAATTAGAGAAAAAAAAATCTTTAGAAAATACTAATGTCTTGTACATTTTTGAAGATAAATGAGAGGTGTGTATGTGAGTTTCCGGCGGAAGTGCCGCGCAGCACAGTGGCGCCAAACTACATCTTAATTAATATAAACTTTGCTCTCAACAGCTACGACTAGCTCTTGACCCGGCTTCTACACGCACAAACTTTCTCACTCTATAAAGACTGAGATTACACGGACTTTTATACAAAAACATTTTGATTTCTCATGGCTATGGTTTTACTAACATCATCTAATGTGTCCATCCATTCATAACAGAAAATTCATCGCAAACTGAAGTCTTCATCTGGAAGTTTATAAAAAGAACGATTATCTTAAACTGGGTGGCCTACATTTTATACAAGAAGAATGGCCGTCCTCAATCTGGTATAAAATACTATACATATTCAAGCAGAATATAATTCTATTTGGAAACAAGCTAGTACACAGTCGTATAGGCACAAACGCATGTCCATCCTTTAATGCGGGGAAAAAGTGTTAGAGAAAACACCCATTAATCAAAAACGTTTGGGGAAAACCGAGTGGATTATTTTATGAATGATTGCTTTGATATTGCAAGTTTATAACTGTGTGTGTATCGTAATAAATTAAACAGTTATTATTTATTTGTTTCAGGTATGTACAGCGAGCAGTTGCTGGTAAAACAATATTTTTCGCCAGACTAACTTAACGCAGATATTTTACATTTCGTGACTTACACCCTTCAGAAATTTTCAACAAATTTCAAATATATTTTTTAACTCAATAATAATTTATTAAATACTTGTGTCATAAAAACCTCCAGCTTTTAACTTTAAAATGATGTTACATTGTTGTTTTCTGTAGTTGTTCTTTAACAAGAATTCGGTAAACAAAAGAAGACCTTGCAACACTTTTGTTCTTAATAGATAGTGAATAGATCTTTGTTTTCAAAAGAACACAAACATAGTACGCGTAGTAATAATGTTCTTAACGATTCTAACTTAATCTTAAATGAGAATACACTTAACAATCTTACTAATATAATAAATGCAAAAGTTTGGATGGATGGATGTTTGTTAGAGTTTGTAGTCTAAACTGCTGAATGGATCTTGGTGAAATTTGACCTAGACGTAGATAATAGTCTGGATGAACGCGTTTTAGAATAATGTGGTATGTATGTATGTATTTAGTAATGTAAACTATTAGAATGCTACAATTTGTATCAGCGCAGCGAAGTTTGTGCGGTTTCATTTTCTTTATCTCGCAGAAAGTCATCTCTTTGAGGCTTTGTGTATTTGATCCGGACCCACTAGATTTAAAGGTGGATAACCCTAACACTTTCCGATATTAGGATTTAGGGAAAGGAAAAACTTTTACCCGTATAAATAAAAATAACATAAAAAACATTTCTTTATTTGTTTTTTAAGATTTAGATGTTTTCTTCTTTTCACGGTGTTATATTAAAAGTTAAACTAACGTATTAATATAATGTGATTGCAATTCACAAGTAATCTGTTGATGAAAATCATACTATTATAGATAAGCCTTTATAAAAGAAGACTTTAGAAATAACAATACACTATCTGTAAGGAAGATGAATTTTCTAAGTACCTATTTAGCTCATCGATTTTTCCATGCACTAAGTAACAATGCAGTTTGTTATTCTAGCGCTGTATAGTTTATTTAACAATTTTCTCGTGCCCGGACGACGCAGCGACGAGCGCAGGATGTTTGGCTCCGCTAAAGTTTTCTACTAAATAACTTAACATTGCTTCTCATTTTGTACTGCAATGCTGGATAACAAATTTCACTGCACGATATGACGTTTGGAAATTGCACTCTATTATTTACGACACACAGTTCCCTCTTCTATAAATCTTTAGTTGTTTACTACGAAGATGTGTTTGCTTTTCCCAACAAAACCGTTAGTATAAGATTTTATTAAATTAAAACTATTTTTAGAGGATAAAAGACGATTTACTATATGTAGAGAGATATAAGAATTGTATGCATACTAAGTATGTGTAAAATATAAACGTTTTAATTAAATTTGACGAAGTTTACATACAATCGGGGTGTACAATATCGTTGTATGTGCGAGCACTTTCTTACACAAGCTAGACGTCGATTACAGACGTGATCGGGCGACTGAAGCGAGAATTCCTTTTAAAATAAGTTTGAAAAGGATAATATCTTCGGAATTTGAACTGAGTCTGCTACGCTCGAGGAATGCTAACTATCCAATTAAAGTGGCGAGAATTCCCTCCGAGAGCGGAGTGCAGCGTAGCGTCGCCGGCCGGCAGGTGGCGCTACACGGTTATTTGAGGTGATAGTTCGCGCTGCGCTCTGCGGCCCGGAGGTCAAACGCTGCTCTTTCATAGCTAAGCGTGCACTGAACTCAATCCTAAATTGTAAGTAGTTAAAATGTTATTGTTTAATAAGGAGAAATGAGTCTAACTTCTTACCACTTTAGCATACCAGTGTTAAATAAAACCTCAAGTCATTTAAAATCATGTTATAACGTTGATACCCTAAATACTAAGATTTTTTTTACTCAATAGCTGTAGGAAGGGTTATGCGGCTCTATTTAATTAACTTACTGAGAACAATTTAACTTCCATTACAACTTTTGCTTTATTTCTATTTATTATGTTAAGTTTGTAATTTTGAAGAACTTTGACTATTACGTTGGAGTGGGTGAAACGTGAGATACATGCATTTGCCCTCCTCGCAGTCGGGTTATTTCGTTCACGCTCTCAACATTCAGGAAATCTTTACACTTCTAAAAAGGCAATCAATCTTCAAATAATTGTGATAACGATTTTCTTTGTACAAATATTTGAATGGAAACTGAATGTTTTAATAAGTTACTTTAGTACGAGTTGCGAATATTAAGAGATAAAATGGTAGGAGACGGTCACTTTTAATTAAAACTTTGCGATCATTTTTACTTCGTCAGCATATTGAATCAGCTTGCGAATGTCAATTATAAAATCTTACTTACTTTTTGCTAGAAAAGGTAAGACTAGTGTTTATATTTATTTTTATTGAGTATTAGTGCAATGTTTGTTACAATATTCAGTTAAACATTTCAGTACGATGATACGGTATTCTTAGTTCTAAAATGTTTCAATTTTTCTCTCATATGAATGTAATAGAAATAAATCGAAATGATTATACAATTTCCGTTTAAAATGTTACAGCGAGAAGCCTTATTGTAATTTGTGTGCTTATACGCGCAGGTAGCGCCCTCGCTCGGGGCAACTTGTTATTTCATAAGTTTTTATGAGAAAACTTTGTAGCAGCAAAGCGATATACTTTGCCTATTACTCTGCAAGGAATACCATATTACATTTAACACCGTGTTTTATACTTTCTACTAATATATGGATGTATCACAATGATTTTATACTTCTTTTTTTTTAGTTTCAAAGTACATTATTTGTAACTATCTCGACTTGAACTTGACACACGTATTCAATTTTAATGAAATGTTTCTTTTTCATGTAAATTTTTTTAGAACAGTAATTTCGAAACTTTTAACATGTTATGCGACGAGACGATGGGGACATAAACCAGAAAGTGTTAAGAATGAATGTGGATGGCTACAAAGGAAGAGGAAGACCGAAGAAAGTATGGATGGATTGTGTGAAAGAGGATATGCTTAAGAAAGGAGTGGATTCAGATATGATGGCTGATAGAGATGTATGGAAGAGCAGCACATACTGTGCCGACTTTCAACTTGACCTTATCCCTTATGGAGGCATAAGGGATAAGGGCAAGTTGATGATGAATTTCAAAACTTTTTATTGTGCATAAAATGAAAAGGCAATTATTAATAATATAGAAATTGTTCGGTTCGCAGATAAAAATGCGCTTGTCTGACCAACTCTGCTCCGGCTCAGTCTCGGCTCAGCTCCGCCGACCTCTTAATTAAACTTTTCTTCGTGTAGTTTTTACTTCGACTTTTACGACAGCCAGTTGTCGTTCGCAGCGAGATTATTAAAATAAAAAAATATATATAACGTCTAGGATTCAGTAAGTTTTATCTAAATTATTGAGAAAGCAATAATGGAAATATCTTAAGATCTTTACATTCATAAAAGTAATCTCTCATAGCATTACATACTGAGGGTTTTCACCCTGATGGTAGATAAACTTGTAACAGCAGCTATTCTATTCAGCAGTATAATAATTTAAATAGCCGGCTACGATTCGGCTCCACTGTAGTTTTCAATAAAAGCATTTATTAACAATTTTTAAGTCATAATTGATAACAGTGTCCAATGGCGACAGTGACGTGGCAAATTCAACACACGATTGCATCCATTCTCCACTGGGTATGACAAAGTACCTTCGAATATCAGGACGAAGGGTTACAAAGTTGGATTTAATTATTGTTCTTTTCAGGTGTTGTAGAGGCTGAGGCTGTGACAAGTGTAATGACTGCTTTAAGTGTTTGTAAATCTATTATTATCGGTGCGCCGATTACGTTTCCTGCGGCGCCGGTTCTTCCCGGCACTTCCCGGCTATTCCCTGCTCGCCCGACTCTCCCCCGTCTCCCCCCGGGACGCCCCCGTCTCTACAAATCATTTATATCCACAAGAGTCCGCATTTTCCTTTGTTCACCTCAGTTTTATTGCGCGGAGTGGAAATAATAGTGGCGTGTCGCTACAGATAGTTAAGTGAAAAAGCATTTATTTTACAATAATAAAAAATTAAACTATGTTATTTTCTGCGCAAAAGAATTTTGCAGTCCATCTGAGGGGAAAATTTTATCAATCATCTTTGAGACAAATTTATTAACATAGGAACACATTAGCAAATGTAGTTCACAATAGCAATGGTGTATTGTTTGAGAACAACATCAGCTTCAAACTTTAATTTCCTAAGATCGTCCAGTAATAACATTTGAATGTTGTGGCAAACATGACAAATGGGGTTAATTTGGCAAGATTGTGCATTCACCTTGTAAACTATTCGTTCTTGTTGAAGTTTTGGGAAAGCAAATAAGAAACAAGCGTTGGCAAATGGCGCTGCCCTAGTGCAGGCCTGTTTGCACCCGCGGGAGCAGAACAGCTAATTTAGCTTTAGATTTAATAACATTTAAGCATATTCCGGAAATTCGGTATTCGTATCGCAACGTACTCTTTTAGCGAAAAAGTTTTTAGTTAATCATTCCATCAGCTGCAAAGAGCAGTTGTCACTTCAATAGCACACAGAGTAGCAAATATACACACGGCCACTTGTATGCATAGAAAACATTCCAACGTATGTGTGGACGAGAGCGTTTTACAGTTCTTTTCAACTAGACCGACATAAATCGTTTCTGTTGTAAAATTGTTTCCGGCTATAAACAAAAAGTTTGTCCGCGCGTGCAACACGGCGGGCGCCGCGCCGCGCTACATGCGGCCCCACCCCGCTCGCACCCTGCTCGCCGCCGCCGCCGCCCGCGCGTAATGAGCGGAGTGCATAGCCATTACAGCTACACTGCCGCCGCCGCCGCCGCCGCCGCCGCCGCAGTGAGCGAGACATATTTACGAGACAACTCACTATGCGATAACATGCATAATACCTGTTCCTGAAAGCTTTCTACTTTCAATCATCTTTAAAATGCTTCACGAAAATAAATTTATAATTACGTGAAGAACAGAAGGATTATAATAGTTACAAGTATTCCTGAGTTTGTTTTTTGAATGGTGCACTTTACAGAGGTTGTGAATTATCCTTTTTTGTATTCAAAAGCGTTCTTTACCTCAGATTTATATTACCGTTACACCATAATCGCGTCCTCAAATGTAATTTATGTCGTAGCTATAAAAGTCACTTCTCTGTTAACCAGTAACTTGTTAATCGAATTTAATTTACGGCAAAAGTACTGAAGGGTCGATGATAAACAACACTTTAAGTTTGTTCATTAAACGAACAGAAGCAACCCGCCTAGAGACAGGCCGCCTTCGCGCTCATTATTTTCTGTTTGTATTTAAATTTAATCTCACCAAGCAGAAATTTATCATTAATCCCAAAGCATAATATAAAATGTAATGCAAAAATCTGAATAATAAGACAAGTAACATAAGGCCATCTGCCGCCGCAGCCGCAACGCAGCTACGCCGTCCGTGTGGCATCACTCTTGTGGCTAAAACTGGCCCATCCACCGGTAACTTATGTCTTTATGATTTTTGAAATATCTCATACGTTCTATGACTTACATGAATAAGTTTTCTGTGTAAGTTGTTTAGTATAATTATGCTTTGCAGTTTCATTTCTACGTTGAAATGTATCTACAAATACAGTTCTTTCAATGAGGAAAAATTCAAGAAGCACCGAGAGTTACGTTTTAAGACGACTCCGACCGGCGTCTAAAGGGGACTTTCGACATGTGACGTTGTCACTTAACTTCTTTCAGATACTTTTACACAGAAAAATGTGGCAAAATATTTTCTATGTTGCGAAATCAACATTCTGTTTTTTTTAAACATCTTGGATTTTATATATTTTAAGTTTTTAGATATTCATATCATAGATATATAGATTGGATATATTTAGATATTCATAGATAGAATTTCATATCATTCGCATCTTTTTTACAGAAGTAATAAATAGAATCAGAAATGAGATCATGTTTTATTAGATCGCTTTGCTGTAGGTGAAGAATAATGACAAAGAAAACGAATCTGTTGTCCACTGTGTACTTTACAAAGTGATACAAGTTTTTATAACTTTTGTTATCTATTAGTTCCACTTCAAAGCAAAGTCGGTTCGAGCTCAAACGATATCGTCGATAATAAGACAATACTCTCTCTTACAAATAATTATCTCAGCGGCCGTGTCGTGCTGACGCCGCGCCCGCCCCCGCCCCCGCCCCCGCCCCCGCCCCGCGCCAACCAACAGCTAGTGCGGCGACACAGGCCAACATTTCTTATCGATGCACAAGCTTGTTTCTCCTCTCTAAAATACACATGTATTTTAAAAAAGACTTTGGCTTAAATTTCTTGAAATTCAATTAATCTTAGTTTATCAAGTAATTAACTAACTACATTAACTTTACTTTGTTCAACCGATCTCGAATTGTTTCACATGTATAACTAGTCTATATAACGAAACATTACAATCTTGGCAAATTTTCCTGGCATCGCTTTTAAATAACACTGATTTATAGTATATCGATATTGCACATCACAATGCGCATACCTAGTGCACAATGGATTGAGTTTTCGTTCCCAGTCCCCGGTCACGTCACTGCGAAGACGAGTCGTTGTAATTAAGAGGGTATCCAACGACGGAGACATTTTCAAAATTGCCACCTATCAATTCCCTCTTACACCTCCATTGAAGAGAAAAATTGCTCAGAACGGGATGTGCATTCTTTCATATAAGATCTTTTATAACGCAAGTATCACATTTACGAAACAATATTCACGTTTAAATAAGAGACGCCCGTCTCACCTGCAGACATTGCGCCTTCGGTACCTGTTTCTATGCTAAGAGGTCTTGCCACTTTACGCGGAACAATGCAGCGAAGTAACTCCGCCGCGAAGATGTTGTAGTTCATACTCTGAAATATTATCAAGCGTGAGTGTCGCAATGAAACCAAGGAAAAATATAAAGAAAACTCTGTTCTCTTGGCTCTTTTGGCTTTGATTCCGCTAAGTGAATAATTTCATATTCAATCGTTTGAGAAACTGCCATCCCTTACTAAAATAATTAGAGTAAGTGATGTGTGCAGTGCAGAAGCGTGCAAGTAAGGGAAGTCTGATGTAACAGAGCGGGCCATCAATCGCAGAACATCGACCGCGCGTTACCGCTGTCGGCCCAGACTCCCGGACTCCCGGACTCCCAGCCCACCCTGCACATAGAACAAATTGAATACTGGTCTAGAGCGAACGCAGAGCTGTTGTAAATGTCAATTTTTGTTACTCTCCACAGTTAAGAACGAGTTTAAATTATTGTCAATTGTTTTTCTTTAAAATTGAAAACCTAATTGATATGTTACTAGAAACAATAATATTATCTTCATAGTTATTTTACATGTACATCAGAAATCAACGAGAGACAGCACTTATATTCGGATGAAGCGTTTGCTCGTTTTAACTTGTTGTTCGCAAAAAAGGCAGAGAATGTTTTTCAATAAATGAACAAAAAGGATTTATCATATAGAGCAGGGCTGGGCTTACTTGAATCTTTCTCGTTAGCAGAACGTTGGATTTAGTGACCATTCAATGACAGTTGTAGAGCACTTTCGATCCACTTCGATTTTCGCATCGACATCGACGTTCGGGGCCGAGCGCCGCTCCACTCCTCCGCCGCTCCACTCGCTTTTTTCGTATTGTTCCCAGTTGACGTATGAATGGGTGCTGCAAACCTTTTACTGACATTTACTATTTAATTTACATAAAATATCCCGACCCTAATATTTGTAACCTGTTATCTATATGACTAATTATGCTCATTCTTCTGTCTGCTCAGTGCATGCCCCAGCGGTGATCATATTTGGTACAAATAATGATGGTACCAGCAGGCAGTAGACAAATAAAAGTGAGAGAACACAATAAGACATCAAAGTAATTTCGGAAGGTTCTCGTATCTGATGCGAGAACAAAGGGATTTTATTTTGACTTAGCGCAGTGAATGTGGCGCGGACAAAGGCAGGGGCGGACTCGACCGAGATTTATCACGTGAAGAGGCTCAAGGCCGTTGCGGGGCGGTCACATAGCCTCTTAAATAATTAAAATATGTAGGAAACTACATTTATTCGCTTCGAAATATTTTTGTAGGAAAGTCAATACTTTCATAACGGAATACTTGTCACGTTGCAAGCGAATATTTTACTTAACACGTACTCGTGACTCAAAGTTGTGAAATTTCAAAGCGATAAAATACGTTACATCATTACAGTAGTAATAATGTGTTAGATTATTTAATAAACTTGAATAAATTGTTTTTATTGTACAAGTATATAAGTATACAATAATTAAAACTTGATTAGTAAATCCATGAACGATCAACTTTTTGATTAGGTAGCCACTACCAATTTCCTTTATCATTTCTAACATAATCAAATGTTGTTGTTGTATCTATCAATTATATCTATTAGACAAATTATAATCACGTACATATGTGCGTAGAGACGCTTAATCTATCGCAAACAGCTCTCAAGGATTATGTAATTGTGTTACGCTGAATAATCCAACGCTCGCCTTCTGCAATTAGCAGCGCGCATTCTGCAAATGTTTACACACCTACAACAGATAATATTATATCTCAGTGTTAGTGGAGCATGACTGATTTTCTTCATATTTTAATTATTGACTTAACGTTTTGACACTTTTTTATGTTTAATAAGCAAACGCATGATCACTAACGACTCTCTCAACTGTAGGGAACTTATTTGGTTGTCGCCGTGTTTAACTTGTTATTGAAAGCGCGGCAGGCAAAAAATAAGTATTTGAGGCTGATAAGAGGCGCTATCGAAGTCAGGCGCATAGTATTTGCCGCTGTGCCGGGCGACCGCGACCGTGACGCCATGCACAGCGGGGTGAGCGCCATGCACAGGAGGCGGGGGCGGGGGCGGAGGTGTGAGCGCGACGCATGCACGTGTGAGTGACGTCATCGGCGCGTTTACGCCGTTTTGAGTTAGTAATAATAATTCATTGAGTAAATATTCTGGAAGAAAAATGCAAATGACATTTTATTTGAATATTTATGATTTTATTTTTGCGTTTTATTCCAATTTGACTAAGGTTTATTATTGGTGAAGTTTGTTTGTGTATTAATATTTTATTGTTTTAGTTTGTACAAATATTTTAGAAGTTTTGTTATATTAGGTTGTTTCTTTTTAATGAGTCAAACTAATTGAGGGTTATAGTTTTATTTTGTTTAAAATGGAGATGTCTACACTGTTGAAGGCTCAAGGAAGCCATAAGTGTATTATAGAGAGGGCATATATAAACTTCAAAAAGTCTCCTACAGAGAAACTTATCAAAGAGGCATACTTGCTTACTATGTTTTGTTATTGATTAAATCATCAAATAGCTAATAATTACTCGAATATTGATAACATTGTAAATACATTTTAAATACAAAAAAAAACGAAAAGAGAACTAACATAACATCTAACTGTTTAGTAGTTAAAGTTGAAATGTGTAGCCATTAAATGTAAAACTCGTAGCTATTTAAAAGTAGTGTGAATCAAAGATCAATGATACAATACCGCTATCTCTACAGAGAGGGAACTTTGATCAAAAGTTAGTGTTACAAAAGAGTGAATGGAAGTGCATCTCCGGTGCGCCCCCGCCCCCCCTCCCCGCCCGCCGCTCACTTCCGGAGATCGGCAAGATTGTGTGCAGCGTAGTTTTAATTAAACCTGCTTCGTTAGTTCGATAGTTTTTATTCAGCCGGCCAATTGAGGCCAGTTGCGGCAAACTTTATAATTCAACGACAAAATTCAATTTTGCGCCGAAATTCGCTGTTAGTCGGATTTTTTTTTCATTGTATACCGCATGTGGTTAAAGTTTGATGCAATTTGTCAGATCAATTTAATAAAGCTTTGTTGATGGAATTGGTTACACGTGTGCTGGTTTTTTCTATTTGTTGTTAACTTTCATACGATTAATTACAAGTGACATATTGTATACTTATTAATAAATAAAATTTTACTAAACTCAAGATAAACAATTTACATTCAAGCACAATAATTTCATTTTAGCTATTTCGTGCGCAAGTTTTTGAAAAGAAGCAATTTCATTTGAACACCACGCAATAAATCTGAGAGAAAAAACATACAGCGCGAGGTACAGCCATACATAACTATAAATCATTCGATGAAATATAGTTTTTAGAGGCGGAGGCGGAGGCAGAGGCGGAGGCAGAGGCGGAGGCAGAGGCGGTTCGCCAAGAATAACGATAAGTGTGCCGCGAACTTTATTGGGGAAATGTGATCACAACTTCACATCGAGATAGTACACCACAAGTTGCCCTTACTTTGCTATTGCATTTAAAATATAATATCTACTTATGTGAAATATGTTTGTGTTAAAAATATGTAAACTGTATGTGTTAGAATAAAATGCAACGTAAGCTGATAGTTTTTGTAGCGGTGGGCGGCGCTGGCGCTGGCGCTGGCGAGCTTCCCTCCAACTTTATAACATAATTACTAAATTCCCGGAGTTTTACACTGAACAAAATTTCAACAAATTATCTCATTTTATTGTAAAGCGCATTAGATTTAGAAGTTGCTACATTAGTGTTTCAATTAATAAAATTTCTGTAATTTTAACCTCAATGGCTCTTTACCGGAATTAAAGTTCGTGTTTCTGAATTGTCACAGTACGGGTATTCTAAAAAAAAATCTTATACAAATATTTGAATAGTGCCGAAATTAGTTATTTTTGACTGAAGAAGAAGTAATTTAAAAGGAAATAATTCGAGAGAAAAAGTAAATCAGTTGTCAGAGAATGAAAAAGAACACGTTCAACGAAAGTAGACACAATCCTTACAAAAACAGTAGTTAAGCTTAAAATCGCTTGACTTTCAAATAAAATGCAGACTAGGTTGAGGCTAGTTCATCGAAATTCGTGTTTCCGGCCCGAACGGATTTTGTAATAGCATTTTAAAGTTTGCTGCGACCGCTCTAAATTGGCCGCCGGGAGAAAAAATATCGGCGGCGTAGCAGATTAAATTTTACTCTCCGCTTCACATTATTGCTGCCGATTTTGGAACAAAAGCAAATTACATCATTTGAAGATAGTCCTTCCTTCTTTATTTTTAGAATATTGTGACGTTATACTTTACCTCTCGAGGCTGTTAGTTCTAACATTGCTAACTATAAAACTAACAAATCTATTATTTACACAAACTGAATGCTAAAGGGAATTGTTACTTTGAGTAGTGACCATTATTCAATATTGGATCAGAATTTACCGAACTTAATGTATTTACTTAATGGGTTTACTTGGACACTTTGCCATTGAATCTCCGAACTCGGCAGTTCTGAGAGGCTTCAGTTCGAGTGTTGAAGTGAGCTCGAGCCGGCAGAAGGCTTGCCAAACATAATCTCATCTAAATTACGTGTCGCTGGTCGCTGGGGAACTAACATCTAACTAAATATTCCAAGAAACAAAACAAATGTACGCTACATTAAGTTCTTTAACGACCTACTGGATCACACTTTATTATTCTAGATTTTGTACCTTTAGTTCGCAACTTTACGTAACCGTTACCTAAAAATTCTGCGTTTACATTACAGATAAAACAATATTGATTAGAAATATAGAAATCTTGTATAATTAAGTATAACATCACAAATTCAATAGAATGTTGATACGAAGATAAATAAAAACATGATAAAAAGGTTTTCACTTCAATTCCAGAGATGATATTATTTCATTTGTTTCAATATTTGATTGAAAGGAGAAAATACTCGATGTTGTGTCAGGTTAAATATACAAGATGTTTTACTAAAAGGAAATGATATACGAAAGTAAGGCACAAATAAAAACATCGCGGTAAGAATAACGGCAAACGAGGTGTACGCTTTATTTTATGTATTTTAGTGCGGAGGAATGGCGCTGACGTACACACATCAAATATTAATGTGCGCCTGTTTCTGCTTTTCTACTACATTTCTTTTTCTCAACCGTTTAGTTTTAAGTTTTACTAAACGTTTACACTTATCTTTAAATACTTGAAGCGAACAGTTGTTGTAAAAGGATTGTCTTAGAATCTAGAACTCGTAGTCCTGCGAAAGAAGTACTGACTTTACATTAATTCGACAGTTGAATTCTATGAAAGGCAGACGAATCAGACAGGTATTTGCCCTGATACAGTTATGTGACCGAGCTGCTTCAGAGTGAGAGATGTTGGGCAGCAACGAGCGTCTATGGCTAGGTGCGGCTGACTACATAGCACCTGACTAAAGTACAGTAATAATTGTTAACTAAGCTCTATTATTATTCAAATACAGCTGTCTAATTTAACTTGAAACAAATACTAGTCATACTAACAATAGGTTAGTGTTTACAATGATTTACTATCTTTCGAAGTGAATTTTGTAAATTTTACAAAGTGTAAAAGCGAAAATAAATAAAACAAAGGACGGTGATAAAACATTTGTGCCAAAGTCCTTGACCTGTCAGCGAGAAGAGGTACAGTTTTCATACAAAGAGCGCGTGAAATATCTGCAACGAATGAATAGACATACTCCAACTCTGTTAACACAAACGACTTATATTTTCTTATATCAGTGAGGTTCTTGTAGCCTCATGGTACAGAATCTGGTGATTGTGGTCAGGTTTTAACGTTATAAAGCGGTCGGTTACATGGACGTCGTCCGTAGAGTACCACAAACTATTTCTTTGGTCGCTTGCCATAAACAATTCTCATGAAGTGGTAGTCACGTCACTAGTTTTTTTGATCTGAAATCCTTACTTTATTAAAAGGCACGATCAAATGCTTCATATTTTTCAAAGACGAATAAAGAATGATGTAAATATCAAACGCCGCAAGATCTTTGTGAAAATATCGAGTTTAATAAAAATATTATCGTATAATTACGTATAATTTTCGATCTCTTTGTCTGGTTGAGAGTTGTCGAGGTGTATTTGGAAGGCATTAGTAGCGTGTAAGGCGGCGTGTTAGCGGCTTTATCGATCATAACGGCGGTGCGGCGGACGTGCCCCGGCCTTTTGATGCGAGCATCACTTGCTCATTACGACCAGATTGCCTTAATTTCGCCGCCAAGGCCCTAAGCTGCCGCATCGCCCATCGCCCATTGCCAGCAACCTTTTCGCCTCAACTAATTACGTCTATATACGGTTGTTTGCATAATCCGAACGCTATAATTAAATGTGATTTTTTTACGAAAGCCAAAAGAATTCTGCTTGCATATTAATTTCAATAACAAGAATCCAACGTCTACGATGTCTCAATCATATTTTTTCGTAGAATTTTTCTAAAACAAAAACTTTATTGCAATTTGAATATTATAGAAATTTGCTAACGATCTTTTATATTTCACTCGAATTGAAGTCGAACTTTGTTGACGATCGAGATGTCTTCTTCGTTTGCTCTGTTTTCAGTCCGCGCATCGATTGGAAACTTAAATAATTTAAAACGTACCTCTTATCTATGTAGCTGAAATGTTTTATTTACAATAGCCGCTATAGTGAGGGGAGAGCCCGTGCGGAGCTCGAGCGGTGTAGGGATGTGGGGGGGCAGTAAAACGTCGCGCGGAGCCTTGGACCGGCGTTACTGGAATGAATGTCAATTTATTTCAAAAGCTCTCTGAATAAATAAAAACAAAACGTATATTTTAATATCTTAAGCTTTAATAAGCTTTATAAATATCGGGATTAAGTGTTTGTAATAAGTAAAGATTAGCTTTAGGTTGTGGCATATAGCACGAGCATAAGTTATGTTGAACTTGACATATTGTATTCCACCCTACAACATTTGTGTGATTTTAAGCTATTTATAAAATTTGGCGAATCAAAGAAAAAGATTACCAATGTCTAAATGATTTATTTCTTAAAACGTTCATCTGTGTCTATTAAATAATGGCTATATCATGTTGATCGATGGCGGCCATGGACTGGAAATGAGGCGCCGTGGCAAATATTCGTAGCACTTTCGTAGCTGTTGTGTATATGTATCTGTACATACAAAGTGTCGGTCTGTCGGTATGTCGGCATGTCGGTTTGGGGGGATGTCGTTGCCACACGCAGCGAACATTGCTTTGCCATTACACGGCCATTGTCCCGGCGCCCCCCCCCCCCTCGCCAACGCTGACGATATCATGGCGTAATCGTTGTAACGCTTTTCTTCAGTATTTGTTTTGTCTACATTTCCATTATTTAAAAATATATCTATGTATTTATCCTACTTAAATCTAGCCCCATTTGCCCCGCGCTTTTTCTCATGCCTACAATGGAGCGACCGGAAAATTTCAGCTACAACTTGATTGCGGTTCGTGTAGCCTTCACACATGGCATACTAACAGTCGTCTGATAGCCCTAGCAACATTTTGTTATGACTTTATTTTTGCCAAAGTTATTATTCCCTCGTACGTTTTAGAAAATATAACTATGTGTATATTGCGAAAATGTTTTGTAAACATTTTGACAAGTGTGAAGTAAGGCGATTAAATATAATACGCCAGCAAGTTTGATGGCGGGAGTACGTTAAGCTTAATGAGAAAGCTAAGGAGTGCGGGGGATGGGGGAGGGGCGAGGCAGGAAGTTTAATGAACTTGCCGAAATCAATCAAAGTAAAATCCTTTATTTAAATCTGACAAAGTTCATAGCCAACTTCACGTATTTTACAATTTGGTTTAAAGTTAATCTATTTCTAATTGGAAAGGAAATGTTCAAAGTATTCAGAAACGTATCACAGTGGTAGGATATAGGTATTTTACAACTTCTTTGTGCTTATCTCTCTGAACCAGTTTAAATATGATCAACCTTTAAATATGTTAACAACTCTGTGGTTTTTAAAACAATACTAGTGAACAGTATGCACAATGCCTGCTAATGAAAATAATATGAGTATTAACTGATTTCTTTAACCTTTCCCTGCATCATAATCAATAACACTGACCTTTGCATCTAAATAGTTCTGTTTTCGAGTTAAATTGAAAATTGTTGTTCGTAAATTACAAGAAACTTTGGTTATAAAAATACTTAAACATGTTTTAACATGCAAAGGCAAAAATAGTAGCACGTAATACACGCCATGCCATCTAAATATATCGACATATGACGTGTTTTATTATTGGAACATTTCTATTTGGAACACATTAGCAAAGTGCAGCATAGCGTGCTCGCCGGCAATGCACTCGCTGACGTGAGGGAAGCATTAAACACGCAGTGGTTAGCGCAGTAACGGTTAATTAAACAACGCCGCATTAACTCCACGCCTACGTGGTACTTGCTAATTTATTCAGTTGTACAATTTTTCTTCAAAAACGAAGAAACTTGGGAGAAAATAACATCTACTCCTACCGCTGTCTATCTTATCTTGAATACATCATAACCTAAAGTGTGTGATTTATTACTAAAGTAACTTACTGGTGAAATAAACAAAGTAGCGATAAATATACACATAAAAATGCTCCGCTTATTTTATTACTGAATGCTTCTGAACTTTTGAAACCGCAAATAAAGTTGAAACCTTTAAAAGACCGGCGGCAATCAAACAACTTGAACTCTCCATCTCTCCCGATATAATTGTAAATATTGGAAGCATTGAGGAAACGAGTGCCAAATAAACTGTGGCTTCTACAGCACACAGTGTCTGTTAGCTGCAGCCCGCGGCCTGACGGTTATCCGTAGTTGTGTTACACAATGCCAAGTAAATCGGCCTCTCAAATCATTTTGAAAATAATTTGCATCTACATGCAATAACATCCACTATGATGACACTACCAGACATTACGCTATGTCAAGAAAGAAGTAATCGCATGTAAAATGTGTGAAAGATAAAGAATAGTTACGTAGTTGATGTGCAAATACTCGGAGGAGTGTTCCGCAATCAGCGCGATGCAATCTGGCCCGGTACGTGAGTGGGACGTGTCTTGTTTACTGCAATTACGTCGCGGCCCGTTACATGCATATGAATGAGATTGCCCTCAGCCCGGCGCCCGGAGCCCGCCCGATGCTTTATAGCTTAACTGCACCCGACGAGCATTTACTAATTTAGTGCAGCCAATCTGAGATCAGGAGACAAACAAATTACTTTCTTAACACAGGGGACCGACACTGTGGTGACAATAAACGAGCAGTCAATACTAATTGAGCTGAAACGCCGACATCAGAATACACTAACCGTAAACAAGACATAGGAGGAAGTAAGGATTAGTAGTTTGTACTAAAGGGGCTTAAACGGAGAGATAATTATACCGTATACATATTACTGTACTGAATAATTCGTAGCCGAAGTAAAGCTTATACCATTTCGTTTTTCCTGCTCCCTTAAATTCGTCAAAGCGGTTAATATTGTCAACAAAACAATGTAAAATGCAGTAAAACATTGTGAAAACCCTTTTCAGTATCTAAAGTAACTTGAATTTTATTTTATCTCAGAGTAAGTGGAAAACAATGGAAGCAATTTTAATTCGCATTCTTGCGAGTTCAACTAGGGTTTTTTTTCGCTTTCATGAGCGCTAGGTTTTTTCTTTGACAATAGCGGGCCGCCGCGGGCCAGCGCCACCTACCGCCTGACGCGAGATAACACCGCCCTTAACCCTCGTCACGCCGCCCTTTGTCTGAGCCTTCACTGCATCTCGCCGCCTCGCCGCCTCGCCTCTCACCTTGAGCCGCTTGTTTTACCAACCAATAAACTTTTTATTAAAACATTCATTTATGGTAATTATGAAATGTATTCTAATTAAGATTTCAATAAAAATATCAATAATAAGATGGGGATTAGAAATATTATAGAATCTGTCAAATGTTAACCATTTAAAAAATCATATTTTTAGTAAACCGATATAAAATATTAAAGAAGTATGAGATGAAATAACAAAGCCTAAATAAATTGACATTCATCCAGGTAATGCCGCGCCGAGAACCTAATACAAAATGTTGCAGGACGCGGCCCCGGTGGCGCGGCGGGAACGTTAATAGGACCGCTACGTTTCAGCTGAAACAAAAGTAGCCTATAAATTATTCGAGGTTCACAACTCCGAGGGCAAGGGGAGCGGTGCGCGGAGCGGGGGCGAGGTTCTATTACTTCAGGTTAAAGCCGTCTCTCAATACAGAACTCGAATCGGAACAATTTCTTTTGTAAAATAATTCGAAACATTAGAAACGCCGTGGGAAATCGAACAATACAAAACGCAATTTAATATTTACAAATTATACCATTTATTTATGTTTGCATGCCAAATTATAAAATTATTAGCTTTATCAATAGATCCTGGCGATGTAGACGTCAATAATTTACACTATCTTCAAGTTGTTAAGCTTTTATCTGTTTTCAAGCTTCGATCTTCGCCAGCTTAAAGCGAAGCGGGAGTGGGGACTCTGCTCCGATAGATTTCAGGAAGTTCATTTAACTTCCGCCACCAGAATTTCAGTTCGAAGCTTTCTAATTAAGCTTAACGTACTTTGTGATGGATTCGCATATTATATTTAACACTTTCGGTATAAATTTTAATTAATACCTTCAGCGGTTTATGTTCTGGTTCATTTTGTTAACTGATAGATATTTTTTTCTTAAAGATCAGCTATTAAAGCTCATATTACAGATAATGCATATGCTAGAAATATGCTATCTTTTTCACAAATAAAGAACTAAAATTGTAGGATAAAATTAGTGTTGAGATTGAAACATTAGAATCTCGATATCTGACAGCATGTGTGTATGTGTGTGTGTGTGTGTGAGTGTGTGTGTGTGCAGCGAGCACCAGATTGAGAAGCAATTAACTGGGAGCGATAGTCTGTAAGTCTCGATGCAATATCGAGCTCTGAACGAGTGACGGACAGTGAGAGTCAAGATTCCGACACATCGGACACCAGCACTTTCCCAGCACCTTGGTGCATACTGATTCAACGGATTCGAATCATATTTGATTTAAAAAAAAACAAACAAACGAAATGAAGGTTTAATAATTTTATACTTATTAAAGTCGTGATCAAAACACCAATAGGCTTATGTTTATAAATAAATGGTAATTAGAGTGAATAACACTGTAAGTGTAAATAAATACTGTTTATTTTTAAAAAGAAGCCAAGGCTCGAGGCGACCGGGGCGTGATTTAAGCTGCCTTTACAATTGTCGTCTGAACGCGCGGAATAAAAATAGAGACAAAACAAACAATGGACAAAGGCGTTGTAAAGATTACGCTCGGCTCTTATCAACGACACTCCGGGAAAACAGTCTTAATTATTGTTCGAAAATCTGGTTTAAATGTTTTTTTTTCTTAATTCTTGATTCTATTATTGTTACTTTACTTAGAAACTCTGTCCCGTAAATGGTCAAGCTAACAAAAAATTTAAATCATAGTTTCAGCACAAACGAGCGTAAGCACCGGACAAGGAATGACTTTGCGAAACATAACGCCTCAATAATGCTTTAGTTTCCTCAAAATCTCGGCAGCTTTCCTTCCTAATGGTCGAACAATTTGCGCGTAATGTTACTTATATCAAAACTGTTCTATATTCTGGGGAACATTTTATATTAAATAATAATAAATAATAAAGGATTTTTCACAGAAAGCCGACGAAGACCAGCGTCTTGCAATTTATTTTTACAAAACTGAAAGTAACGTAAATTGAATGGAATTTTTTTCATCAACAAAAACATTCGAGAGAAAGCTAAATCGATTATAACGATTGGTGCGGACGTGAGCCGGGGCCGAGATTCCGCTCGCCGCTCGCCGCTCGCCGCTCGCCGCTCTCCGCTCGCCGCTCGCCTAGTGACACAAACTACTTTAACAAACCCCTCGATTACCGTTCGCCATTCGCCTACTATTTGAACTCCAACCATTGACTAAGCCATGTGACACCCGCATTATTGGCAATTGCTGTCTATTTCTATTGATAATTATAGAATGCGCTATGTATTGGTAATCAGAGCATTTAAGAGCAAGGAATATATATATAAAAACATACTTATTTTTATAATAACGGTGTCTATGTATTTGTGTAAAATATATCTCATGGCTTACCGCTAGATGGCGTTCGATAAACAACAAAGGCTTTGTGAGCTGAGATTCTGTAGTTAAGTTTGTAGACAACTTATGATCAACTATTTAACGACAGTTTAGAATAGTTGCCCGCCTTCCCTGAACTTAATGTGCTCCATTGTATACGACGTTTTGTTCAAAAAATCTCATCTCAGAATTAAAATGTAAACAAAGTACATAATATAATAACTAGTTTTTGATATAAATCTTTCAATATATCTCAAGGAGGCTTTTTAGACAGATTGTTGTCTTAAAAATATAGATGCTCTGACCACGATGAGATCTTAACATTATTACCTTATGAAAAACATATATCTACTAAATTTTATATGATACAATTTCACAATCTTGAATAAATATTGGAGAGTTAACTTGGACAAACGTAAGTTAATCTCTCAAAGACCGACAACGCGTGTAAAGTTCAATTAGTGCTGCGGATATCCACGGCGGCAATGATAACCGGACAGTTTGCCCCTTATCTTGTACAAATGGCACAAAATAATTCTTTGTCGAATATAATTGAATAAGTCTATTTCATAATGTTATAACATGATTTACTCACAAAGTTACAGAAGTCATTTGGTTAGCCGACCATAAAATGAAAATAAATAAAGTTGAACCATGAGGATCTCGCCGGCCGCGGTTTAATAAGATCCCCCGATCCCCCCCCCCCCCCAGGCCAGCCGCAAACGGCCCATCCGAGAATTACATTATAATTGAATTTGCCATCTCTAAGAGCCGCGACCGACGACAAAGTGAGCTTTAAATAAATAACAAATAAGTTAACAGTAGTAAATTGTCTCTATATTATTTTTAAACGCTGACCTACCGGCGTGGCGCGGCGCGGAGTGACCTCGTCTTCTTCTCAGCCGGTTTAAGCAAGCTCTAATACAGAAGTCGAACATATTAAAAGAAGTTATTTTTGCAGCAAGGGGTTTGTACAATTTATCATATTGTCAGATCATACTTATAGATACATAAATATGTAGATTTAGAGCTCTACTCTGTGAGCGAGAATCATAAATGAAAATACAAAGTTATGTGACAGCGATTGGCAGCGACAGTTTCCGGAGCTTTGACGATTTTAATCAATTGTATCAACAGAGTGTTTGCGAGTGCGATTGTGCCGGCTGCTGGAGGCTGGTGGAGGCTGGTGGAGGCTCGCCGCAACCTAATCGAGACCGAAACAAACAAGCTAATGCGTTTTGCTGAGCTCAGCGCTGCGTTGCTCACTGATCACTTATGCAATCCCACATCACGACAATGCAATTTAAAAAGCCTACATATTTGTATCCGTTTATTTTAATTAATCTTATACAACCACTTGTATATTGGTTACTATTATAGAAAGAAAACCAAGTTGATACATCATTTTTTTACATAAATTGAAAATAACAAACATGGCCGCATTTAAAATCCTGAAAAGTAATATTTCCAAGGCGATTTACAACAGACTGATTTACAATTAAGGTATGGGGGGGGACCTCGGCAAGTGAAAGCTAGGTTAAAAATAAAAGCAACGCTTTGCACGTGATGTGCTCGCGTGTTGATGATATCATACAATTTACACCCATGCCTTAACATTTTAACACAGTCGTGACGAAACGGGTAGCGGGTGGCGGCGGTGGGCGGCGGCGGGCAGCAGAGTGCCGTACCATTCCAACGTCGTTTGTCATCATATTTTTATTTACATGACCCGCTTTAAGCTCCACTCTGTTCTATTTACATAATATTTTTTAATTGCCGCGCAGCACGACAGCCACAAAGTGCCCACGTGTAGGACCTTTAAATAGCTAAAGTACTCCGCTTGAATATCATATCTCAAATATAAATTGAAAAGATTTCTGTGTTGCTCATTCGTCAAAATAATACTCCAGAGATGTGCTTATCAGGGTCACCCGAAACTACTTACAAGACACCCGATCTTAAAGTTAATTTGGTCTGTATGTTTTAGTTAAGTTTGGAAATTAAAATTGGTTAAGTTTGTAAATTTCCCGTTGATAGATTGATGTGATTGTTATAAAAAGACACATCAAATATAAACTGCAGACTATTGGCGATGAGCCTTATTAAAGTAATAAATTATATTAACAATCTGTACGGTCACAATGCAGCGATATAATTAACACTTCGGATGAAATTAATTAATGTAATGAATTTTCCTTCTTATTTAATTTCATATTTGTTGAGAGTACGTGAAATATAGAATTCTCGTCGAATTCTCTTGATTAAGGTTTTTCGTGGGTTTAATGCGGTGTACGGAGAACGCACGCTTTAATTACACCAAGGAAGGCCTGGTTCTGCAGAGGACTGATGGACTACACAGACTCATGATTCATATAGTTATTTGAAGGCAGAGATACTCATAGCATACAAACATACTGTATACAAAAAAACGCCTTCAGTTACTTCGTATTGATTCTGGACCGTTATTGCAACTGTACGGTAACCCGCATTTTGTTTAAGAAAGGTGCTTTTATCAGCGACATACACAAACACATTAGAATAAATAAATAAGATGGTCCCAAAACATTTGGTTTAAACACAACGTAACTAAAATTTGCACCGCTCCGGCGCACGCCCCCAGAGAGTTGCAACTTTAAATTTGATTTACGTATTTAGCGGACAGTGTATCTCGGCCGGGCGGCGGCGGCGGCGGCGGCGGCGGCGGCGGCGGCGGCGGCGGCGGCGTGGCGACCCAAGCACGGTGTACACCTCGCTCCGTAGAGAATAATTAACGTTACTGGACATTGTACCTGATTGTGGAATGAATTAATAAGAAGATATAATACCTGGCAGTAATTAATCATGCATTTAGACTAGATGAATACGACTGAAAACTTAAAATTCCTTTTACTCATTTAAAACTTTTTGCATTTGCTGTGTTTCGTGATATATGACTATAGCCACAACCAAAGTGAGGCTGCAATAGAAGCCTCTAACAGCATTACTTAGGATTTGGAAAATGTAAAAAGCTGTTGTGACTGAGTGCAGCAGTTCCCTGCTCCACTCCACGCGGCAGTATGTCACGTGCGGCCGCGATGTGTCACCGCTTTTAATATACCATGTGTGACGTCACCGTCTGCACGCTCTTTTTGCTAGTAACATGAACTTTGTTAATTTCCTCTAATCACGATAATCGTTCAAATATGTTTATTATATTCTATAATTAAAAATGTCAAATTATAGTTATTATTTTAATAGCCAGAGATTTTATCATGATAATAGTAAGTAGTAACATTTTATATTTTGACATTGTATCTAGATTTATTAATTAAAATATCGATCAACAAACTGATACACCCCCATACATACAAACGTATCCTTTCTTTTAACATTGACGATCTCTGGCGCTGTAAACTTTTTGGCAACAATAATAACGCGATTATTCAAAACCATTTCCCCGGATGTCAGAAATCGTCGCCGAGTTGCGACATCTAGCGGCGGCCGCCGTCAACCAGCGACCACCGGGCCACCGGGCGACCTCGTCACAAATTGCCGTCAGGTCGAGCATTTTAAATGATATCTTGAACTTTATACAACTGTCCCAACTTTGGAAACATTTTTGAAGCGGGAGCGTTCGATTAAAATACAATTTCGACTTGAATCGTACAATTTAATCAAGTTCTGCTTTAAATCAATTTAAATTGCTTCTGTTTTCATTCGGGTTTCTGCAATTTATTTTTTAATTAAATTGCGTCTGTGATGATCGCGCAGCGCATTGGTCCGCCTACCGCCACACGCTACGTCTCGCGTCCATTTACTATCGAGATATTGATGTTCAACGATTTGAAAAAGTTTACGGAACGGATGCTAACAACAAAATCGAATCACTAAACCTTACAATCTTACGGCAACAGGAAAGAAACTTGTAATAAAAATAGTCGTAATGTTTATACACTTTTATGTGTGAATCAGACAAAGGAAATTGTGCCGTTCTACAACCCGGGGTGAATTGTAACTTTTAAATTTGATTTACGTATTTAGGAGGGCGCTGCGCTGTCTGCGAGCCGCGCGCCGCCGCTACCACTGTGAACCTGCGAATTATTTAAACTTCAACACCTGAGTTTACACAGGACATTGTTCTTGTGGGTACGTCTAACTTTAACTGAAATTAATCACACTATAAACATAGTTTCGGACATCAATTTAAACAAAAGACAATCCTTTGAAGTAGAGAGAAACTAAGCCACTAAGTTGTATTCGATGTTTGCTGTTTGCAGTCAGACGAAATCTGAGCGAAGTTTACATGCCTATGTATATTGAATGTCAACTTCAATACGTGAATTGATCCTTTCGGGAGCATTTTTCCAATATGCAGTAGTTTCTTATTTCTAAAAACTCTTTCACCTTTAATGTTCCTTAAAGTATTTCGTTCTGAATTTTTCTCTTACAACTTTCTAAAAATTCGTCTTTTAAAATCTGTAGTCTTGCTAACTAAAATTCGTCAGATATCATTATGTCTTTTTTTTACTTTAAAAGAATAAAAGATAGTGCCTGGAAAATCTATGTTCGACAATGAAACACTAAAGGCTGATAGATGTATGGACGTAATAACGTCAAACAATCGAGTTGGACACAGCTGCAATTTAAAGCATTCAAACTGCTAACTGAAGAGAAGATTTGTTCGAGCTGTTTATATTCGTATCTACAGCTCGTATAATCCGTGACATAGCAACATTCTAGTACTCATGAGATGAAACGCAGAAGTTTATATACTTCTTCTTCAGATAGACGTACCGTAAAGTACTTCGCCTTTAGAAGCCAAGAAAAAGTTGGGTAACGCGTAAGATCGCAGACGCGGCTTGTTACTGGCCGCTACGCTCACGGACGGAAATTTTTATTCCTTCACTCTAAAAACTTAACTAGCTACTATATATTAATAAGGTTAAAAAAGTTACACAGGACGGGACAGCAGTTTCGCATAACAAGTTGGATTTTATAACAAGCTGCATAATTTAAATGTACAGAGTCCGCCTTTGAAGGACCAACTTCTTAACAAGAAACGTTACTTGATTGGTCCTCAGTAAACTAATTTTCCGAGATATTAATGCTCAATACAACTTCCTAACTTACTTCAAAGACGGAAACAACCTTTTTTGGTTATTTAAAGAGAGGAATAAAATTATAATCGGACTTTCTTATGCCTTTTTATAATTTAAATATTCGCTCATAAATGTCGAACCACGTTGAGCGTTTTAACGCTTTTAAACAACAATCTAAGTTGTCTTAATGTAAATAATTAAGATAATGTAGATGTGTGACGTCGTTTGCATGTGATCGCATGTGCATGCACGTCGCCGTACGGCCGCACGCATTCTCCTGGTGTTAGCGCCCTTTAACAATCCAACATAATAATCAGGAACAAAGTATTATGTGGCTCGGCTTGTTATTGTTAATGTAGTGTAGATGTACCGCCATTTACACGCGAACTACTAATTATATTTAAACTATAGCATAATCGTACAATGAATCATTGTTAAGGAGCATTAAAATTTAATTAATCTGTCAGTTTATAAGTTATATGACAAAAGATTTTCAGTTAATAGCTACGAGTACATGACCACTAGGTTAAAATAAACTAGAGGTTGGTAGTTCGCATTTAATTATATTTATTTGCACCTGAATTATTGTGTAGTGATAAGTTTAACCCTAAAACGGTACCAATAAACAAGGTTTTAAAAGTAATATTGCAAGTTTAAAGTGTACGAAATAAATCACATCCATACATGTTGTTTTCATTGGGAAACATAATTCATGGTGATGCTTAGAACAGTTAGAAGAGCGCTATGGCTAGCTAGTTGTGGCACGTGTCTGAGGAACACAAAACATATAATTTTGAGCGGGCGAGCTTAGACAGAACAAATTTAAGTTTAAATTTGATTTAGATGTTAGAGAAAACGGAGCGGCTACATTTAGTTGTGAAATATTTAAACTTCTTCGTCTTCGTAAATAACATTCGGTACAGGAAAGAACTGTAAAATATAATTCTGAAACAAACACTGGGATGGTTTATTTTTACATTTCTAGGATAATTACTAAAATCTAGTTATTGCTTAGCAGCTTAAAATTTAATGTCCTCATGCAATAGGTAACAATTCAATTTGTGAGTTTCATGGCTAACAATGCATCAATTGTTTTCTAAGAGCGGGCGCACACTTTTGATTTAACTATCGCACAACAGTTGTGCGATTGTCGATTGTTTCGCAGCCAATTCAACTATTTAGTTGCACAACTAAACATCCAGTAGTGTGCGTACCTCCATAAGCTAATAGGAATCAAAGCCAAACTAAACCGTTGTGCGATAGTTTAGTTTCAGGTGTGCAGTCTAATTTTATTTATAATGTAAAAGGTACCGATGTTTTGAGGCTTTAGTTATAGTAAGTTTTCTATAATAAGTTTATTCATTACTAACGTGTTTTTATTCCTTGTTCCAGGTAATAATGAGGATGTACCGCCTCCGCCCTGCCGCTCACCCACTTACTAACCACAGCTAAGCTCAGTCATATATAAAACACTCATTTTACTCACAAGTAATTTACGAATGACATTTTATGAAAGGCATTCAACCAAATTTATAGACAATATATTTTAGCGCACGTTACATGGAGGCTTGCGGTGATTAGCTAATGAAATGTTATTGAACATAAATACGCCTGCCGACAATTCCCCTGAGAGCCTCCACTGAAACATTATGGTCCATGTTTCTATTTTTCTTTGGACCAATTGTTTATTTTTATAATACAAATATAAGTCTATATTTGGATCGTATACAGACTACATATTCCTACGTCATAGTTGCGGGATCTGAAATATATTAAGTGTTGTTCAGTGATTGAGGATATAGGATTTTTAATTTAAAGCATTTCCTTTAATTCGACTTAATTTATTTATATGTGTAGTTATACTTGTATGTATGTACGCATCATTTACAATTCAATATCCAGCAGTTGATACACTGCCTCCGCGAATTGAGTTTCGGGTCGCCATGTTTCCGGACCATTCGATTCGATTGGAAAAGTTTTGTTCGCTGTTTTGTAAATAACTTGTCCACACTTTGTTGTTAGAGTTCGTTTTCAATACGGGACTCGTACACTTATTTACAACGAATGTTAATTTTTTTTATTTAAAATATCGTACTAAGCAAGAATAATATTTTATAGGCTTATATCTTATGTACATTATGTTAGATCGCTTAAGTTTATAGACAATTTGCTCACAGAGCGCTCACAATGATTACACGCTCAAAGTTAGTGCACATAAAGTTTACACGTATCCCTTACTTAAGTGCTCTTTACTTTGAGTAACACTCAAAGAAAAGATCTTCGTTTAACTGCCACTATCGGGAGACAATAGACAAATATTACTTTCGTCGCGTTGGTAATTATGCATAGGTTGCAGAAGTTAATTATATCTGCAATAAACCTTAAATGGTAATATAAAAACAAAAACTTAAATGAAGTATTGTACACTTGGTTTATTTTATACGACATTATTATTCTTATAAAACGTTTGCAATTTAAAGGTAAATCGCAGCGAAATTATAACGGTGAAGCAATTTGAAAGCTGAATGGCAAGCTTTAGCGCGAACTTAAATTTCGCAGCTTTATCGCGCGTCCGTACGTCCGCAGTAATAAGGTTAATTTTGATTTATGCCTTCCCCCGGCGGCCGCGACGGCCCCTCGCGATATTTTACTTATTTACACCACTACGTAATAAAACGCTGACGACAAAATGTTATTCTTTAAGTTTCTATAGTCATTATTTGTATACTTTATCTATAAGCGAACATACATTTATTTAGGTAAGTCTTTACTAAATTATCTGATTTTCTTACAAATCCATTTCATTTTCTTGTGGTATTTAAATAACAACTGTTGTTGGTATCTCTATACATAGTCAGATGTAACTATTTAGCTACCAAGATTTAACTATATATTAGCAATATCAGCATCGGCAATATGCACATTGTACGAAGCTCGTTCAGTTCATTTTACGGCCATCGAGTTGACGACATTGTATGTGGGAGCTTATTATGATTAGACGCCAGAAAGTTAGCGAACATAAAGCTTAAAGCGATACTCTGCTGACTGCTTCACATTGTAGAGTTCATAGAAAGCTGTTACAAGTTACAACTGACTCGTGTGTATAAAGCTTTACATGTGACGGATACAAGTTTGTAACATTAAAATGTTTTAACAGTCAACAATAATGTACATGAAAGCAGATTTATATTTTAAATAGCTTCTGTTAGAGATAAAAGGTTGCAAAAATCACAAATGTATGTTGACGAAACGTTTAACTTTGCCTCGGCAGCGCTGCAGCGCCGCAAGCCGCTGACAGCTAAATGTCAAACTGATTTATTTAGATTTATTTGTATTCATCGCAGCCGCTGACCGCGCCCGACCTCGCTCACATCACTCTACAGTTTTTACATCTGACTGCTTGGAATGAAAATTAATAACGAAAGCGGAAATGCAATCATGGTTTAGTTCTGTAACATTATTAATTTAAACTATCGTAATTGCTAAACCGTCCTTTCTTTTATCTAATGCTGGACATATACATTTTATCGAACAAGGTAATAAATACAAGGAAATACTTGTTGCCTACTGGCAATGTACTCATTGTTCCTAAAATTTACTACAACCGACAATACATACAAAATGCAGAGAAGAACATGACGTAAAACTTCACTTCTGTGTAGAGACAAGGCTCCGAAAACACGTGTGTAAAGTTAAAATGTTTGAATATTTGATAGGTTCACTAGGACGCGGCCGGAGTGTCAGCCAGCGCTGGTTGTAACTTTGTTATCACTTACTTTTACGAACAATCAAAATACAGAGAATGTCTCGTCTCGAGTCAATGTCACGTAACACAAAGGAACTTCGCGGCCGTCAAATGTCAACGTAGTGAAAGCGCCGCATGTTATTCAGTTATTCAAAGTCTACTTTGTTTGGCTGACATTGTGCCACCGCCGCCGCCGCCGCCGCCCGTGGTCGTTATCAATGCTGTTGACATTGAGACGACCTCTTATTGACTAATGAATGTAGACCGCAGAGTGCAGAGTGACTGACAACCGGGAACGACGCCACTTATATTTGCATTTCATAATTGATTTTCCGTATTATTTAAGTGCGGTCCTTGTGTTCTCTTCCTTCGTCTTCTAAAGTCCAGCAGAACAGAGTGCTTTAAGCTTGATGATTCATAAAACTTTTCTCCAACATTGAGTTATTTTGGGGTTCCGTATTACTGTCAATATCGTAGGTCATAAAAACTTATTATCGTCGCTTATTTAATATCCGTTTTAAATACGTTGCTAAGCTTAAATTCATAAACACAGCGTGACGTAACAAAGCTCGGGCGGTGAAAATAAAAGTGTAGTGAACTCTCTCCCCCCCCCCCCACCCGCCGCGCCCCGCCACACCCTCGTGTCGACCCTCCAAAAGGCTCGTAAGCGAATAACAGCACACGACCGCTTTTTACGTAGCGACTACATTAAACCGTATATTTCTGCCGACTGCTATAAAAACTCATGCGGCTCGCCGACTACCAAATTACAAACATTTATCGAAAAAAATATCCGCGCATGAAAACTTCACATAATTACTTCTTCTGTTGCTGTATTACAGACTAAAAATATTTATATTATTTGCCAGTTTTCGTAAAACGAGTACCTATTCCCTATCAGACAGCTGTCGTAGATTATTGAGTCTCATACACGTCATTCAGTATGGGTCAACATTGTGATCAGCTGGCACAGTATCTGTGGCCGCCATATCATCACCTTGGCCGCTGATTTACCGATTAACGTAATTAATTTTGTCTTTCTAATACAATATACTTAATTAGACTTTGTCAAAAATTATGCGTCAAGGGAGCACGGATTTCCGACCGAAAAGTCGGATCACATTCAAAATACACAAAGAAAGCGTTCGTTAGGCGACATTCGTGACAAAGCGAAATTTGAAACGTTGCAAAAAGAAGTCGCTAACAAGCGGAGAGTCAGCCGCCGCCGAATAAATACAATTCAGTTTGTGTTTCCACTGGAAAGTGGATTTTCTTAGCGCGAGCGCCTTAACGAGTTATGTTGTTCAGACTTCATCTCATTTCATTTTGCTTTCGAGCTGTTTTATTTTTGGCGAAGAAAAAGCAAAATGTTGCGATTATTTTAACATTCTTTGCTTTCTCTGATTAGTTGACGTTATGTAAGAGATTGTACGTAACACCCGAGTTATCATTTTTACTCTTTACAGCATTTATACGGAAAACTGCATCCTGAGTAAACACATAACATACAGAGATGTACAAACATGTACAAACTGACGTATGCACCAAATACTTAAGAACATTATTCACTCACCTTAGATATAGTTTCAATGCACGTGAAATTGAATTTTATTTCACGTTTTGTGCCGAGTCCTTAAAAGCAGTCGCGAGCCAAAACTTGTGAGATTTCTGCACTATTTTAGATTTAACCTGGCGTCTACAGCGAAATGATATCGCTTGTAGCCAAAATAATATTTCAATTTTGTACAGCTTTATCATGTTGTCGGTAAGTTGAAAATACCTCTGAAATCAATTTATAAAAGTACGAGTACTACATCGTCATCAAATAATTGACTGCTATAAGACTCGTTGTTATAGTAAACATTTGATTTCAACTCGAATATTGGGATATAAAAGCTGAGAGTATAAAGGTAAGATGTGTAACGATGGCAAACTGCTGACTGTGGCAACTTACGAAAGACACTTTAGAACAAAGGTGGTCCAGCGGGCGGCTATTACCTCGCCGCGCCGCCGCACCGCCCGCCCGCACCGACTGCCCCCCCGCACCGCGCTGTGGTCCGCAAGCCGCAAGTTACGTGCTCGTAAACATCACTCATATAATAAAAGTAATGGACGGACATGTTTTATACGCGGATGAATACTTTTCAGTTATACATGTACTTACTTTTGGAAGGAAACGGTCTATTGACGTTTATTTGCATTTACTTTTAATAAAACGGTTGACAACGTTAATAACAATTACGTTCCGAAAATTCAAAGTGATACCTGTGTATAGTAAAATATATGTATGCTTTCTTAACCAATATTATCATTTAATTATATATAAAATGTTATAATTCCTTACTTGCCAGACTATGTGAGGCAAAGTAGTGCGCCGCGTCTCCAGCGAGGAAACTGTGTGTGGGATTCAGAGATTGTACGCGTTGCTGGAGATTACAACAATCCTCGCACCTCCTTCATACAGTGCATCTAGTACTAGCTACGTATATCTAGTCAATACTTTATCTCTCTGCTTTTGAATGAAGCTCTGTGAATGACCATCACAAATATGTTTTTCTATTTTCAGATCTTAAGAAAATTATTAAATAATATTCACCAATTACATGTTTTAAAGCAAAACAAATAGTGTAATCTTACTTCTTAATATCTCACTAATATTATAAATGCGAAAGTTTAGATGGACGGATGGATGAATGGATGGATGTTTGTTACAGTTTGTAGCCTAAACGGCTGAAGGGATCTCGATGAAATTTGGTATAGATGTAGTGGATAGTCTGGAAGAACACATATTCAACTTGCTTTTGTTTTTTTTTATTCCGCGCGGACGTAGTCGCGGGTGAAAGCTAGTATTAAATAAAATGAATGTATAGTAAGAAACAAACATGACAACAATTTAACGTAACTTAAAAATGTAATAAATATGCTTCATACATAAATATGAGATAAAATAAATTGTCGTCGCGGCGGGGAGATGGAGGAAAGATGGAGGGAAGGAGGTAGAGGACCGGCGAGGTGTAACAAGCGGAGGGAATCGGTTGATTTTCCAAATTATTTCTAATGAAATTTAGTTTCGCTTTGGAAGTGAAAAGCGGATTCGTTATCAAGAGAGTCGCGTAACGAGTTCAGTTGTTAGTCGGCGACTCAACGCCGCGGCGTGCGGGCGCTGACGACGACTCGCTTACTTGCTTACTCTTCTGTAAATTCTATGTAACTGAAGAAAAAGTAACATTTCCTTATTTCCTTCCAAGTGGCACTTAAATTAAACAGGGAAATGAAACAAACATTTATTAACATAAAATTCGTTCTAGTTTCTAATCTAAATATTCTATAAACCAAACTAAGCTTTGTTCTTAACCTGCGTATATTTTAGACTGGAACCCCGGAATCTTTTTATTCTACTGGTTTTTAACTTTTTTGGTTTTGCTTACTACCAGTAACTATATGTATGTTTCGTTTTCGTATCATTGCTGAAAAACCAGACGAATGATATGTTCATTTACTTAGATGAATAACGTGTATTTGCATGTAAAATGGCCCGGAACAAACTCTTTATTTGGAGTACACAGTCGTTATTTATTTCCAGTCATTTAGGTGCAAAATTTACGCGAGATCCGAGGCTGAGCAGGCAGGCGGGCACACGAGGGGCGGCGCGGGGCGCAGCTAGCTCGCGATGGCCCTCGCATAAATATCTCTTGCAAAAACAACGGCGACGGAGATGACCACATCAATCACGGGCCCGCAGCAGCGGCTCTCTGCAAGCAGCTAAGTGAATGCAGAGTGCCGCTCTGCAAGGTCATATCGCCACCGTATGCTGTCACAGCGCTTTTATTCAATTCCAATGTAGTTCTCATAGTGCAAAATGTTCAGTTATGTAGTAACCATAACATTAGGTTAAATAACATGAACAACTCTCTACATTGTGACTCGTACGATGGCACTTCGACCGGTGGCGCTGCGGTTGAAGTGCGAAACATTCTCTAGCAACACAAACAGTGCGTGTTGTTGCGGGGCGCGGGGAGAGGGGCCGCGAATATTTCCCGCGCTTTACAAAGCTTCCGTTTGTTTTGTGACTTCAAAAGGCGGAGCGCGAGCTCGCCCTTACGACTTTCAACTCCCGAATATTACTGCTGTTTAGAATAATTTCACGAAACTAATTTCTTATGTACATTCGTAGAATTGCTACAAATACCTACAAACCATAATCCGAACAGAATGTTAAAATACTCTTGCAAATATAATTGTTTTAATTAATAAAGTAAAACCTTATTGCCTCTGCCTTCAGATAAATTCCTTCGATATTGGTGCTGCTGGTGTCCCAGCACTTTATCAAAGCTAAGGCATATTTAACTTTTTATAACTGAATATTTTTACAACTTCCCTGAATTTGTAAATCGTTGGTCGATATATTTTGCATGTTCAATTATGTTCTAAACATTGATTCAAAGGCGGGATGATAATCTGACGCTGTGAGTGTGGCGCGCGGCCGCTGGCTGTGTGCCAGCTACAGCCCTAGTGAACTACCCTCGCCCCCCCCCCCCCCACTGCCCTCCCCCGCCCCGGCCCCGCGCACTGTTCCGACACTAGCACAGATATGAGGTACAATTCATTCGGTGGCTAGAAATGAAATTGCCCACTTACTTCATCTGTTGCTTTATTTCAAAATAAAACATGCAATAAAACATGGCTACGAAATTCAGTAAATACCAGTTTGTTCTTACCGCGACGAAGACTTTTTCGCAAAGAATAAGAGAGATGTCGAGATGGAGCAGTTGTAAGTTCAGTGGGCAAATTATCTCGGCGTTTAATGTGACAGTGTGAGAGCGAGACACAGCGCCTGCAAGCTGCGCAGGAAATTTACGATTGCGGTCGTCATACTTTACTAATTATGCTTCCCCGTGGTCTTTTACTCTCTACTCCAACATTACTCAGGCTTGATAATTAAATTTTAACGTACGTTCAAATATATTTATTGTCTTCTTTATATGATGTTATGAGTACAGCTACTTTCAATTCAGTTTTACTTAAAAAAAAAGTAACTATGTCAATATTGCAACATCGTGGCGGTGTGAAATTTCGCCACTGGAGAGGTGGCAAGCGTTAATTTTCGCTTCTATCTAAATTACATATAATTCAGATCGCTCTCATTGTTATGCAATTCGGTTTAATTACTGTAGTGGTGCAGGCGAGCGGCGCGCGGTGCGGCGCGCGGTGCGGCGGCCGGCGGCGGCGTGTCGCTTCGGATGTACAACATTGTCACGGACCAATTGTACGCGACGATGAACGCTAGAAATGGCTCCAACTTTGAGCTTTTACGGTCTCAACTTAAATGTAATGTTTGTTATTGTGTCGCCCACATAAATCTTTTGAATGCGGACCGCTTTGAACACGGACTCGGTTCACAATTACAGTAATTTATTAATGTAAAACCTTTCATGTTTAGTTAGATGGTTAGAATTGTTTACAACTACTGAACGATTTCTACTGATACCATTTCTAACTTAATAGTATTTCAAAGTATGAAAGCGGAGAGGCAGGCAGCGCACAGGTATCCTAAGTGTAACGCCGTATGCCGTCTTTCTATTATTTGTTTACCTCATGCGTTAAAGACAATTATAAAATAAAAATAAAATAAACCATTTATAGCTATGATACAAAAACAAAGAGGGTAACGACACAATTAGTCATAATCAGTACCTAGTATGAGCTATGAGCTGTGGCCTGTGAGCTGTGAGCTGTGAGCTGTGAGCTGTGAGCTGTGTACTGTGAGCTGTGAGCTGTAAGCTGTGAGTTGTGAGCTGTGTGCTGTGAGCTGTGAGCTGTGAGCTGTGAGCTGTGAGCTGTGAGTTGTGAGCTGTGTGCTGTGAGCTGTGAGCTGTGAGCTGTGAGCTGTGAGCTGTGAGCTGTGAGCTTTGAGTTGTGAGCTGTGAGCTGTGAGTTCTGAGCTGTGTACTGTGAGCTATGTGCTGGCGGCGCGCCCACTCCGCTGATAATATCAGTGAACTTTCGGGGATGTTTGTTGCGTGTGGATTATAACTCCGTAGCCGAATTGTTTTTCTTGCTTATTCGGCTTTTTCCTTTCTGTTTATCAGTAAATTACTTGTTTATTAGCAGTTTACAATTAGAACGCTTTAAGTGTAACCTTACATTGATCAGTTATTTTCTGCGATTACGTGATCTATTTTGCACAATTGCCGAGGTTACCGATCTTGTTCCTCACAATGTACAATTGTAACACAATGCCGGCAACTGCACGATATTTCCATAAGCAGCGGCGGAGGAATGTAAAGTAGCAATGTGTTTGTGTTGCAGCGGGAGTCACTCCGCCGCACTCCGGGGACCCCGGGGTGGTGGGGGGGAGGGGGCACAGCACTTACATTTTAAAGCTTCTTCCAAGTAAATGCTTCCCTCGAACTCCTTTTAAATGCGCTGAAAGCATTTTATCATTTACAATGTTTATGTGAAAATCATACACTAATAGCAACGTGCTTTTCAATGAAATTGAACTAATTCTAACTAAAATACGGATAAACCGGGCGCAGGACGCAGTCCGCCGTGCCGCGGTGCGTCGCCGCGATATCGGGGACAGCTTAAGCTTAGCTCAATTATTACCTTTTATTGTTTCCTTATTCAGTAATTACTGTTTTTATTATTACTTTGGTTTATTTTATGATACTTTGTTGCGTTTAAAAATCCCTATCCTATTTCGTGGTACAGTAATTTAAAATTCACATTACGTTTCCGCAAATGGCTGGACGTTTTTATCCTGTGCCTGTGCAGGGAGGTCGCGAGTCGCGATATACGCGCTCATAAAGATAGCTTATAATTACACAGTCCTGTTTAATGAGCAGGTCGCGGGTCGTGTGAATAATGTCGGCGCAGGCGAGCTCCTGCAGCGCGCGCTCGACACAAAACGACCAGATAATTAAGTTTTTATAGCACCTACTGAACGTCGCGCAACGCGTTTGTTAAACGGCAAAATGTGCTTCAACCCTACATTGATTAGTTATTTTCTGCGTTTACGTGATCTATTTTGCACAATTGCCGAGGTTACCGATCTTGTTCCTCACAATGTACAATTGTAACACAATGCCGGCAACTGCACGATATTTCCATAAGCAGCAGCGGAGGAATGTAAAGTAGCAATGTGTTTGTGTTGCAGCGGGAGTCACTCCGCCGCACTCCGGGGACCCCGGGGTGGCGGGGAGGCGGGGGGGGGGGGGGGGGGGGGGGGGGGGGGGGGGGGGGGGGGGGGGGGGGGGGGGGGGGGGGGGGGGGGGGGGGGGGGGGGGGGGGGGGGGGGGGGGGGGGGGGGGGGGGGGGGGGGGGGGGGGGGGGGGGGGGGGGGGGGGGGGGGGGGGGGGGGGGGGGGGGGGGGGGGGGGGGGGGGGGGGGGGGGGGGGGGGGGGGGGGGGGGGGGGGGGGGGGGGGGGGGGGGGGGGGGGGGGGGGGGGGGGGGGGGGGGGGGGGGGGGGGGGGGGGGGGGGGGGGGGGGGGGGGGGGGGGGGGGGGGGGGGGGGGGGGGGGGGGGGGGGGGGGGGGGGGGGGGGGGGGGGGGGGGGGGGGGGGGGGGGGGGGGGGGGGGGGGGGGGGGGGGGGGGGGGGGGGGGGGGGGGGGGGGGGGGGGGGGGGGGGGGGGGGGGGGGGGGGGGGGGGGGGGGGGGGGGGGGGGGGGGGGGGGGGGGGGGGGGGGGGGGGGGGGGGGGGGGGGGGGGGGGGGGGGGGGGGGGGGGGGGGGGGGGGGGGGGGGGGGGGGGGGGGGGGGGGGGGGGGGGGGGGGGGGGGGGGGGGGGGGGGGGGGGGGGGGGGGGGGGGGGGGGGGGGGGGGGGGGGGGGGGGGGGGGGGGGGGGGGGGGGGGGGGGGGGGGGGGGGGGGGGGGGGGGGGGGGGGGGGGGGGGGGGGGGGGGGGGGGGGGGGGGGGGGGGGGGGGGGGGGGGGGGGGGGGGGGGGGGGGGGGGGGGGGGGGGGGGGGGGGGGGGGGGGGGGGGGGGGGGGGGGGGGGGGGGGGGGGGGGGGGGGGGGGGGGGGGGGGGGGGGGGGGGGGGGGGGGGGGGGGGGGGGGGGGGGGGGGGGGGGGGGGGGGGGGGGGGGGGGGGGGGGGGGGGGGGGGGGGGGGGGGGGGGGGGGGGGGGGGGGGGGGGGGGGGGGGGGGGGGGGGGGGGGGGGGGGGGGGGGGGGGGGGGGGGGGGGGGGGGGGGGGGGGGGGGGGGGGGGGGGGGGGGGGGGGGGGGGGGGGGGGGGGGGGGGGGGGGGGGGGGGGGGGGGGGGGGGGGGGGGGGGGGGGGGGGGGGGGGGGGGGGGGGGGGGGGGGGGGGGGGGGGGGGGGGGGGGGGGGGGGGGGGGGGGGGGGGGGGGGGGGGGGGGGGGGGGGGGGGGGGGGGGGGGGGGGGGGGGGGGGGGGGGGGGGGGGGGGGGGGGGGGGGGGGGGGGGGGGGGGGGGGGGGGGGGGGGGGGGGGGGGGGGGGGGGGGGGGGGGGGGGGGGGGGGGGGGGGGGGGGGGGGGGGGGGGGGGGGGGGGGGGGGGGGGGGGGGGGGGGGGGGGGGGGGGGGGGGGGGGGGGGGGGGGGGGGGGGGGGGGGGGGGGGGGGGGGGGGGGGGGGGGGGGGGGGGGGGGGGGGGGGGGGGGGGGGGGGGGGGGGGGGGGGGGGGGGGGGGGGGGGGGGGGGGGGGGGGGGGGGGGGCACAGCACTTACATTTTAAAGCTTCTTCCAAGTAAATGCTTCCCTCGAACTCCTTTTAAATGCGCTGAAAGCATTTTATGTAGTAGAAAAAAATCGTATATTTTTGACCGACTTCCCAAAAGAAGGAGGTACTCAATTCGTCCATATTTTGTTTTTAGTGTATTTTGTTTTTAGTGTATTTTGTTTTTAGTGTATTTTGTTTTTAGTGTATTTTGTTTTTAGTGTATTTTGTTTTTAGTGTATTTTGTTTTTAGTGTATTTTGTTTTTAGTGTATTTTGTTTTTAGTGTATTTTGTTTTTAGTGTATTTTGTTTTTAGTGTATTTTGTTTTTAGTGTATTTTGTTTTTAGTGTATTTTGTTTTTAGTGTATTTTGTTTTTAGTGTATTTTGTTTTTAGTGTATTTTGTTTTTAGTGTATTTTGTTTTTAGTGTATTTTGTTTTTAGTGTATTTTGTTTTTAGTGTATTTTGTTTTTAGTGTATTTTGTTTTTAGTGTATTTTGTTTTTAGTGTATTTTGTTTTTAGTGTATTTTGTTTTTAGTGTATTTTGTTTTTAGTGTATTTTGTTTTTAGTGTATTTTGTTTTTAGTGTATTTTGTTTTTAGTGTATTTTGTTTTTAGTGTATTTTGTTTTTAGTGTATTTTGTTTTTAGTGTATTTTGTTTTTAGTGTATTTTGTTTTTAGTGTATTTTGTTTTTAGTGTATTTTGTTTTTAGTGTATTTTGTTTTTAGTGTATTTTGTTTTTAGTGTATTTTGTTTTTAGTGTATTTTGTTTTTAGTGTATTTTGTTTTTAGTGTATTTTGTTTTTAGTGTATTTTGTTTTTAGTGTATTTTGTTTTTAGTGTATTTTGTTTTTAGTGTATTTTGTTTTTAGTGTATTTTGTTTTTAGTGTATTTTGTTTTTAGTGTATTTTGTTTTTAGTGTATTTTGTTTTTAGTGTATTTTGTTTTTAGTGTATTTTGTTTTTAGTGTATTTTGTTTTTAGTGTATTTTGTTTTTAGTGTATTTTGTTTTTAGTGTATTTTGTTTTTAGTGTATTTTGTTTTTAGTGTATTTTGTTTTTAGTGTATTTTGTTTTTAGTGTATTTTGTTTTTAGTGTATTTTGTTTTTAGTGTATTTTGTTTTTAGTGTATTTTGTTTTTAGTGTATTTTGTTTTTAGTGTATTTTGTTTTTAGTGTATTTTGTTTTTAGTGTATTTTGTTTTTAGTGTATTTTGTTTTTAGTGTATTTTGTTTTTAGTGTATTTTGTTTTTAGTGTATTTTGTTTTTAGTGTATTTTGTTTTTAGTGTATTTTGTTTTTAGTGTATTTTGTTTTTAGTGTATTTTGTTTTTAGTGTATTTTGTTTTTAGTGTATTTTGTTTTTAGTGTATTTTGTTTTTAGTGTATTTTGTTTTTAGTGTATTTTGTTTTTAGTGTATTTTGTTTTTAGTGTATTTTGTTTTTAGTGTATTTTGTTTTTAGTGTATTTTGTTTTTAGTGTATTTTGTTTTTAGTGTATTTTGTTTTTAGTGTATTTTGTTTTTAGTGTATTTTGTTTTTAGTGTATTTTGTTTTTAGTGTATTTTGTTTTTAGTGTATTTTGTTTTTAGTGTATTTTGTTTTTAGTGTATTTTGTTTTTAGTGTATTTTGTTTTTAGTGTATTTTGTTTTTAGTGTATTTTGTTTTTAGTGTATTTTGTTTTTAGTGTATTTTGTTTTTAGTGTATTTTGTTTTTAGTGTATTTTGTTTTTAGTGTATTTTGTTTTTAGTGTATTTTGTTTTTAGTGTATTTTGTTTTTAGTGTATTTTGTTTTTAGTGTATTTTGTTTTTAGTGTATTTTGTTTTTAGTGTATTTTGTTTTTAGTGTATTTTGTTTTTAGTGTATTTTGTTTTTAGTGTATTTTGTTTTTAGTGTATTTTGTTTTTAGTGTATTTTGTTTTTAGTGTATTTTGTTTTTAGTGTATTTTGTTTTTAGTGTATTTTGTTTTTAACTAAAAAGAACGTTTTAATATTCAAGTTGAATTTATTAACAAAACATATTCAGTGCGTACGCAAATTCTATCTCTTAAGGTTGTCGCAAAATAACCGTTTGTTTCGAGAAAACCGTCAAATAAGTGCAATCGACTTTATTTAAAACGCTTTTATTCTTATTTGGTATGAATCCTTATCCAAATAAATATGTTTTCACGATAGAGTATTATATGTAGATCGTAATTCACTTTTACAGTATGTAATTCTGTGCAAGATTCTAGAAGTTATCAAAATATTAAAACTCACGGGCAACAACGGCGCGCGGCCGCACCGAATTATGAGTGAATGATCGCAACGATGTATTAGTTGTTTACTTAATTTCTTAGATAATCGATTTAGATAACTCATTATTTGTTTGAAAAGCTAGTGATTATCATACTGCGATGTCTAGATTCACTAAAAATCGAGAAATAAATAAACTTTTGATAAAAAACAAAACCGACTTCCAAACAAAATACACTAAAAACAAAATACACTAAAAACAAAATACACTAAAAACAAAATACACTAAAAACAAAATACACTAAAAACAAAATACACTAAAAACAAAATCTTCTCAAAAAAACAGTACACTAAAAAGTAACAAAATAATTTCTTGAAAATAGTAAACCTCCCTTATTGTAGCTGTTATATCTATATTGTACAATTATTATTACTTTGAAGTCGGTGTCAGTCATTACTAAAAACGTTACTATACTTTCAATTGTCAATTGTTATGGTAAAAATGTAGAAAACCTTACGTAGAAATATCACTGCATATACCTCGGCTGACACCGACATCAAAGTGATAATAATTGTACAATATAGACATAACAGCTACAATAAGGGAGGTTTACTATTTTCAAGAAATTATTTCGTTACTTTTTAGTGTACTGTTTTTTTGAGAAGATTTTGTTTTTAGTGTATTTTGTTTTTAGTGTATTTTGTTTTTAACTAAAAAGAACGTTTTGACATTCAAATTGAATTTATTAACAAAACATATTCAGTACGTACGCAAATTCTAACTTTTAGCAATAAATTTTGAGCTTTATTCGAAAAATTACTTTCGTAAATTGAAAGTTTGTTTAAGCGATTAACATTGAGCCACTCTTCGAGCAAATAATTTTGCGTTGTTTTAAAATTTTATGCTCGAAGTCGGATTAACAACAATAATACGCTTTGATGTTTTAACATTATAAACTTTGTGTAAGCCTTTGTTGATATTACCGAGCTATACGGATATTTTACATAATTATATTTTTAACTAAGGAAAATGTTGTTTACTTATAGTAACTAATAAGAAATACAAGTGTTGTTTATATTTAGTTTTTAAAATGAATTGTGATATCTTAAAATTTAATTAAAATTATAGCTAAAAATTGTTAAGTTTAATATTCGATATTCGAAAAATTTATAAAAATAAAGTAAATCTAGAGCGATGAATATTAGTCTTAATTATTGCGAGGAGCCCCCGCTGTGCGGGGCGGGGGGGGGGCGGGGGGGGGGCGGGGGGGGGGCGGGGGGCGGGGGTGCGGGGTGATGAATGACGCAGCTCGGGCCTTAATTACCTACAAATTCAATCAAGATACTAGAATTATGCACGACATCAAGTAAGCGAGACAACTTTTCATAATGCAAAAATTTGTCGCTAATTTACAGTACAGAAAACCTAGCCTTAGGTTCATCTAGATGAAGTCTAGATTCCCGTATTTTAGTGAAACATTCCTCCTTACCGATGTTACACATAGCCCGAATTTTGTGTATTAATTTTTTCAAAATTAAAAGAGTTTCAAGCAGCGTGGTAAAAGTTTAACAAGTTGCATAACTTTACGTAGTAAGCCGGTAGCAAAGTTCAAAGCCGAGCCGAGCAAGATGGGATAAATTGGTGCGTTACTTCCGCGACCGAGTAATTAAGGCAGTTGAAATGTTGCCTGTACGTAAGGGAATGCAAGCCTCCCTCACTGCCTCACTGCCGCACTGCCTCACTGCCTCGCTGCCTCACTGCCTCGCTGCCTCACTGCCTCACTGCCTCAGTGCCTCACTGCCTCACTGCCTCACTGCCACCGACGAATAACATGTACACTGCTACCTTTTAATTGAATGTTAAAAGCAGGTAAAGAGACGCGAATTTTTTTACGTAACTATGTACTCGTTCGTGTACAGACATTGCCGACAATTCAGCAATCATTTTTATAAGAGAATGAGTAGTGATGAATTATACGGTGTAAAGTTTAATATTAAAAAAATATCATAATCAGGTTATTTATACTAAGTTATTATAAACAACTAAGGCGATATTTAATTAAAGCTAATTTGTCTTAATTTTCAAACGAATTTAGTTCTCCGTAATATGTTTAATGGATAATTAAATTTACGATCAACAGTACTTGATACAATTTAATTTTAAGCTCTTTATGTTATCAACTAAATTATTGAATCAAAGTTCGCATTCTATATCTCAGCAAATAATGTTTTTCTCCAAATAAATAATTCGGAGTCTCAAAACATGGCCGCCGTTTCAGAATTCCACAATTTCAATTTGAAACGTAATCTATTATTATCGAAAGTGCGCAGCTGAGCGAAACGATGCTGACTTATTGTTCCACTGAGCCTGACTAATGAAATACATTTTTATACAAAACGTTTCATTTGATATCTTTTAGAAAATTTAAAAGCTTTATAATATTTTCTCTAACGCAAACCAAACAAATACCTCTTTAATACACACAATCAAATTAAGCATTTTTACTTTAATATTACATTAAAAGTTTTTTACTGCTTTCATTGATTTTGGATTTACTGTAATAGAGCAACGATTACGAGTTGCTCCTCCGCCGCTCAGCCCTCGCCGGCGACCTCACTGCTGACGCTATCAATAGGTCTCCTTAGCATATGAATAGGTCATAGAACTACCTAGTCATTTGTACAATTCAACCGGTAGCAACCGAATTGTTGTGCAACCGCATTTCCTCACAGACAAGTCGTGCCATTTAGAAATGCTTCTTTATTTTATAAACCTAATCGACATGTAATTTTCATCGTGATATGAAGAACAGAATCTAGATAAAAATCCTTCGCTCTATACATACATGGAGTACTTTACGTGCTTTTAAACATTATTGGCACTTTTAATTTCTAATTCTATCTCCGACATTTGCTCTAAGCAACAGTACAAGTACGGTATCTATAGTGGAGTGTTGTATGGCTGTCCCCGCGCCGGTCCGCGCCGTGTCCGTCCAACGGCTCGCGGATAATCCAATTTAGTGATTTGTTTGCTTCATCACACGCCTGTCAATATTGTACATTGTCACAGCTCTGTGCTCGCTCTTTTGTGGATTTTATGATCTACACGAGCACATAGCTCGGTGAATGATTAATTATCTTTTCGTGACTTGAACGATGGAAATCCTGAATAAAATAAATATCAAAGTGGTTTATTTTAGTGTGGAACAACCGCAGGGTACAGCGCTAATACTCTCGTGTAGTAAATCCTACAAGCTACCAGTGTATTAGTAAGTACGAGTACCCAGTGCTCGCGGCCGCAGTCGCACGCTGCTCTGTGTTGCATTATTATTCATCATCAACATGACAGTTATATTCTTGTCTTGTTATTTCGTTTTATATTACCGTAATTTCAAATTAACAAAATATGTCTTCAAAAAATCTATTAGTAGATATGTTCCTTTGTAGTGACTATTGAATTATAGTATTTGTGATGCATTTGACCTCAGAATAACTTAGATTCCTTCCGAATTAGGATTGTTAATTTGTTTTTTTAAAGTATAATATTTTACATTGATGTAAATTTACAGTCTCCCCGAGCTAGCTTGATCTCAGACAAGACACTTTTTTTTGTCTGTTTTCTGCAATGAATTCCGAGTACGAGTACAAGGTATCTGCAAGTTCACGTATCGTATATTTGTTGCGAGCGCACGTGCCCGTCGAGATTGCCTGCACCAAGTCTTTTATGTTGCCGTATCCTGTGATTTAAACAAGAAGTAACAACATAATACGTATTACTTCACATACAATAATAAGAGTTAAAGACTCATGAACAAGTAAGATCACCGCACGCCAGATAACACGCGCCGTATACAACAAATATTTAGTTGTAAGGGCTCGTGGGCCGGCGCACGACCCGCCTGCTATGAATGTGTAATCGTTGTTGCTTTAAAAATATTTTATCTTCCTAGTTTGCATAATGCTCCTCCGTAACGAGCTTTGTCGTCAACATTTAATGGTCAACATAAACTTTATTAATATAAGGTTAACGAGTAACTTTATTGAGTTCCATAAAGCTTTTGAAATTATAAGGTTTGTTGCGCACCGCCGCCGCCGCTGAGATTGGTTAAAGTCACTAAACGTTAAGCGTTCATCTGTTTTGTAGTCTTTTCAACCTAAAAAAATTTCCTTCGAACACTACTATAGTAAGGGTAATTTACTTTATTTATTTACTTTAGTTCAAATTGTATTCACGTTAATTCAGAAAAAGTAGGCGGAATATATTTAGTGATATTCCCCGATGGCAAGGCACACAAAGCGCGTTGTCGTCGCGGTCGCGTCACAACGCACGACAACTTCCCAGTGTCTGCCAGTTTCGCGATCACGACATAAATCATTTCGCGACACCAAATATTATTCTCGCGGCTCCACTTTGTTTTCCCATAAAGATATTAAATATTGTGACGTACTCATGAAATATCTCTCCAAATAAATAAACTTATTATTTATGGTCTTGTCAATTACACCGAAACAAACGCAAATAAAGGTGATTCCTTTAATATAGTTAGCATCAAACAAAGACAAGATATCTTATTACTTCTTTCCAAACATGACCTACTATAAGTTTTATGTCAGAGTAAAATTTTTAAAGAGTACACAAATGACTACCAAAACTAAGTAATTTTAAGCTGTTCTGTAAACGTTAAACTATCCTGTACTAGACTAGAAGTACGTGACGGGAATTTGCACAGCTCGCAATTGAGATGGTTTCTGTAACGGAATGCTTTTACTTTATAACACAATTCCGTTCAATTATATGTAAGAGATAATTTCTACATTCATTTTTGAGTTTGTTAGTTCTTTGGATAATATATGGCGATTGAGATACCCCTTGTTAAGTACCTTAAATACATACTTCCGTACTATTATAAAGTACTAGCTGTTGCCCGCGACTTCATATACGTGAAATTAAAAAATAGAAAACCAAATGTTACTCACTGATAAAGTAGCTTGTTAATAATGCAAGAATTTTTGAGTTATTATAAAAATACAAAAATACAAATCTTTCCTCTTTATAATATTAGTACAGATAGTACAGATAAGAAGTTAAACAGTATGATATCATATTAATTATGACTGTTAATATTTGTGAAATATGATATCGAAATTGAGCACAACGAGTGGCATTGCAGTGCTCTCCACAGCACTAAGTATATACCGCAACGTTCACTAACATTAATGCACAAAGCTCAGCTGATTGTAATTATTATGCAAATTAGTGTAATTAAATAAAGCATGTGGTAGAGGCGCCGCCGTGCGGGTGGAGGGCCCTGCTGCCCTGCTACACTAGCAATTAAAAACTTTGGTTTGCGTACCTATTCAATATCTAATAAGTTATTCAATCTTATATTAAGGGGAAAGGTAGCAAAATATTGGTGAGGAATGTCAAAGCAAAGAAAATTTTAAATAAAAAAAAGGAAAGGTAAAGAAAATCAAAGTCAAGATGTATGTTATTTAAGAGACGGCAAGTCGTAGCGCACCTGCGTAGCATGAGACTACATTTCTAACGCAAATGTAAATACTGTTTCTTTATAAAATAACATTTGATTTGACAAAAGTCGCTACACATCACTTGTATCTTTTAGCGAGTTAGCAATGCGGTATCTATAGTCTGAGTGACGTCACGCGTCACTCCGCGTCACTCTGCGACACACGGTCGGTGAAGCACGCGAGCGGCGGCACGCCGGCAGTCGGCGGCATAATGGCCCTGTGACACACATTGTCTCCGCGGTCGTCTGTTTTGTCAGAGATACCGCTGCCGCTACGCTACCGTGCACAACAGATTTCGTGTTTGATAAATTCTCCGAGGAAAATTATAAACGTGGTGAATGAAATGTTTTAAATGTGATAAAAATACGAGCTTTCATTGTGTATTTTCGGCAGAATCTTTCTCCACGTTTATTAGCAAGCTATCAAAACACCCGGCAGCAATTGTCGTGCTAAGGCTGTCGAAGCGGCTATAACATCTAAAAGTGCCGCCACCGCTCCAAGTGACACTCAACTCGTGTGAGGCGCGGAGGGCGCGGGTCGCGGGGTGCGGGGTGCGGGGTGCGGAGTGTATACACCCGCTTAATATCACAAGTAATCTCAGCCTTGATTAAAATATTTTACGGCACGCAGAGGAATTCCTATTTTAAGTATACCTTTAAATGAAGTCAAGTCATTCTCTCAAAGTACTTCCTTCGCGACGTATAGGTGTATTATGAAAGCGAATAGCCTGCGTTTAACCTTTCATGTTGACTGAACTGCACATAATACACATCTTTATAAATAAAAGTCAATGTTTATGATGCTTTTTTGCAGTATCTTATTTACATAAGAATATTGACAATAATTACTTTGAGATTGACGTTGCAACGCGTGCTGGGTTCAGGGTTACAACCGAAGTAAGATGAAAGGCTAAACTGGTGCGATGGGTAATGGATGTTAGTGTGATCTCTACTACTAACAACATCATATAAGCAAAAGCCTTCCTATACGAACACATACGATTCTTCAGGCCGGGTATACAGTGCGTCGCGTGACAAAAGCTTCAAAACTAAGTACGGATTTGCCAATCGTCTCTGATCGCACTCTCAGACATAGCAAGCTTCGTCACGGAGGATGTCATTAACATAACGACTATTAACATCGTCCTTCAATGTTTTCTATGTTTTAAGTTCAATTAATTAAAGATTCAATGAGCAGTCATTGTTTTTCTAAACCTTAATAAACGTTAAGTTTTTACGTTGACGTTTTTTTTTTTCGATGTAACTTTCGACTTTAAGCTTAATTAAAATATTTTGATTAGTATTTTTAATTAAAGATTTTGCTTTCACTTCAATTTACTTTTACTAAGTTGTTAATGGAGGTGTTAAACTTATTTTAATAAAAATCCTGTTAATTTTATTACAAAGTGACCTAAGAACCTTACAACTTTCTTGTAGAATACCAATCTATTTACCTACATATTTGCACATTTTAGGAACGTGTGTACAGACGAGGAGTTTCCCTTTCGCGATCAAACTGCGTTTTGATTGATCGCGCACTCGAAGTCAGTTTGTTTATAAATAAGAAAAAAGGAAAGCATACCGGAGCCGCGCGCCGCTGAACTTCAACTGGCACTCGAACGAACAACTTTGCCACAACTTTACCTGTTTTATTTCAAAACTGTATAACCACTCTGCGCTCGCGGGCCGTATTAAAAAACTTTTGTAAGATGTTGTTATATCCTACAAATATCAACATTTATACAAATCACGATATTTTTATCATAAAGTGCATCAACATGCCTAACTACTGCTTGACATTACACACTTTAACTTTCAATTTTAACTGCACAGTCAAACATAGTAAAATTGACATTTCTTGGTTTCTCCCACACAACAGTCATAAACAGTCTAAATTGTTCAGTTAAAACTGAAGGTCTGTAGCGGGCTTTAGACGTTGCACTACATGCTGATCACTACTGATCTATCAGAATTACTCCTGCGTTGGTGTAATATTGTGCAATTGACGATGTACATACTGTTTATGTTTTTAAATAAATAAATAATAATGTCCATTTAAAAAACAGCTGTATAGAAAAAAAATTTAAAAGCAATGAATTAATCGTCTGTCTTTGCAACAAAAACGGATTCCAGTTTCTTCATTTCGCTGCGTTTATCCGAAATTAATAGATCTCCGCTCAAATCGGGATCCCGGAATGCGTAATGGCGCGCGCTTTAATAAAATTGCTTAAATCTTCTACTTTGAAGCGACTTTTACTGAAATTACAATTTAATCGATACAAAATGAAGCGTGAAATGTTTTAATATTTTGCTTTATTGAAGCGACAGTCGTGATAATTACATCGAGTCTCTCTGAGACTTTGTTCAAACGCAAAGCACATTAATCTACTAATAAGGAAACGAAGTAGAAGCATTCTTCATTCACAGTTTGGTAGCACTGGTCGATGCATCGTGCGTCGTATCGAGCTGCGATCTGTATCCAATAATTAAGCTTCAGACCAAATTGCTCTCCGCAATTCGAAATGTTCGTATAATTTTAAATAACGTTGCTACAATCGTGAAAATCGTCACGAGAGCGAAGAATTTAAACGTAAATTATGTTCATTATAAATATTTCACACGGCGCGATGCGCTGCGCTCTACGAATACTGATTCACACAGAAATATTGTGGAATAAAATTATACTCAGTACTTCATTGAGCATTTAAAGTATAAAAGGATTGTCAAAGTATGTACATAAGGAATCAGACAAGTATACGTATACTTTTGTAATGGGGCTATCATGTTCAGCAAACGTTGTTCTGCAAAAATATTTACTTATCATTATTCCTTCTGTCACTTTGTATTCGTTGCACTGGAATTCTTATTGAAAAGTCGACTTTACAAAATGAAATAAAATCGCTGGAAATACTTAATCTTTACATGTCCTGTGAGCCGAATACGTTGCAAATTAAATTATGAAACATTCCAACAAATATCTTTGAACATACATATGGAAATCAAATCGACAAGATGTATGTGTGTACGTAGATAATATGTAATATGTGTGTATGTATATAGGTGGCGAGCGATGTTTTATTGCAATAAAATAGGTCACAGCTCAGAGCTGTTTGATTTAGGAGAACTCAGTTGGACTGAGGTCTCTCAACACGAGTGCTGCGATTGCACTTATTTTAGCTTTTGATTTACCCTGATCCTATTTTTACGTCGTACCTCAAAACATGCATATATTACGAAAGATTCATTTTTTTCATTAATGAAGTCCCGGTGGACAAAATAAGTGAAACGTATACTCCGCGGCGTTTTCGAGGGCAATGGGCGGCGTGGCGGCGGAGCGGCGCGGCAGTGCGGCCGTCACAGGCCACTGCGAATTCCCGCGCTAATTACCATCACGCAAATGTATTGAGTGCGATGGCGTGCGCCGAGCACAGAGAGCCGGCAGCCGCTGGGAGCCGCCACTAAAGAGTTTAGTGCATTCCGCCTTTGCCTAACTAATTAGATCCGTTTGTGAAACGTGGTGACCATATAATTGCCTCTGCGGCTCTCCGGACATGCTAATTATACGGAACACATTTAAATATCGGTTAAACCAACATATTTGATACTTTTGATAGAATGAGCCAATCCTCATTCACACACTTCGAAGGCACATGTAGCAGACAAGTGAAAGCCGCGCGGTACTAGCCGCTGTAGTGAGAGTGAATAAGTGAGTGAAAAAGTTTTTACTTATTAGGCTACCATCAGGTTTTCCCAATCCCAACTAATATAATTTTGTATTAAGAGATGGACGGCGGATGTATAGTGAAGCGGCCAATCCCCGGGATAATTATGTTCTAGATAGAAGCATTACAAGGGCGGCAGTGCGAGCGCGAGGCGACACAATAGCGCGCTAACCCTCCCTCAATGTAATAACGCGCCGCGCCCGCCCTTTACGACAGATTTGCTTTTATTTTTCTCCAGCAAATTTCTACGCAGCTTTATGCTTGATTATAATATCTTGATTATATCTCGGACAGCGCTCGCAGTCGTTACTACGTCTTCTTTTTCTTTCCCACCGTTTTCGTGACGCGGCTTCTGTATGTCGTGATTGCGTTTGGCCGAGCGCGGCGCGACAATACGTCAAAGGCAGACAATAACGAAAGATACGAGTGCAGACTATGCGCACCAGCATTTTTTACATAGTTTTTCATAAACACAACCTGCCGGGATAGCGCGCATTATGTTATATTAAGAAACTTCATCAATTTAGGGTTTGATCCTAATTTCGTTTAAAGTCTACGGGCGAATGGAAGAATTTCGTTTTATGTAATAAATATTCAGTTATGAATGTTGTTTAATCCTCCTGCGTTTGAGTAGCTCACTACAACGCGGTGTGCAAATACAGTTGGTTGTATTGTATGTCACGGACTCTCTCATGCATCAGACAAATGTCTGGAATAAAACAGAAGAGAGCTTGCAATTTGTATCTTAGCAAATAAAATATTTGCATCGAGTTGTTGTCTAGTGTTGAAATATCTGTAAATGCAACCACAGCGCACAGCTAAGGTCTCACCCGCTCCTCGTGACAGCAGCATTTGCCGCCAGTCACCACTCACCTGACTCCTGTCGCCTGTCGCCGCTTTATCTCGCCTTTTAACCAAATCACAAAGTTACAGCATGCTCTATAAAATGAAATATGTTACAAAATAAGTAAAAATGATAATGTCTTTGAACATTTTCGAGTTAAAGCGGGCATGTGTGTTGGCGCCGCGGCGAGCTCTCTTTCACGTTGCACGTCGCACGCCACATGCGCCTTTCTTATATCATATTTCTCTTTGCCTTCGTTACCGCCCATTCATAGGTGAATAATAAAAACTGTAAGATGAGTTTTAAAAAAACGTAACTATTTGGACATTACAGGATTGATTGTAAATAAATTCAGGTGATGAAAAATTCACAAATAATATGTACTCATAACTCCACCACACTGTTTTATGAAAGTTTCATAAAATGTTATTGTAATGAAAGTTCATTCAGTTGCACATTGCGGGAAACATTCATCTGAATCGGATTTACATCGGAGTTGTTGATGCCATTAGCCTGCTATGGTGCTCCGGATAACCGGATTTAATTATTATAGCGCCGTACGGATGTATGATGATGAGATTGCGTAAACAAGTTTCCGGGTGGAATTTTCTAGTGCGCTGTCAATTTTACATGGATGCAATAATTATGTATGTATTATGATGTACAGCCGCAACGATGACTTGATGGCTGGCGGGGGCTGGCGGGGGCTGGCGGGGGCTGGCGGGGGCTGGCGGGGGGCGCACCACAAGTCAACTTGTATGTAAATTTGTCTCATAAACTGCGTCGTAAGATACAAAAGGGGCGCTGGTAGCTGAAACTATTGTTATTACGTTAAATATTTATGTTTTCCTAACGGTCCATTAAACTATAGCAACGTTAAAGCAGTTATTTTATGTGTACATAGCGCAGTGTTATCTTTCTCGCAAATTTTCTTGCTAGGCTCACTGTTTAGAGTTAGCACAGCGGTCCTGTGTCCTCCCAGTGATCAGCGGCCCCGCAGCGGCCCCGCAGCGGCCCCGCAGCGGCCACTGTTTGACGTACATTTACTGTTTCACTTTATCGTTTATTGTCACATAAAGATTACGAGCGAGGCGCTCGTTGCTTTCCTACCGAACATCGTAAAGCAGTTCTCTGCCGGTTTAGTAATTCGGCAGAGAATTAAGTATTTGATAGGTATTTTAACTTAACAATTTATGTCCACTCGCCGCTCTCCAGCTCGCCGATACTATTGGACCTAGCCTGAGGATAGGTTACTTTATTATATTTATACAATGGTTTTATGATTGCGGAATCATTAAACGTAAACATTGGCTTGTGACGTATTATTTGTTGGTACTTACATGATAGCAAAGTACTTGCTTGTTAACAACGACTCAAGCATACAAAACTGTCGTGCAATTGTAGGTCACAATAAAGTTCTTTTAACAGTTCTATCAAGATACCCCGCTGTGTATAAATTAAACTGTATTTGTACGCATGTACGTGGCCTCGCATCGTAGGGCAGGGTAGGGGAGGGCAGGGAAAGGGAGGATTTTACGAGTCGTCTTTGTCAGCTGTAAAAGCTCCGCGGCTCACGTTCATTTGTGATGCGCATTTAGTGTTTCGTTTTATAAGCGTATAAAGATTAGACGAGTATCCCACACACCGCACCCCGCACCCCGCGGGCCTTCGATTGGGCGTTGCTGAATGTTCCATGTTTCATTTATCGACTGAGATAACAGGATTCATTCTATTTCTGATATTCTCGCGAAAGTAACTACCAGCGACTTCAAAGTCCTTCCTAATGCTATGCCACAAAAATAAGGCTTTAACTAGACACACATTGCGGAAAGTCAACTACCGAGAAGCTCAAGAAATAAAAAACATAATTTAACTAAGAATTTTCCAATCAAATTAAACAAAATTCTATGGATGTTCGTTGCGTATACATAGCGAGAGAAGCACTTCAAATACATAAAAGTAAAGTAAGTATTTCTCCGATCGCAAATTTAATTTGGCGTTTGTTCTTTCGGAAGAATTCCTCAGCAAACCCATAATATTTCAGCAACAACTTCCGTCCGTTTCGCAATTCTCATGCCTCCTTTACATCGCTCCTTTCACTTGATTGAGCTTCGATTTTATTAAATGCTCCCTTTTATATTGCATTACAGATTAATAACAAAAAATAACATTTTAATAAAACCAATTATTCCTTTAGTTATATGATAGGTTATGAAACATTGCGCTCTTAACAAGTGGGAAGTGAGCGACGCTCCCGTGACGGCTGGGCACTACTGTTTGCAATGCAACTCGCCCTAGCGCTAGAAGTGAATAGAACGGGGCACAGGAAACCATAACATTTCTCGTAATCAATAAGTTATTTTGCAACTTATGTCGAGTCAGTCCTAAAGCGTTGCAACGTGCTGGTCGATGTGGCGCACACTAACGACCTTGTTTCTCTCTTACTAATAGTCCGTATTTGATTTTAGGCAATACGTATATATAATTATATTCCATAGTATAATTATACTCTGCTAGGTATACATGCGCAGTGCCAGAGCATTAATAGTGTGATGATGGCGTACACCATATTACAGCAATCAGCGCAAACGTACTACGCGGCCTACCCCCTACGCCCTACGCTCTGTGCCCTGCGCCACACGGGGCGATAACTGGCGTTCGATTTAAATCCACGTTACATTTCTGTGTGATGGCAGACACGCGATCGCTCCATAGAACTAAATTGCTTATTTACTGGTGTCACTCCTCCACGTAACAAACCATTATCCCAATGAAAATGTACATCAAAGTAGGTTAATGCAAAAAATGTAATATTGAGCAAATGTAGGTTTGATATAATGTCTTTCAGCTTAAGGAAACACTTAACTTGTAACCAGCAGTCAGTGTTATTATCGTAGATACAAAAGCAATTAACAATTTTCAATAAGTTTAATGTACAGAAAATGATGTGTTGACACCGAGTGTGATGAGTCAGCGTCGCGGTAAGGGAGCGCGGGGCGGGGGGCAGGGGGGTAATGGTGCAGAAAGATATCCTCGTGCTGTGGTGCATTTTTCAGTGGGAAAATTTATGTTTTATAATGTGTGAGGAGAGTTTGTTAATGCATATATGATATACACAAAGGAGGTTGGATGCGAGCGACACAGCGCGATCCCGCGGCACTACTCGTAAATAACTTGCATAAAATACATAGAATCTCATGCGCAAGCCACAAACGTCACCGCGCAACCGCGACTGTTGTATACGTAAATACACTCATTGTACAATAAGGCAGCTTAAGGTGTGTGGTCAAACTGGTGAGCGATTGATTTGACCGAACATAATTAATGCCATCACAGTAGATCAAACAATTGCACCGCGTAATAAGCAATTATGTGCCGGCTTGTTAGCGGCCGCCGCAGACCGCGCCGCGCCGCGCCACGCCGCCGCCCGCTCCAACCGTCAATAACTCGTTAATGAAAGATTAATTTAATTAACAACACCGCTAAGTTAGGTTAAATAGATTTCATTTGGAGAAATTACACCCTGACTTTTTGAAATGACCATCACGTGCCAAGCAATGGTACAAAGACTGCTAACTCGTATAAATATTTAGAGTTGAGTGAATTTATGAATTTAGATTTCATTTGGTATTTTTCTTGCAGCGTATTAGCAGGTGAGAGCTGTCTTTGTATTTAATGACATCGTCCAGTCAGAATACAGATCAGAAAGGCAGTACATGAACATTTTGTGTGCATCTCAGTCGTAATCATCTTTATTAATAACTGTGCGAGTGTTTGTGTTTGTGTGCCAAATGATGTAAGTTAGCATTACACGTTCGCGTGTTCTTTGCCGTCAGTTTTGCCGACGAGCCTTTGATTCAAGCGCGGCGCCGACACGTTACGTGCCGCCGAATAACATCATATCTTTATGTCATAATCTACTCACATGTGCTTTTCCATATCGATTGTGGGAATGTGTTTTAATGTTTTTAAAATTTAATTTGCAAAATAATTTATTTTATTATCGTTATCTCTTCAGGTTATAACTTCTTGACAATTATCAAGAACATGAGTAAGCGAGGTTAGGCAGATTTTTGGATATTATTGAATAAGAGCACGTTTTTCACGACCTTATGGAAATCAATACAAATTTTAAATACCAGCTTCACTTCCTTACACTTGCTTTATACTACACTTTTCTTGAATAAAAACGTAGGCTACGCAAAATGATAAGTTGAAGTCAAAACACGTCCCTCAATAATAGATTAATAAACTGTAATATAAAATCAGTATTAACACTTTTACCGCTGCGCGTGCGAACCGACCGACGTCACGATAACGCGCCGATGTCAAAATAACACGCCGCCCGCCGCCGACACGTTATAATTTAATTTGCGTTGCGGCGACGAGCTTTATGGCCCGGAAAGATATTCTAGCACTGTAGCGACGTAGCGGCGTAGCCACGTATAATAGTAGTGTAGCGGCGTAGGGCGGTGATGCGCCTCACCTTTACAATGTGAGGAAAAACGCGTGTAAAGCAAGCGTGCCGCAAGCGGGGAGACTGGTGTCTACGTAAGTGGCAATAATGGACTGAGACGACCTCTTAATGGAGAGCCTAATGCTCTTCTTGCACAAATGTGTAAATTGAATACTGCCGAAACAATATTAATTTATGGTTTAAAGTAAGTTTTTCAGAGAAAGAAGTAACTAAACACTTGTATAAGATATCTTATTAAATTTACCCAAATCAGTATTTGAAATGAACACCATTTTCACAATACAAAAACTGGAAAACATGAATGGTCAAATTTTAATACAAATCTGCTAGTTGTAATATAGTGTAAGTGCCAAAGCATTTCATTGACTGTTTCGTTAAGAAACTTGCAGTGAGTTGGAGAGTTGGGCCAGCAATGTATTTCCTGAAAGGCAATGTGTCGCCGCACAGTCGGCAAGGCGGCAGGGCGGCTGCGCGGGCGGGCGGCGATCGATGCGACGCCATCTCCGTGGCTCCCACACGACAACGACAGGCGGCTAGCGACCAGCACAGCGCGCCGCTGTCCCTCCTAGCCCACTACCACAGAGTCCGCGACCAACTTCCTACTAATTAAACTGTTCAATTCGATTGAAAAATAGCAATAACTGTGCGTTTTTTGCAGTCCCCCAAAACTATCCCCCAGTCATCAACTGGCAGCATTCACTTTAATAAAGTAATAAAGACTAATGGCCACTGCTAGAAAGCTTATACTGTAAAGTTTACTATCCTTTTCGTATATCAATAATTGTTCTAGGCATAGTCCTAGCCATAAACGTAATTTTTGATACTATTTCCACGGAACATAACACTTGTCTGAAGGTTGTTAACATTTTTTGTATGATAAGACGGTTAATGTTTATGACCGAAATACTATCATCATGTGAACTAAGCGTCGTCAATCGATAATAATCGTTGCATAAAACTGATACAATTTCACGCTCAAGTGCGGCCGTCCCGCCGCCAGCCGCCCCCGCCGCCCCGCGCCGCCCCGCGCAGCCGCGCTCCCGGTGAGGGCGCTGCCGTCGTTTCTACATCGGCACTAACCTAACCATCGTAGTACCCAACCTTATAAGATATTTTTTATGTGAGAACTATAATCCATTTGGCGAATGATTGCTCCTTTATGTGAAGGGAAATCTATTTCTTGTCAACTTGTCAAAATTGTTTAAACGTTCGTAACACAAATTTACAATTGTTGGTCATACCAAAACTTATAAATTTCATAAAGACAACGAATTGTTTTTTTTTTCTTCTTATAATTTCTAATTCGAAAAGTTCAAAAGTAATGAAAGAGTTGTACGAGGTAATGGTAGGGTCGTGTATGCAAAGGTTGCTAAATTGAGTTGATATATGGCAGTCGCAGAGCGCTCGGCCGGGACAAGGAATCGATTCATCATTGCATAATCTCAATACAGCTGGCCCATTCGTCATAGTGCACAACAGACACAGGACAACCGACATGACAAATGCCGGCCGCAGCCGACACATATCTCCCCTCTACCTCCCCGCATCATACCTACTTGAAATGTATTCACTATATAATAGTTAAAGTGTTTTCATCATCTCCATTAACAACTCTGGTTGCGTGTGTATAAGGTATTGATGTTGACGATTGTATGCACAGTATGCACTTGCGTTAAGTGTGGTCGTGTCGTTGTGTCGCAGGTGTCGTGGATCCGGCACCGCGACCTGCACATCCTGACGGTGGGCGGCTACACGTACACGTCGGACCAGCGCTTCCAGGCGACGCACTCGCCGCAGACGGACGACTGGACGCTGCAGGTGAAGTGGGCGCAGCAGAGAGACGCAGGCGTCTACGAGTGCCAGGTCTCCACGCAGCCCGTGCGCTCCTTCTTCGTCACGCTGCACGTCGTTGGTTAGTCATTATTAATTTAATTACCTCACTACCTACGTATCGTATAGAATATTTTAAATTATTCCCGTTATTATCCGTCTGCAGATTGTGACGAGATTTATCAGAGGATGTTTTCCGACGCAGGTCTGTGTCTATTGGTGTGTTTTTGGGTTTGATTTTGTGGAATTTCTTGATGAACTGACTAACAATTTTATTTTAATTCCCAGAATTTCCACTAAAGCCTTCACTAACAATTAGTATTGAAAAAGAAAAGAGTTTTCTGCGTGTGAAAGCTAGTTTTTGTTTTAAATAATAAAGATCAAAATGCTAAAGGTTCTTACAACCATACGTCGTAGGCTAGGCACGTATTAATCTTAACATAAAATAAATACAAAACTGTAACATTTAAAGTTTGTTTGCTACTAAAAAAATCTGCTATTTGTGGTATAATGTATTATTATTTGTCTTTGGCTTAATTCGTGTGGCAGGGTCGGGTGAGTGCGAGTGCAGTGGACGGACAGTGGGCGGGCAGTGGACAGTGAGTATGAGTAGAGCGTGGTGGTGACGTGGTGCGCCGGGCTTGTTGCAGTGCCATCGGCGCGCATCCTGGGCGGGCCGGACCTGCACGTCGACATCGGCTCCACTATCAACCTCACCTGCCTCATACAGTTCAGCCCCGAGCCGCCCGCATACATATTCTGGTACCACGAGGACGAGGTGAGCGGACGCAAAGTAATTATTCAAATCTTCATTATTATTATTAGCTTTAAGTATAGTTTAAGCTTATTTTAGTTGTCCGTTAACCTGATGTTAAGATATCGCTGACACACGCCTGCAAATAAGCATTAGCAACCAAGTAAAGGAGAAGAAGGTGCTTTGTTCTCACAGAAGGAAACGTAAAAATAAATCTCAAACCAGAAAGTATTCTGGCAGGCTATTGCTCACTTGAATCACATTTTCAACCTGGTCATCTCAAACTAGCATACAACAATAATATTAGCAACAGGATTAATCGTTTAAATATAAAGAAAAGTCAGAGAAAGCAAAACTTGGAGGCTTTTTGCAAAGTTTGATTAAAACAGCTGCTATTAAATTAAGTTAAACTGACATAAACCTATATCTTAAATTTGCAGAATTTAAAGCTTGTATGATAAATAGGGTCAACCTCATAGGAAAATATTGTATCGATACCGATGTGTACGTTTGTAACGTGACATGTGACGTGTGACATGTGACATGTGACGTAACGTGTGGGGTGCCGGGGACGGCGTGAAGCAGGTAATATCGTACGACTCATCGCGCGGAGGCGTGTCCGTGGTGACGGAAAAAGGCGCGGCCACGACGTCGTACCTGCTGGTGCAGGACGCCGCGCCTGCGGATTCCGGCCGCTACTCCTGCTCGCCCTCCAACGCTGAAGTCGCCTCCGTCAGGGTCCACGTGCTCAACGGTGCCTAGCCCTTTAAATAACTGCATGCTATCACGAACTTTTGCTATTTAAGTTTCATATAAAACTCCAACTCATAATGGTTGGTGATTTTGAAGCGCGAGTCACTGATACTGTGGGACCGGAGTGACGCTATTATGGAGAAGTTTATTGTGTCGATGTGTGGCAGGCGAGCGGCCGGCGGCGATGCAGACGGGCTCAGCGGGCCTGTCGGACAGCTGGGGCTGCCTGGCGGCGCTGCTGCTGGCGGCGGCACTGCACGCCCGCATGCTGCGCGCCGCGCTCGCCAGCTGATCGCGCGCCCGTCCCGCACCACCCCTCTCAACGCTATCGTCTCGTAACTAAGTTACTAGAAACGAAAACTTATTTAATTCTAAGTTATAAGTACCTTAATAATTTCGAATAGAGATTTTACAATAGTCGTAAGGTTTTTATGAAACGATTACTAGTGGGTAGCGTTCGACGACGACGTAGCCAATGACCTGAGCTTCTCGAACGACGATGGATTTGACGAGTACATCGCTACTTTTTTTATAAGCACATTTGATTTGAAACATTTCAAAAACTTTTTCAAAACTTATTAAATTTTGGCAAAAACTGTAATATTGATTTAAACGCCTACAAATTTTATTTAACGTTATCTTCCAACTTGAATTATCTAAGTGATGTTCCTGGTACTACTGCTCAGTGACAATTTGAACTTTGTTGTCCGGTAATACGGACGGTAATTCTTAGGAACGTCTCGGGTCCTACTTACAAATAATGTCATTCGTTGCTCCCGGCGACTGTAAATATACACTGAGGGAGGGAATAATATAATTAAGTTAATAATTAATGTAAGTAAATTAAAAATTGTTAAAAGAAGAAAGCCGCACCGCCGACAACGACGGCCGCGATATTTCATAGTTAAACTATAAGCACTCATAACAAGTTAAGTCTGTCGATGTGTTTGTTTTGAGCAGCATTCAGCATTACTTGTGGTAAGATTCACAACAATGTATTGAGAAGGCAATTGTGCACTTAATGAGATTGAATTCTTTATCGGTATTTGTTACACAAAAACTGTGATTAACATCTGAAAATAAAGGGCTATTTAAAGTTATATTTTTAATTGTTGTCTTATAAATAAATGTTTTAATAGTCAAACACGAGAGGACAAGGTGGTTTTATTTTTACATTTACTTAGAATTTGTTAATAAATAGCAATCTTTTAAATACATAATTAAAATATGTAATTAAATAGGTACGTCCTCAGTGTTTTACTATTATTTATAAGAATATTGCCGTTGTTTTTAAGAAATTACGACATGTTGAATATTTAGTTCAATGCTTATGTACACTGCGTTAGACTTAAGTTCTTGTAAATCATGCGACTCGTGCAAGTGTGTTGTTCACTTCTATAAACAATAACTACTTTGTGTTACGTTTATCGAAGATGGTTCATTAATTATAAAATGTATTTGCATAGATTCATACTCTATACATACTAGAATCACAAATATGAGGCCTGAAAGGACTCAAAAGGTTTTTTAGTTTCATTCCCTCAGTGTTGTCATTTACAATACAAAATGATATTTCAAAAATCGACTATCCATTGGTCGTCAAACTATTATGAAATATTCTATCTATAGGTTATGTATCTATGCATGTTTAAATTTAAAAAATACACTATCATTTTTCATTTTTATTGATGCTAGAAAAATACTTATAATGAATGTTGAATGTTTTGTTGTAAACAGATTTATAAAGAAATGATTAGACAAACTCGTGTGGTACTTGGCGATAGTACAATGTGATTAGGAGACTGTCAGGGATCAGCGGAATTGTTGTTTTTGATTAAGTTTTAGATATTGCTAATGTAATGTAAAATTATAAATAAAATGCAATTGAAGCGTTTCTTTAAACTTTATTATTATTGATTGTCATTTATTTACTACATTTCATTTGCGTTTGTCATTTATACAATTAAATGATGTTGCTTCACAAAATTGTAGATTAAGGCAAAATAATAAAATTAATCAATGTGATTTCTTATTACCATATAAATTAAAGTAATGTAACATTTAAACACAAAACATACAAACAACGTAATAATTAAACGTAACGATTTCCATAAATGAAGTTACGAGCTATCGATCCGCAGACACGATTCAATAGTTACCAAGAAAATGTACATAAATTAATATAATTCTCATAAATGAGCTAATGTTACATTACTTATTTTTTACACACTTCCAATCAAATCTTTGGGTAGAATAAAACAAAAATGTACGCTGTGTTACACATAAATTATAATACCGTCTGATTTAAAAATGTTTAAGACATTCAGTTAATATACAATATTTGTAATAACTAGAGGAGAAATGAAATCAATCGGTTATTTGTAAGTGTATGGTTGGTGCATCGCGCAGGGTGCAGGGTGCGGTAGTAGTGTGGGGGCGCGCGGCGCGGCGCGGCGTGCTCCACACTGCAAGTGCCGGCGCGAGCGCGTTGACCACATTACGTCTGGATGTTTCCATGATCTAAGCTCTGTCGCTGATTTTATGTTAAAAATATTAGTTAATAAAAATAACCTTTTTAAGTTTATTTCTACTTTACTTATGCAATTGACATAAAAACAAATGTATTATATTATTATAAAAGTTGGAAGGAGAATAATTTGTATAGAAATACTAAGATACGATGTAAATATAAATGAATAGAGAAAGTTTACAATGAAGTGTCACTATGTGTATTATATACCTAAGATTATATGTATACATGGAGCTAGGAAGTTTGTTTTCAAATAAATTATTTAATATTTAAAGAAGACGTATTTTATTTTCATCATCCGCGATTACTTCATTTTTCAGTTGACTCGCTCGAGTCGGGGCTGAAATATTACTTTTATTTACACACATAGCAACGATAACTTCGGTCGTAAGTATTTATCCAAACTGTATCAAAAACACTGCAATTTTTTTATAGAAAGACAATGTAGTTCAGGTGCCTCTTTGGAGCGTTACTAATAATATTAGATCAGCACAAAACAGCGTGGGTTGTAGGCTATAAAAATGTCTATTAGTCAAAATCGAGTCTAAAGCAAATACTCCGTATTCTTTTTAACATCACTAAATTGATATTTTGATCTTGAGTACATTAGCGCAGTATACAAGACACAAAAAATATTGTGTTTAAAAATGCACCTAATAGATGGCGCTAGCTGTACGATCGAGATTAGAAAGATAAAACATTTTTTTTGGTTTCCATGGTTGAAGTAAATCAAGTCCGAGGCAACCTGGCAGCGGATGTGAGCATATTGTAGCTAATGTTATGTTTAGAGACATCGACTACCGCCTACTGTTAATTTGCCAGCAATTTGTCTGTTACTGATAATGCGGTATTATGAAAATGCAAAGGTGCAAAAATAACTATATTTTGTAAGGGAGAATATGTTGAAGTTATTTAAAAAGTTAATAATTTAGTTGGTGTCGTGCAAGTGATCACTGGACGCGTTCAGGCTTAAGTAGTAGATACATGGTAGTGTAGGTACTGCAAGCGCGGCGCCTCTTACTGACTCGATCTCTGCCATCTCGTCTAGTTGGAGCGGGGCTGCACTCAGCCCTTAGCCCACAGCTTCCTTTACACAAAAGGTAAATATAGAAAGTACATAGTGTCTGCCTTTGTCGCTGTCGCTAAATGCACTTAATGGTGTATCAAAGGAAGAAATAACTTTTGCCTCGAAAATGCAAATAAAGTTTAACAAGTAGTGTAATGAGCGAGGTGCACAAAACCCGAGCTGCAACGTGCGCCAGGGAAGCTGCCATGCGCTCATCTCGTAGGAGGATGCACATTTTTTTGCCTTAATAATTGCAGGTGCATGAATTAGAATATGCGTCCGAGTTGCCAGCGCCTGGAGACCGAGTATCACTCGGTAAATTTTGTTGCCTTGTTTTATTTTTATATTACGTTTAGTTGGTCTCCGTTTAATCCTAAGAGAACGGCAATTTATCTGACGTCGTCTCGGCTTATCGATAACTCTCTAAGGAACTTCAAATACAAAAGGCTCGGGAAAAACTCGGGCCTTTATTATTCTTTTACAATCGAGAGTGAGTCGGAATCCGACGCCTGCGAGACAATGCGAGCTTTGTTACTCACCACATTTTTTGTCTTCCAATATAAATAAAGATGTTCAAACGCTTCCTCGAATGATATTCCCTAGTCCCTTGGCTCTATTCAAGTTGTTTAAAGAATTAAATTAACAAATACGTGGTTATACCATTTTTTAATGTGCGGAAATGTCTAAGCATATCCGACCTTGGCGGGGTAAGCGCCTCGCCTCGCCTCCACCAAACTGCTAGCTAGCGTTGCGCCTCGCGTAGCGGACTGAGCGCGTAGCCGCACCGGACACCGCTACACAATTGGCGAGTAAGGAAAAGCAATTAACTTGTGCGACAATACTTATTCATAGATATCATGACATATTAGAAAATCATATTATAACTTTAATTGACTTTTTATAGAGTAAATTCAAATGAAGGATAGCGCCTTTTGTTCACTTTTTATCGCCACTTGACAGATGCGAGCTCAAAGAAGCCGGTGTCGAAAGTTTTCAGAGTTAAATATACTTTGAAAGAAAGTCATTTATCTCGTTTAACAAAAGTCCTCTTGAGAGTTCGTGCAATACAATTGTCTCTGATGTTTCACTTCCTTTATACAAGAAGTAAAACCAAACCAAATGAAGCGAAATGAGACACTATTCTTTCACCACAATAACCGAGATCCATTTGATTTCATTTACATACTCAGTCCCTCAAACTTATTTGACCAGGTCGAGATGGAACTTTTATAGTAGTTCTGTCAGAAAACGTGTAAAATGTATACGAGATGAGACCTCGGCCACAGAAAATAACGCACAAAATGGCGAGTGATTAGTAAGTAACTAGCACAAAAAAAATGTGTCAGAGCAATGTGCGGTCTGCACCCACAAGAATCGTGCCGACCCGTGTTCAAAACTCTTGGTATACTACCACTACCAGCACTTTATATTTAATGAATAAATAAATAAATAAATAAATAAATAAATAAATAAATAAATAAATAAATAAATAAATAAATAAATAAATAAATAAATAAATAAATAAATAAATAAATAAATAAATAAATAAATAAATAAATAAATAAATAAATAAATAAATAAATAAATAAATAAATAAATAAATAAATAAATAAATAAATAAATAAATAAATAAATAAATAAATAAATAAATAAATAAATAAATAAATAAATAAATAAATAAATAAATAAATAAATAAATAAATAAATAAATAAATAAATAAATAAATAAATAAATAAATAAATAAATAAATAAATAAATAAATAAATAAATAAATAAATAAATAAATAAATAAATAAATAAATAAATAAATAAATAAATAAATAAATAAATAAATAAATAAATAAATAAATAAATAAATAAATAAATAAATAAATAAATAAATAAATAAATAAATAAATAAATAAATAAATAAATAAATAAATAAATAAATAAATAAATAAATAAATAAATAAATAAATAAATAAATAAATAAATAAATAAATAAATAAATAAATAAATAAATAAATAAATAAATAAATAAATAAATAAATAAATAAATAAATAAATAAATAAATAAATAAATAAATAAATAAATAAATAAATAAATAAATAAATAAATAAATAAATAAATAAATAAATAAATAAATAAATAAATAAATAAATAAATAAATAAATAAATAAATAAATAAATAAATAAATAAATAAATAAATAAATAAATAAATAAATAAATAAATAAATAAATAAATAAATAAAAAAAAAAGTAGATAAGCAATACGGGAATGGCCTGACATTTCTTGAAACTAATTCATATAGAAAGCAACTGTTTTCAAAGCCAGTAGAGAATGGCGAGATCTGTGTCAATCGGGATAATAAATAATGAATTAGAGTATGTTGCCTGCAGACCGTTCACAATGGCGACTTGTCTCCTCAACTTAGGTGAAAAGCTCGTTGTCATTTCCTGTGTCAAAGTTTGATGCTTATCTCCTTTGCTAACATCTCACAGTTTTTATTATGTAAGCTTTGATCTGTTTAAAAGTTCGTCTCAGATAAAGGTATCTTAGAACAAATTCGCGTGTCACATTACTTTTAGTGGCTTTCTTTTTGTAACTTTTTTAATTACACGATTGGTCTGATGATATTATGACTAGGTACATATGTACCTATAGAAATTGTTGTTATCAACAATACATAATGTGAAACACAACATCGAGGATACCACAACTGAGTATTCGAATCTCATCTTTTTGCTGAAACCGTCGTGACATATACATGCAAATATAAATATTATATATATTGTTCACAGGGAAGAGACCTTACATTTCTTATGCTTAAAGTACACAAACTTGAAACTCTGCGGTAAACGAAACTCCAACAAAACTTGCATCGTTAAATTAACTTTTGAACAAGTTTTCTGAAACTTCCGTGCTCGAGTGAGAGCTAATGAAATTTTATTTCATATTCTTCTTAAGCTAGACTTTAGGAAATATCTATTTATCGACTTAAATACTGTTATGTTGAAAATAACCGTACAATGTTTTTTTACATAAATTTATACGTATTGATATAAACAAGCGCGAGATTGCGCGGGATCAAATGATTATTAATATTATTATGTGATATTTTGTAAGATTGTTGCAATTTGCAACGACTATTCTGGCTATTCTATTTCATATTATCAATAAGGTAATGCGCCGGTCCGAGTTTTCAGACACCCCGTTCTCCGAACACGGTCGCGAACGCGAAGCTCAATCGCCGGATATAAAATATTATTTACGGAGAAAATATTGCACAATAAGTGGAACGACGCGATCCGCGCCTCTCCATGTATATTTGTTGCAGAAATACATAGTGATACAGCGTCGCGTCGCCGTGTTCAATGCATACGTAAGCGATGCGGCTCGCACATCGCACATCGCACAGCTTTGAAGACACTCTTCCAAAATAAAAATAGAGTTTTATAAACGTGCTGTTCCCTCTTCATGTCAGTTTCTAGAAGCTGTTTGCTTTCAAGGCAGTCTAGTTATTTTATTTATAATAGCGATAGGTAAAGGTAAAGATGCTATATTCTCGTTAATAAACAAAACCAAGCGTACACATTATACTTAGGTACGTTTGTTTTGTTCTGTTATGCTCCTAACTCCACTCCTAAAAATGTTTTTTCTAATTTCATGATTAGTGCGCACGGGGATATAAAATGCACGATTCATTCATAAGTCAATCAAAACGCTGGTCTTTAGTAAAGGTATTATGAAAATGAATAGACAATAGCTGTCAGCGAGCAGGTTGCCAGTTGCAAGACTGATCAATGTTGGCAGATAGTCTTGCAAACATGTCCCGTCCAGCTGTCGATGGAGGAATTCGGAAGAGGGAGGGAACCTCTTAATTTTTTTAGGCAGCAAAGCACCACAGAACTGCATTTTTTCTTTATTTTTGGGTCTAGATTCCAGGCCCTTAAATGCGATTTGTATGAATCCTAAACATCACAATCGCTAAGAAAATTAAAAATATTACATTTAAGTTCTTCTCTTTGTTTGAGCGAAATAACCAAAGCACATCATTTTAACATTTATTTATCCAATTTACGGGAAGCATGTGTGGGGAATTTCAATTCCCCTCAGCCAGTAATCGAAAAACATTTGCGGAAATGCTGCGAAAAAATGAAGGCTGCGTCCCAACTGGCGCCCATTGATTTGCTTTCAGTTTTACTCTCCTCCGTCCCCGCCCAGCCCCCTGTCGCCTTCTCAGGCCTTTAAACATGAGGAAAAACATTGCGGAATTAAAGAATTATTATTAGAAATTAATAATTTTATCTGAAATAGAAAAAAAACAATAAAACACCAGACTATTATTTGATTTTGTATCTCAATGTAACCAAAAAACTTAACCTCGAAGGCTAATTCTAACGCAATCACCTCGACTCGCCTCGACTGGTCAGTAACGTAGTATCAACGCCACCCATCGTCTTAACCGTCTGTGACTTAGCCAAGTGCAGTGAATTATTTATCGGTTATTTAGTACGTCGCTCTCTTCCTATACATGTAACAATCCTTGGTATTCATTCTCATTCAAGTTTGAAGCTCTCTTGTTCATAATGGAATCGATCGTTTCGCCTCATAGGAAGACATACGATTTCAAAAATATCAAGTAAAGTAATGTTATCCGCTTCATAGGAGATATTTACGCTTTGCTTGAAACGAAAGGTTTGCGAATGTCCTCGGGGACTCTTCTACTGTCATGACAGCCCAACGAATTAAATAAGTGCGAACAAGTGATACATCTTCGAAGGCGCGGCGCGAGGCAATGGCCGGCGGCGGCGGCGGCGGCGCCAGATAGAAGTGTCAATTTAGTGCATAATTCATTCGGAGAGATATATATTTATTGTGATAATAAGTACCTGTATTGTTTTTGTATATGTAGACAATAGTTGGTGATCAAGGGTCGTTAAGTCGAGGTCGCCACGAGTGACGTTCGATCAGTTTTTGCGTGTACCTAATTTAGTTGGAGGTTTGCCGGCCGACGACAGCGATACTCCATCGAATTGAGCTACGGCTAATCTAACTTGACATTTTTTACGACGACCCGAGGTAGTAATCAAAGGAATCTGTCAACATTTAGGTTTTTACGATCCTTCCTTAAATTACATTCCTTATTTCCAACTTCGCCGTTCAGTTGACTTGTCTTTTATTTCATTCGATTTCTAATTATTGTAACAACCTTAGAATTAGTTTAATTGATCTGAGTAAAAGCAACAATTTTGCAACTTAATATCGCGCGTTCGAGCGTTTCGAAACGATTACGGCCAAAAAAATGTTATAATAAAGTATCATTTTAAAAACTTTTTTGTTAAAACTTTATGATATTTGAAAAATACTATACCAAGAACAAACTGTTCGACCTTAAAGAGATCTGAAGCATCTGCGGGTCGAGTCACACTATTCCAGTTACTTCTACTACTACTGAACTTCGATTTTAACGTTTTATTTCGAAATGCGTAATTAATTATGACTGGAGGAGTAAGGAAGATGAGCAGCGAGTGACACCCGGCAGAGGGCGCGGCCATTAGCGCCGCTTAATTAACCTCCTTTGGCTGCGTGTACGTGACGTGAACAAATGGCCGCGGAGTACGGCACGAGAGTCGCGGCACATTGGAACACTATAGTCTGCCTAACATCCACCGACAGCCAAAAGCGTACTAAACATCCTCTTATTACTTTTGCTTGATGACTGTGGAATGGAACGTAAACGAAATTAAATGGTTTCTAAGCACCTAACGTGACAACGGGGGTCGCGGGTAATCAGCCGGGAACACAACATCCACACACAATAACACAACACTCACTCAACTCATTCAAAATTTTAAACCAGCGGCTTAAGAAGATAAACCGCAATTTCAGCTTACATTCATTTAGCTCTTAATTTCAGAAAAATTCGGCAGTTTTCGAGTTATAACTTAAATTAAACTAAAGTTTTTGACCAATTAGTCAAGTCGCGAGAGTGCGTGGCGACCTGGCGACCCGCTCCCGTTCTCCCACCTAGCTGCCCTTTCACACGTCCACCGTCACGAAACCGTCGCAATAGCTTTTTCTTTAATTTCAGCATAACCTTCACATTGCTTGACCTCTACTCTAAAACAATTCCGCCATTTATTTTATTTAACAGCGCCCAGCTGTTTCCCGCGAACAACATATTTGTTTTGTTCTGACTGACAAACAGTTGGACGCACTTGTCAAACCGGTTGATTAGAAATGTGCGAGTACAGACATGTTGAACACGTCGTCGTGCGCTCACGGTCAATTGGTGACAATACCTAAGAGCTCGTAAACATGCAAATGCTTAACGCATGCAAAAAACTCGCGTCAAACGTGTGTGTATGCTTAGTGCTTCACTCAGTGATTGCTGCTCTCAGCTGTTCACACATCACCTACACCAACTCCTACTTTGTTTAAAAAGTTTTTATTGGTTGGTTGACTGCACGCACATCTTTGCATTTCAAAATTAATTCACTTCTAAATTAATTTTATATTTTAGGACATATAACATTACAGAGTCAGCGCATGAGGGTTATGCTTTGGGAATATGAAAATTGATAATCTACATGACGGATTAAAAACTCAATCGTAAAAGTAAATAAAAATTGTACAACTACAAGGCTATGTCGTAAACAACTTAATGTATTCGAGTTCACGAAGTACTCGTAACTAGAACTGCTTACGTAAACGAGGAAGGTAGACGCAAAAGGGATGGCACGATCGCGCGGTATGTAGGTTAGGCGGTGAACAGGTGTGGGGCCGCGGGCTCCGGGGCTCGCGGGTGTGAGGCCCGCTAGGGGGGCGCGATGTCAGAGGGGGTCAAAACGTGCAGTGAACTAGTAGAGCGACGCGCGCGCGCAGTCTGCGCGCCGGGCACTCGCGCGCACCATGGCGCTCGCACTCTTCACGCGCAAGGAAGTCGAGAGCCGTAACACGAAGGAGGACGCCGTGATCATTATCGACAATGTGGTTTGCGACGTGACTCACTTTCTGCTCGACCACCCCGGTGGCATCGAGGTACTGCTCGACAACGCCGGCAAGGATGCGTCCAAATGCTTTCACGATGTCGGGCACAGCGAGTACGCGCGCGACTGGATGCGGACGTTCGCCATCGGCGAGGTGGTGCCGGAAGAGCGGCGGGCGGTGCTGCCGTGGCCCGTAGCTGGAGACGAGACGCAGGCGCCGGCGGCGCAGTGGACGGCGCGCGGGCTGGCGGACGCGTGCGGCGCGCCCCTGGTGTTGGCGGGGTGCGCCGCGCTGCTGTACATGTACCTGTTTGCGTAGAGGCGGCTTCGTTGTTGCGGGGATCTGGAGCCGCGTCAACACTGACGAGACGCGACGCCTCCATTGCTCGAGCCGGTGACGGAGGTCGATATATCTATTATATCGTACATTTCAAAACATTTCGATGTTTGTGTTTAGTTGAAAGTCGGTGACCGGGATATATGGAGCTAGTTTAAGTATATGCTATTATATATTTCTTATAAATGGGTTTGTCCTCTTTTATAATTACTTATAAATACCTTATCTCCATTTAAATCTATAAACTTTTCAACGTTATTTCTTTTAGTTTGAGTAGGCATTCGACCTTGTACTTTGGAATATGACTGCGCACATTCGTTTACATGACTACTATAAACATTTCCATACATATTATTATAGGTAATTTTATACGAAATGATCGTTACAAACCTGCAATGATCTTTGACCACATGCTGTAACATTGTAAATGTGGTTGCAAGACGAGTGGCTGCGCGGCCGTCACCTTGTCGTACCCTAGTTCCGCAAGTCGCTCGCAGACCCGCGTCTCGCGAGCCTGCGCAACTCCACACCGACTGACAGGCTCGCTGCCGTGTCACCTACATGAATTAAACAGCATTGTAATAATTATAACTGAATAATTCATTATCTGTCTTGGATGGGTGGTGGGGATCAAGAATGCATATCGGCCGAAGCGGCGGCGCGCGCCAGCCGCAGTAACCGCACGACCACTGAGTGATACGCACGACATGGAGACCAAGAAGTTCACCAGGAAGGAGATCGCCGAGAGGGATACCAAAGCACAGACGGTGTTCGTTATAGCCAACAAAGTGTACGATGTGAGCAAGTTCGTCGACGACCACCCGGGCGGGCACGAAATCCTCGTGAACGTGGCCGGCAAGGACGCTTCGGAACAGTTCGAGGACGCCGGCCACAGCCTTGACGCCAAGGAGTTGATGCAAAAGTACTACATAGGTGAGGTTGTGGAGCAAGACAAACGGCAAACGCTCGATCGCACCGTGAACTGGAACCTCCCGCCGCCGACCGAGGACTCCGGGAGCGGCCTTCTCTCCTCGTGGAAATTCCCCGCCGCACTGGGCCTGCTGCTCACCCTCCTCTACACCTATATCTCCGGATAAACTTTACTCTTCAACATTTTAATGTCTAAATAAACATCAGACCGTAATATCTCTGTGATAATCCTGTCCTCGCAGCCGGCTGCGAACCGGCTCTGTTTTAATAGGCTGTTTCAATCATTTTGGTAAAGATCAGATGCGTGCTGCGCAGTGCTTCTCGCTACATCTAATATTGGAAAGAATAGAATAGGACGTATAATAGTCTTTTATTACCACACATGCTTTAAAAAGCTCATTATAAATTGGCAACAGGTGACAAACTCAGCTAACTCACGGATCGCGCACACAGTTCCTGTGCTGGTTTTCATCTCGCCCCTTCACACAAACTATACCCTCAAAATATATTGTGTTCTGCGCAGCGACTTATCCAATTTTCCGAGCCGCCATGATCATTGGAATGTTTTACACTCGGCTTTATAATAAGTATATCACATCATATAAGTATAATATATACTCGTAACATGTAACATATATCTTGACGTGAAACAGTGTATTTTTATTTTTATTGAACTGTTGTGATGACAATAAAAGTTGTGTTTAAAAACCGCTGACTTTTTCTGAAAATCCTTTAAATAATGTGTCTATTATTAAAATTAACGTTTTGTTAACTGTAATCCCTAGACAAGAGTACCAGGCGCTATAGGAGATAAATTTAGAACAATTACAGTGTTCAATTCAAACCGAGGGTGTGTACTCGTGGGAGGCTTACATCTTTTGATTTATCAAATCAATATTAGTAATACCTACTCAAAGACGTCGCCAGCCCCCGATCTGGGGGTGCAGGCTGATGATCAAGAGGCAGCTGCCCCGCTCTGCGACGCGCATAGTAACACTCGATATACCTAAACAAAAACCACAAAACTTTTGGAACAAATCCGTGGTAAAAACTATAAGTTATTGGTAAATATTAGGATTCACCGGAGTTTAGACCTTTACAGTAACATCAACACTAAAAACAAAATCATGAACTTTATGAAATAATGTGATAATAAACCAAGAACTGATAAGACATTATCAAGTTTTGTGTAAACAGTTATGTATGTACGTAGCTATGTGTTTTGGACAATAATAATGAATATTCTTTATTACAAAAATACCTTAATCACCTATCTAAATGACACTGTCATTACTTTCAAAGTGCCGTTACTAGTTAAACGAATTTAAACTGTATTATTTAAACTAAAAAGTGATTATTGAATGACCTAGGCGGCAGTGCTCGTTTGGACGCTGTTCTGTTTTCATATTATATAGTACAGGCATTAAGGCGCGAATACAAAAGCTAGTAACATCGAGTAGTAGCTTGTATGCCACTGGCATGTGCCTTGGAAATTAGGAAAAGCGATTTCTATGGTTATTGACGGCGGCCGCCAGAATGCTAACTCCCCTTAAGCCAACAACTCTCGACATCGGACTATATTCAATTGACAATTAGAGCAGCGTTTTTATAATTATTGAGGGTAGATGCTAGAGGGGGTGGAGCCGTCGCGTTATAATAATGTAAAACGTTACACCGACCGCGGCTTCAGACCGCGGAGGGGGCGCAGGTGTGCACACGTCATAACGTTGCCGCAATCGGCGCACCCGCACAACGCTTTCGTAGCTCGCACCCCCACGCGCAGCACCATGGCGCCCGTGCGTTTTACCCGCACTGAAATCGCGCAGCGCAATTCGGAGGACGACGCGGTGGTCGTCATCGACAACGTGGTGTGCGACCTCACACGTTTCTTGCTCGATCACCCCGGAGGCGTTGAGCCGCTCATGGAGCTCGCCGGCAAGGACGCCTCGCACGCTTTCCACGAGGTCGGCCACAGCGAGTACGCGCGCGACTGGATGATGACTTTCGCCATCGGCGAGGTGGTGGAGGAGGAGCGCCGCGCGGTGTTGCCGTGGCCGCCATCCGTCATTGAAGAGCAGGCCGAGGAGGCCGCGCGACGCGCGCTAGCCGGGCCGGAGCGCAGAACGGTGTGGTCCTCGCCGGTGCTACTGGCAACCCTCCTCGCGCTGCTTTGCCTCTACTCGTACCTCTGGCCGCAGGAGCCGTAGCTGCATGCGACACCGCGCCGCAAACATTGAGGTTCACCTCGTTTCGCTACAAGGTATCATTACATCTTTTTAGCAGTGCGCAGCGCGCGACGAATCGCTCGCCGATCGCCAGCCGTCGACCGTTAGCCCCCATCTTGTCCGATCGACGAGGTTTACATAAACTGTTAGGCAATAGGTACAAAAGCGATACCATACGATAGCAAACAATAACACAGATTAAATCTAGGTGAATGTGTCGAATTCTCCGCATCTGGTTGTTTAGACGAGTGATTGATCTTCATTATGCTCTGCACGTCTCTGCAACTGTACCTATTCTCTTTTATAACTTTTTAGTATAAAGCATGACACGCATGATGCATCCGGTTTGTCTTTGTGATAGAATACTCGCTGTCCCATTTCGAATACATTATTATAGTCCTTTACTATACATCTTTGGACCTTAGTTCTCTAATCCGTAGAGTACTCTTTTACAAAGAAAACTGTGATATGCACGTCCTCACCTATCTTTCAAATATATCATATCACCTGCAGCGTTGAATTAAAAAACGCAGTCATGCTTTGTATATTAAACAATATTGTGTTGACTATCGGTGAATAGTTTCGTAAGAATATAACTACTAGTATTACATAATAATTACATCAACCCTCAACAACTTGCAATTTTTGCTGCTAATCCCTAACATAATTTTCTTTTTTTTAATGTGTAATTGACATCAGACAACGCACAAATAAAATATTTTAGTCCGTGTGCTCATTGACGTGTACAAGTATTTTGCTAGCTAAATAACGCTTGTTTTATAAATATATTCCGTACCTACATTGTATATGGTATATGTGACATTTTTAAATAAATTAAATGTAATATTGTAATGTGCCTTGAAATAAACTTGTGTTATCAATGTTGTTTTATTAGTTTATATTCAAAAAAAGTGTAAACATTGTTTTACCCCACCCCCACCCCCCATCTCCCCAATGGTCCAACGAGACTAAAGTCACATACAAAAAACCACAAACCCGGATCCCCGCCTCATGGGGAGATGTGGTGGAAGCCCACAATGTGAACATTTAAAACAGTGCCCTCTATGCTTCTATCTAAACAATACGATTTTTTTATCTTGGGTAATACCTCATAGCTCCAAAGAGGCACTTCCTAATTCAGAACAGCTTAACGTTTGTTGCTGAAATTTGCCGTAGATGTGCAACGAAGTCTGGAAAACACATAGGCTTGCTAATTAAGTATTCTTTTAATTCGCGGGCGACATTTAGTTCATGGTAATTTTTCGTGAGTCAACGAAAACTGATACTAACCGTTTACTCTTATTATAATTACTAGTTCGACCCTCGCGCCCCCCTCCTTCCCCCCGTTGTAGCATCGCGTTTGTACCAAAATGGTGAAATCAAATAGGTACAAAATTGCAGACTTATAATCCGTCCGCGTACAAAAGTCTCTGCTGATACTGACACTGCTGTCGAACATTCCAGATTATAGATACCTACAACATTCGATAAAAATGTTGTGATTCATGATAATAATAATCTAACTTTGTAGCGACTGTCTTTCACTGTCGATTTTATAGAAACCGTGTACATTAAAAAAATATTAATTTTGACAAAAAAGAAACACGACTTGAAAAAATTACAACATGCCACTCACAACTCACAACTCGCCACTTGAGAATAATGAAGCCCTACATTTTCACTATTTTCTATTTTCACTACTTATATCTTGACTAAACTTAAACCTATATAAAATGAGGGTATAAATGTCTTCAAAAATTAAAATTCTTAACATTTGATGTAGTAATAGCGTTTTCCTTATTTCTGCTACAATGGGCGTATTACATACTTTAATCAAAACCATAGTCTACAACAAAGATATTTAACATAATGTATCAACTATATTATATACCACGACTTCGCCCGTGTGGAGTTTTAAAGTTCAAAACTTACGTTCGCCCCTTTTTTCAACCTATCACCTAAAGTATTAACTTAGTAGTAATCTACGTAATAATAGAAATTTACCGATGCCAGATTCCTGATTTCTAAGTCCGGTAGCTTGTGAGCTGATTTTTCGGTTCCCTTATTGTATTGTGTTCGCGATATCTTCTAGACTGAGTCCAATTTAATTACTGTAAAGGACAATTTTATTCTACATTAAATTCTCAAATACAATCTCTCTACAAGTTTTTCCTCTTTATAATATTAGTATAGATATAGATAGAGATATAGATTTGATCCTCTTATTTTGAAACTTAATGTATAATTGATTAGTTAAATCAATATTTTACCGTACATTTAGTTGTGTTCGCCGCGCCCGTAGCCGCTCCGCTCCTCGTCGGTGCGCGTACCTTTAACTTATCGTGCCGGTAAAGGGTGATAAGTTTTTAATCATTGAAGCGGCTACATCATGATGAGGACAGCAATATTATATTACTGTAGGTATAGTGTATAAGAAACACCGACTTTAAAGTAAAGTACAAACGCAAAAGTATGTAGTAAGCTGTAATTATTACGGAGGAGTACATGGCCTTACTTCTAGTTACACTTGCGAGGGGCATCTGCAGCGAGTAAACACGTTTCTTACCTTGCACAGGCACTTTACAACACACATCTTATCTTACTAATAATACAAATGCGAAAGTTTGGTTGGACGAATGGATGTTTGTTAGAGTTTGTAGCCGAAATTGCTGAATGGATCTCGATGTGGAACTAAAACATAATCTGGAAGAACATATGTTCTTACTACTAGTTACTACGCAGACGAAGTCGCAGGCGAAAGATAGTACAGAATTATGGAGGGATAGATATAGAAATTGCTATATAGTTTCCACGTCCTAGTATCCTAATAATACTTTCCCTTCCCCTTCCCTTCTCATCCATTGGTTTCTTGCGTAGAGCGTTTCAATATTTTTGGCGCGTGACCTTGAGTTGCGCTATGTACTACGAAGTATGATGATATGACATTCATGTTGTGTCCCAACATGGTTAGCGTCGTCGGACGCCGGCGAGCGGACACGGCGCGGCGGCTCACTTCGGCGCTGTCATCGTGAACAATCGTTGTCAAAAATAAACAGCAATACATGCCGCCGCACGATGATACGGCACGAAATAAGTTTTAAGGAAGTTGGAAAATACTAGAAACATTTAAGCTGCTACTAATTACATGTTTATCTTCTAGTGGTATTCTTTTTTATGCGAGCAATTGCAGAAGCAAAATGTTGCAACATTATAATATAACACATCGAGCGGGCTCGAGCTGAAGCCCCAGTGAGGAGAGCCACGACATACATACATACATGCACACAACAGAGAAACTGAGACGCGACGCTCAATAATAATTTTCGTCTTATTTACTAGCTTGGGTTACTTAAAAGAAATAAAATGACTGACACACAGACAGTAAAACGATATATTCATATGTATATATGTACATCAATTAAACAATGACGCGTCGATTTTAGATACTGTGGTTATGTTATCTGGTGGCGTAACGAGTGGTCGAGTGGTGGGGCGCGGTGGGGCAGAGCGGCCGTGAGTAGGTGCCGGCGGCCGCGCCAGCCGCACTGACAGTCCCCGCGCCGCCGCCGAGTAAGAAGCTCGCGACACGACACAACGCAACGCAATACTACATGGAGACCAAGAAGTTCACCAGGAAGGAGATCGCCGAGAGGGACACCAAAGCAGAGACGGTGTTCGTTATAGCCAACAAAGTGTACGATGTGACCAAGTTCGTCGACGACCACCCGGGCGGGCACGAAATCCTCGTGAACGTGGCCGGCAAGGACGCTTCGGAACAGTTCGAGGACGCCGGCCACAGCCTGGACGCCAAGGAGCTGATGCAAAAGTACTACATCGGGGAGGTGGTGGAGCAGGACAAGCGGCAGACGAGCGGCCAGAACGTAAACTGGAACCTGCCGCCGCAGACCGAGGACTCCGAGAGTGGCTTTCTCTCCTCATGGAAATTCCCGGTCGCTCTGGGCCTGCTGCTCACCCTCCTCTACACCTACCTCTTCGGATAAACTTTACTTTTTAACATTGTGTTAGGGCCGGTGCAGCTGTGTCATTGTATTGCTCCGGGTGAGTGGGGGCGGACAACGCCACGGACCGGTTCTTCGGCGTCGGGCGGCCGGTTCTTGCCCTCGCCTTGCGTGTCTGTAAATAAATTGCGTTTGCGCATTGAGGACGAACGAGTGCTTGTCATTATCTTATTAAGTATTGTTTTGTTCAAGTTTTATACCTGCCGATATTATGTAACCGATAATAAAGGTAATTTTGTTACGTTACTTTTGCGTATTAATATTCTTATTATGCATGTGTATGATACCAATCCATGTTGTACACGATGCATCTCAAAGTTAATTTAAACAATTGTCGGTCTGTAGGTCAGAGATTAAAAAATATATAGACCGAGCATAGTTCACACTTCACTTGAGATATTTTTCACATAATCTTCACTAGCGCTATCTGTTAACAGCCTCGAAACCACATGTCAACGTAAATAATTGTATTTAGTTTAATTGTCAATAGGTGTTATTAACTAATATTTAATTTAAATGTTTATATTTTGTAACGTAAGATGAAACTTATAATAATTTTGTAAAATGTCAATACAAGGATACTAGGTGGCGTACTAATCTTGACAACTAATATTGATAATTGTTGATTAACTGTCAGCGATGTTACCGGTGAAAAAATTTTGGACACTGCCTTTTTTTTCCGTTTTTTGTTTATACGTCGTTCTTCTGTGCAGCACAGCACGGCACTGTGTCACGCTCCAGCGCGTTGTTCAACTTTGATCCACATTCAAGGGAACAAAAACAGTTTATCAAACTGAAAAAAAGCGTCTTCGTAACAAAACATATTTGAAAACAATAATACGCTAACATGTTTATAATACAATTAATTTTCTTGTAGATTTGCTTTGTTATTTTGATCGCTATTAGCAAAGGTCGCCACATGTACAATCTATCTACTTATACAGTTAATAAAATTGCACTGTCATATAGCTACGTGTATCGTACACACATGATATACCTACGTAATATCGATGTTTAAATTGTCTGTCTGTCCGTAATCCGCAAGACCGAGTTAGTTTCGGGTAATCCGGATCCGGAACGCCTGGACCGATATCTTGGCGGCTCGAAACATCATACGAGTCGCTGCGCAGAACACAATTTTAAGTATAGCGGGCTTAAAGGGATGCGGGGGAAGGGCAGTGCACAGCGCGCCGATGACCTTGGGACATAATGATATATTTGAAATAGCTGATATATACGGGAGTATATTAAACCATTCTTTTTTTTAATTTTACGTAAACGAAGTCGCGAGCAACAACAAGTTGTGTATAAAAATGGTTATGTAAACAATAAGTTTCGTTCCTATACATTAACAAAACACTTGTACTTGTTGCAGTAATGCTGTGCATCATAAATGAGTTATTTCTTTGCTATAGTGAAGAGCCGCACGGCCTCGATCCTGGGGTCCACTAATTGATATGTACATATAGTGAAGCGCGTGCGTGGCGGTGGCGGTGGCGAGTTGCCCGCGCCGCGACCGTCATCACGATACGTCTCATATTCAAGGTGATTGCTCTTCAAATAAGTCATCTCTGCTCATACAATCATTGATTATTGTAAATCGTTTTTACATTTTCTTTATGATGTTGATCCGACCACCGCACCGCCACCACTTAATAATATTATGTACTAAAAAAATCATATCCGCATAAATAGTAGGTAATTACTGATTAACGTTTTCAAAAGGCCAGGTTGCTGTGTCATGCTAAGTAGCAACTAAATAAAGAGGTAATTTTGTATTGCACCCATTGGTTTAATAGTGCTGTGCCGGAGGTTGAATGTGTTTTATGTTGCTACTGTTGTAAAAACAAAACGCCCTTCTTCTTCTTCTCCTTCTTCTTGCGCCATAGAGTATGGAGGTAAACGAGGCCGGCTGATGAATTATGTTCTGTTTAAATCTTTGCCAGGGTATCTGTGCTTTTCCCGAGTACAAACAAAACATACCGTTGAGTCTGTATAAATAGTAGGAGTAAGAATGTATATGATACTAGCATTTGCCCGCGATTCCGTCCGCGTGGAATAAAAAAACTAAAGTGGGCCTATCTGTTCTTCCAGACTACACTCTACGTCAGTGCCATATTTCATTGAGATCCGATCAGCCATTTTGGCTACAAACTCTAACAAACTTCCTTCAATCCATCCATCCATATAAACTTTCGCATTTATAATATTAGTAAGATTACCTGCGACATACGTGTTGGCTGGGGACTTAGGGTAATACGTGGTATTGTCATCGCTGGCCGCTAGTTGACTAAATGACAGGCTAACACGCTGCACCACTAATTTAATTTTATCCCCACAACTTATCAACATTCTGTACTAACTTCGTCGCTCCTACGAAGTGCAAATGATCGTCCCTCTAGTGACGCTTTCTTTCAGCGCTGCGAAGCAACAATACAATAACCTATGGGTTTAATACTTCGCAGGGAAGGCCGGATATCTTTAGTACTGCGGAGCAGCAGTAGAGGTGCAATACCAATTAATTTATAATAATTACTGGCAACGTGGACAAAAAAATACCTACATAAATAATTGGCAATCATCTAACATTGCGATTTACTTAAATGTTGTGCAATATAGATAGAAATAATCATTAACATCACGGATTTTTTTGAATTAAAACAAATCGAATGATTAGTTATCAATGTAGTGGTAGGTTACCTAGGTGTAGGTTGTAGAACTGGCCGGGCCGTAGCGTGACATCATAATGATCTTAGTGACTTAAGTAACTCTTTAAAGAAAATTGACTAGCACGAACTGGCAGTGGCCAGTGGCCAGTGCCTACGACGAGACGTGGCCTGACCAGATCAACGCATCATGAACAATCAGCGGTTTTGGACAAGGGACTAAACGCACGCTTACCTTATAATATGACCTAAAATGATAATATCATAAAAAGAAGTTACACCATTACTCGTACATTCCAACCGCGGGGCGGCGATATAGTTTTGTTTTTGTCACGATATTTTGCCCACGATCCCACAAAATATTAAGTGGTGATGTGACCGAAAGTAGTGCGCGCTAACTTCGTAAATGACTATTCACCGAACTCTTAAAGACACACTTCAAATGTAAGCGGAAACACTGCGCCGCGCCGTCGACTTGAGCCAACCTATAGCTAGAGATATTTAGATATGCAAGTACAAAAAATGAAGTCTCGCTCAGTTACGCTTAGACGAGGTTTAAACTAAACCCCATCCTTGTAAAAAACGGCTAGTGTTGTAACAATTGTACTATGTTGCACTATGCTTTACTGCGGTGTGTTTGTGTGTGTGTTCACTGTTATCTCTGATTTATCAGTCATTTGGAGATAAGAAAATATGTTATTGTACAAGTACGATTATGTGTGGTAGACGACAAGGCAGTGGAATACGTATGTGTATATTATGTTAGTGTAATAACACCAAATGCAGTAAACACTATAACATTTACTTGTAAAACCTAACATTCACCAGCTAGGTATGAGAAAACTGTGAAACATTATATGTTATTGCTTAAATTGGACTATTTACTACCATTTACATGGTATATCTCAATATACTACAAGCTTCAAAGAAATGGAAGAGGTCGATAAACTAAACCAGATAAGCCAATACAAAATATCATTTATAATAATTTATATCATTATTTCGTTTACGTTATTTTAAAAGTTTTATTATATTAAAAATATAATGTTTATTGACATTTACCGTGTATTTAAAGAAAGTCTTATGATTCACCGACAGAACGGTGGTGAATGCTCGAAATAAGTATAGATCACTTAGCTTTTAAGACACTTATCATAATTTAGTTTTTGGTAAAGCGTAGGAGTTCGTCCTTTTCCAATATCATATTACAAAAACAAAGCCTCATAGCTGGAAACGTATGAAATACAATAAAAACACACGACCTGTTGACGACCATATCTTATCAACAGTCATTGTATTAAGTAGGTACAAGTAAGTACAAAGTGTGCTCGTTATCTGTTCGTGTACACACCACTGATACGATCTACCATTTGTGATATATATTACATTTTGTTTGTTAATTAGGTGCTACTTCACACCGGCCCACAGTGTTTCGCATTGTACGAGGAGGTAGGCCAAAAACCCAAAATCTAAATTGAAGTGTTGTAATATTTGAAAAATAACAAAAGATAGACATTTACATTTACATTTACGTTTAAAGTGAATAGAAATTATATTCAATGTATGGTTTAGTCATAATAGTCGTAGTAAAACTAGTCATTTGTTAAATATCGGTTTAGTTGAGAAAATTAGCATTAACTTTGAAATCAGAGTATTATTCCAGTATAATAATAAATAGAGCGTCGGTGGCTCAGTGCTTCAAGCACTTCACTTGTTATATACAGGTCTTGGGTTCGAATCCCGCCATTTACCACTGTCATTTTCATTTTTCGAATTTCATATGTTTACAACAATACATTATGTTAAATAAAACATGTTTTCAACTTACCCGACGTACCTGCACATATCGGCGAAGAACTTAAAAGATATGTGTGAAGTGAACCAACCTGCAGTTGGCCAGTGGCCAGCGTGGTTGACTGCGGCCTTGTCACCCCTAACTTAGGGTAGGCTCCTCCGAGCCCTTCAGTGGACCTCTAACTCCTATATCTCTCGTTGCGAATTTCGAACCAAACCTACATGGACATAGAAAATGCCATAAAAGCAATCGCTAGTATAGTGCCACAAGGCTCTTGTGGCACCTTTTTGACATTGACAGGGTGGCGCCTCTGAGCATTTAGGGTTACCAGCAAGGTAATATGTCCGCATTAAAGGGAAATTCTTTCCTTTTGAAAACGAAAACGCAAATTGTAAAGGAAATACTTGTACCTTGCAATGTAACTAGGAAATGCGCCGGACTTCGTTTGTCGGTTAGAAGACTCTATAGTTAAAGAATCTTTGTAGCAAACTTTTAGCAATGCACTCTCTTGAGACAGTTAGGGAAGTAATAGTCTTAACATAATAGAAACGCCTTACTTAGCGCCAGTCTACAGAATAATAGAAATCTTAATGATTGTTTGTTGTTTACAATTAACGCACAGTACAAACTATGTGGTATGCACCGTTGTTTGAACGAAACGATGCGGTATAAAATCATCAGACAGCCAGTTTTTTGTTATATTTCTGAGTACGCACAGTAATTTCCTTATTACGTAAGTAAATAAGTATGTTAAAAACCAAAATCCTTGTTTATTTTGTCATGAAGGAAATACTTCCAGTTGCACAAAACACATTACAACTAAGGGTTCGGTCACTGCAATTTGAAATGAATAGGTAATAAAACAACTATCAGAAAAATATTTATAGTCATAAGTCAATTATTGTTTAACAATTTTTTGAAATTACCAAACTAATCATATTATACATGCGTCCCCTCGAGAATAGGGAATTTCTTGAGTTAACTAATGGTATCACATTTTCATTACAACTGACTCAAGATGATTCACATTTTCAAATGTAATTACTGGACCCCCTACTTCTTTTCCGCGATAAAAAATATCTCCCACTTTGAAGAAAACAAACCTCTCTGGTACTACTTTTAAACACTTTTATCACTTCTTTTCATGGAATAACATTAAAAAAACACACATAATACGTAAAGTAAAGAGGCGAAGTGAACTGACAAGCTATGTCACTATTACCCTGATATTAAATGTCACTTTTTATTTCATAAAGTTTGCCGGCTGCCAAAAGAATCTTGTAGGAGTATATACTCCGTACATTTAGTATATACCGTAACATTAGCAGCACTGATACAGATATCTGTATCAGTGCTGCTAATGTTACGGTAATTGCCGTGTTCTACGGCTTTCGGGCTATCGAATTACAAAACCTACGGTCTACGGCCGCAACCCTAACCCCGTCTACGGCTTTTTGAAGATCTAGAATAATTCATTGTTTTTTTTTTCAATAAATTCATTTTCAAATAGTTTTATAATAAAAGAAAAGTCGTGCTACGTCCCACCGATGACCTTTTCGCATACAAACATGGCATTTTAAACAATACACACGGCCGGGTAAACATTTTCATTGGCAACACTGAACTGTACGTATGTCTATAATCTGTGATCTTCAATCAAACCGTAAACAGTAAATAAACACAGTTTGTAGGTTAAGATATTGAAATATTAAACAGTTTTTTATAAATTACGTTTTTCTAAATCCTCTCCCGATCGAATATAAAATGAGGATTAAATGTACGTGACAGTTTTAATGCAAAGAAGAATATTTTAAACAAATAAATTTATTTTTATAAGGCTGGTACAGGGAAAGAAACTTTCGATATGAAACTGGTAAGAACAAACAGTTATTGTAAAGAAGCATTCGTTCTGACATATTCTATTCACAAAAAATATAAAAAGCAACGATGTTATTTACTAAAACTTAATAATAATTGACTAATAGTGGTAGAACCCGCTTTAACATCTTCGCACTGTAGGGCCCGCTCGCCCGGTGCAATACCACGACCACACAGAAAGTGGAAGCAATTCCGCGTTTCCTCTGATGAGAGCGCGAGTCGGAGGCCTTTTTTGGTATTGTTCCCTTGATTTGATTGTGGAGTAAAGGCATAAGAATAGGAAATATGCCCTATTTGTGCGTCACTTTCGCCGTCAATTAAGGGTAGCCAACACATCTGTAATTGTTGATGTATAGACACCCTATGGACAGCAGTCGCTTCGCCTTGTCGGCGAATTCAGGTGATCTCTCACTCATTTTCCTCTTTATAATACAAAAAGAACTCTGAAATAGTTAGGATTTGGTTCGAAATTAGTTTTATTAAGAAAGAAAATAAATAAAAATGCTACACAAAATTACCACTGAGAACAATTAACAATGAATATTAATGAATTTGAACAGCCTCAAAGTATGCATTTCAACATTCTTATGTTTATCTCAATTTTGGTGTTGGATAAAAATAAGATATACGTTAATCTGATGTTCATGTGGTGAAGGAAAACATCTTGATCCAACCTGCACATATTGGGTAAGAAATTAAAGATATGTGTAGTCAACAAATCCACACGGCCCCACTTGGCAAATTCAGCAACCGGGACTTCTCCAAATTCACATTATTCAGATAAACAGACAACTCATGATTTGCTTAACTTTCACCCTAGAATAAAAAATAGTACATACAGAAATTCTTGAATGATGTTAGATCTTAAGTCAAATAATTTCTTATTCCTTGGATGTGGGAGGTTAATGTTTATGTTATGGAAAGATGTTATTCCTTTTGCATTTGATAATTTACAAAAACATGTTGCAATACAAAGAAATCAGTATATCCTATTTCTGGTTTTATTTGTGACTTCTCATGATCACTGGCTAGTGAAAAATACGACTTTTCATATTGGGATCTTTGGAGAATTTTCAGGGTTCAAATATAATGATCTTCTGAACATTCATACCAATTTTCAGCTCTATGTGAATTATTGTATTGAAACATAAATATCTATTATGACTGGCCAAATTTCATGCTGAGAAAATAAATATAAGGTGTGGCAGTTTTCACTTTTTGTCCTGCTAACGAAATGTAGAACCGGAGCTAGGACAATTAGGGTAACCTCTGAGCCACTTGCTAGAGATGTATATCAACTGACAACAAAGCTTTATTTTAACTTTACCTACTTATTTGTCATTTATAAATGCCATGATATAAAAAACTAGCTGTTGCTCGCGACTTCGCCCGCGTGAAGTTACAAAATAATAAAAAAAATATAGCCTATGTTACTCACTGATAATGTAGCTTTTTAAGGTTGAAAGCATTTTTGAAATCGGCCTAGTAGTTTTTAAGTTATTTCAACACATACAAAAATACAAATCTTACCTCTTTATAATATTAGTATATATACAGAAGACAGGCGTGAAGTGGGAGAAATTTTTCTTATAAGAAAAGGATGGGAAGGGAATGGGAACTTAACGGTGGAGGTGATGCATAGGATGGGGAAACATCCTCTTTATGTGCGTTCCTCCGTCGATCAATGATAGGCAACGCATCCGCTTTTGCGAATGTCTATGGGCAGCGGTCGCTTTGCCGTTTTGGCTAATTCAGGTGGCCGCTTGCTCGTTTGCCACCTTATGATGTAAAAAAAAACTACTATATGTCTACATGTAAATCCTTTTAAATATTATAAAATGTTTGATGTTGAAATTGCAATGATGCCCTGAAATATTTAAAATGATAGCATAAACAATGGTAGATGAAGCAGAGCGAGGTGGCTGTTGCAGTACTGTCTGAGCAGCGACGCGGCCAAGCCGTGCTTCGTGCTGTCGTTCAAGGAGCTGCTGATAATGCTGGACTGCGGGCTGTCGGCGCAGTCGGTGCTGAACTTCCTGCCGCTGCCGCCCGTGCCCAGCACGCGCCTGGCCGCGCTGCCCGCCTACACGCCGCCGCACCTCAACGACCCCCTGCTCGAAGGGGTACTCTCACTTGACGCACTTCCCCGTTCTCCCTCTCTCTCTCCCGACATTGTGGCGACAGAGTCGATGTCACTTTTAGAATTCCTAATATTGGTTTGTCCTGAAGTAGATCATTGTTTGTGATATATCCCAATAAACTTAATTTCGTCAAAGTAAGAATCGATTTGTCGTTGTTATTTATATTCTTTAATATAGGAACTGAAGGAATGTTGCGGGCGGGTGTTCGTAGACAGTATCCCCGAATTCTGCCCGCCGCTGGACAAGGTGGTGGACTTCTCGCAGCTGGACGTGGTGCTCATCTCCAACTACACCTGCATGATGGCGCTGCCCTTCATCACCGAGGACACGGGCTTCAAGGGGCAGGTGTACGCCACCGAGCCCACCTTGCAGATCGGCAGGTACTTACCGTACACGGCTGCCGTACCTGCCGCTGTACACTGGCACACTGGCACGCGGCATTTTGCCATCTGGCGCAGGTTCTACCTGGAGGAGCTGTGCACGTGGCTGGCGGCGGCGGCGGCGGCGGCGGCGGCGGCGGCGGCGGCGGCGGCGGCGGCGGCGGCGGCGGCGGCGGCGGCGGCGGCGGCGGCGGCGGCGGCGGCGGCGGCGGCGGCGGCGGCGGCGGCGGCGGCGGCGGCGGCGGCGGCGGCGGCGGCGGCGGCGGCGGCGGCGGCGGCGGCGGCGGCGGCGGCGGCGGCGGCGGCGGCGGCGGCGGCGGCGGCGGCGGCGGCGGCGGCGGCGGCGGCGGCGGCGGCGGCGGCGGCGGCGGCGGCGGCGGCGGCGGCGGCGGCGGCGGCGGCGGCGGCGGCGGCGGCGGCGGCGGCGGCGGCGGCGGCGGCGGCGGCGGCGGCGGCGGCGGCGGCGGCGGCGGCGGCGGCGGCGGCGGCGGCGGCGGCGGCGGCGGCGGCGGCGGCGGCGGCGGCGGCGGCGGCGGCGGCGGCGGCGGCGGCGGCGGCGGCGGCGGCGGCGGCGGCGGCGGCGGCGGCGGCGGCGGCGGCGGCGGCGGCGGCGGCGGCGGCGGCGGCGGCGGCGGCGGCGGCGGCGGCGGCGGCGGCGGCGGCGGCGGCGGCGGCGGCGGCGGCGGCGGCGGCGGCGGCGGCGGCGGCGGCGGCGGCGGCGGCGGCGGCGGCGGCGGCGGCGGCGGCGGCGGCGGCGGCGGCGGCGGCGGCGGCGGCGGCGGCGGCGGCGGCGGCGGCGGCGGCGGCGGCGGCGGCGGCGGCGGCGGCGGCGGCGGCGGCGGCGGCGGCGGCGGCGGCGGCGGCGGCGGCGGCGGCGGCGGCGGCGGCGGCGGCGGCGGCGGCGGCGGCGGCGGCGGCGGCGGCGGCGGCGGCGGCGGCGGCGGCGGCGGCGGCGGCGGCGGCGGCGGCGGCGGCGGCGGCGGCGGCGGCGGCGGCGGCGGCGGCGGGGGGGGCTGCGCGCCCGCACGTGTTCGCCGACGTGCCCGTCACCGTCATCAAGCGCGGCGCCGCGCGCCAGCTGGCCGTCAAGAGACGCGCGGCGCGCGGCATGCTGTGCGGCTCGCTGGCGGCGGCGGCGGCGGCGGCGGCGGCGGCGGCGGCGGCGGCGGCGGCGGCGGCGGCGGCGGCGGCGGCGGCGGCGGCGGCGGCGGCGGCGGCGGCGGCGGCGGCGGCGGCGGCGGCGGCGGCGGCGGCGGCGGCGGCGGCGGCGGCGGCGGCGGCGGCGGCGGCGGCGGCGGCGGCGGCGGCGGCGGCGGCGGGCGCGCCGGACGTGGCTGCGCTGCTGCGGGAGCTGGCGCGCGAGGGCCTGGGCGAGGCGCGCGTGGAGGCGGGCGCGGACGGCTGCATCGTGCACCTGCCGCGGCACGACACGCTGGTGCACGTGGAGCGACACGCCACGCACGTGTTCTGCGAGGGGCGCGCCGACGTGCGCCAGGCGCTGCGCCGCGCGCTGGCCGCCTGCACGCCGCACGTGTGACTGCGCCGCGCGCTGGCCGCCTGCACGCCGCACGTGTGACTGCGGCCGCGCGCTGGCCGCCTGCACGCCGCACGTGTGACTGCGCCGCGCGCTGGCCGCCTGCACGCCGCACGTGTGACTGCGCCGCGCGCTGGCCGCCTGCACGCCGCACGTGTGACTGCGCCGCGCGCTGGCCGCCTGCACGCCGCACGTGTGACTGCGCCGCGCGCTGGCCGCCTGCACGCCGCACGTGTGACTGCGCCGCGCGCTGGCCGCCTGCACGCCGCACGTGTGACTGCGCCGCGCGCTGGCCGCCTGCACGCCGCACGTGTGACTGCGCCGCTCGTTTTTACTTGAATAAAGATCTACTGATTTCACCTTTGACAGTCTTTTCATTTCGCCATTTCCGAGTCCCGGCGTCGACTGATTTTTGATACATTGTGGAGTTGTTAAAATCGTTGAAATGTGAAAGTGCCTTCCATCTGCTTTTAAAAAAAATGTATTTTCATCACCTGTACCAAATAAGCGCACAAATAATATTAAAATATTCCTTGGACCCGGGTTGCTTCACTAAGAAAAGGTTTGTGCCTTAAAATATCTAAATAACCTAGTTATATAATCAACATGTGACAAAGTTTCTTGAATCTGTGTGCGAACACGCTTTTTCTGGAAAGGAAATAGTGAAACGAAACGAAGAGTAGTACAGCATTTATATCATAAATAATTATTTAACACTTAAGTAGTAATGAAAAAACGGCTAGTTAGTATACACATCGAGAGAGCGCTCGAGCCCCGCAGCGACCTGTTTTATAAATGAGCGTAACTGTAACATTCAATCTGAAAGCAATACCACCATCATTTATCACTTTTGCACTTGAGAAATGCACTGATTCCGAAATTTTGCAAAACTTAAAATTGAAAAGTTCAATGAGTTGTTTGAAGTAAGTTAAGTTAGCCAACGACATTAATATGAAATAACTAAACGTTCGGTCGACCTTAACGGGAGAGCGCGCCGGGTCGGGGGTGCGGGGGGCGCGTCGGGCCGGGGGTGCAGTGGGCGCGCCGGGCGCTGGCAGGGCGGGGGCGCGCCGAGTCAAGGGGTGCGGGGGGCGCGTCGGGCCGGGCGCTGGCAGGGCGGGGGCGCGACGAGTCTACGCGTTGAGGTCGAGGTCAGCGAAGAGGTCGCCGCGCGTGGCGACGGTGAGCGCGTAGTGCAGGTTGAGCTGCTGCAGCAGCTCGCGCTCGTCCAGCATCTCGAGCGCCTCGACGCGCGCGCGGTCCTCCTCGGGCAGGGCGCGCCACACGGTGTCCATGTCCCAGGCGCGCGCGGAGTCGAAGCCGGCGGAGAGCAGGCGCGCGGCCTGCGCGGCGGGCTCCCGGCAGTGCCGCTCGCCGGGCAGGGCGCAGCCGCGCGCGCTCAGGTTGCGCAGCATCACCTCGCCGAACTTGTCGCCCAGGTTGCATTGCTCGTAGACGAGCAGCACGCAGCGTGGGAATGCGGCCGCCAGGTGCTCCAGAAGCGCGCGCGCCGCCTCGGGCCGCAGGTACACCAGCACGCACTCGGCCAGCAGCAGCGTGGGAGCCGCGCCCCCCGCGCCCCCCGCACCGCCCGCCTCCAGCTTGCGCACCACCTCGCTGAGGCAGCGCAGGTCGCAGCTCAGCAGATGGTAGCCGTCTGAGTGCAGGTCACCCGATCTGATCATAACCTCGCCATCTGTTCAATATTTTATAATATTTAATTTATGAGCATGTCATGCCTTATGTACCTCTCCTAGCCATTTTACAAAGCCATGTTACACCTTAATAAAAGTTGTTCAAAATGTATCCAGACTTCACGGAATTCTACATTACTCTGAACCACTTGCAGTGACAAAAAACTCTCTACAGATTTAACTGTACTGTCAGCCTCTGACCGTGTGGAAGTGCGCCTCTCCGACGTCTACTACCGCCCAGTTGCCAATATTACACTTGAGCTAGGCTAAATAAATCTTATTATAATGGATGTGAATAAATCAAGATAGTAGAAAAAGATAAACATAAAGTAATTGAAAATTGTTATTTAACTCCTGTAAGACAGAAAATATACTTTTATCATTTAAAACTTGCCTTTGTGTGTAATGTATAAATAATGAGAATGTTCTAACCTTCATTCGATATCTTTTCTAGCAGCTGTTTATTTCGTTTGATGATGTGCGATTTCTTGGCTACTACAGAAGGGAAATCTAGTTCAATAAAATTGCCAACTGCTTGTGTTGAGTCTTTCAATTTCCAGTAGAGAGTGTCAAAGCCACAGCCTAAATTAATGATCTGGCACTTTGTCCCACAGCGCTGTAAAACAAATAAACAAGCATTACTCATTTCACCAACTAGGATTGGAATATGCAATGCAATATCTGCAATATGGGGTACTGCTTTAATATCTACAAATAAAGCATTAAAAAGATGCTTCTGAGTATCTCAATCATTTCCAGCCTGTACATCTACCGCTATTTAAATGTAAGAGTGATTAGTGATGACTGTGAGTGTGTTGCGACTACTTTCTTTAAACAAAGTTACCGACCTCTAAAAACTGATGAATAAACATTTCCATGGCCTTAACTCTGGCGTAGTAGCCGCGATTTATTTCGGGAGCTTTTCTGTCTACATGTTTCGCGAAATAAACTATGTAATCATCCTTCCAGTAGCCTAATTCAACGGCGCACCGCTTGCACTCTGTAGCGTCCGTATTAGTCGCAATGATGGCCTCGTCTTCAGCGGTCCATGATATTATATTGTTCATGATGGCGATTTATCGCTATTTTGTAAACAACAATTTTAAAATACCATAACGTAGATACTACGTTATTTCCTAAATATCGTCAAAGTGAAAAATGTATACAAGTACGGCTTTGTCGACGACTTTAATCAGGATCAAAATATTTTTAATTTTTTATAAGATCATCTCATTTTTCATCTACTAAAACCGATGTTGACATCACTTGACAATTGCTTGATTGCTGCAATGTTGTCAATGAATTTTTTACCCCGCCGTGTACAGCGTGCAAAACGGCTGTGTTTGTATAGGAAATGAACATAGGCCGTAGCACTAGTAAAAAAGGAAAACTTTTCAGCATTAGCTAAATGTCGCTGTTTCAACGTTTTTAATATCAATTAACTGTGTTAAAATTGTCCCTCTTTTGTTTTATAAAAACGTAAATAACTTATTTAAACATTATTTCCGGCACAAATCACATTTTTTTTTCATTCATAAGCTATTTAAAAATGAATTAATAGAAGAAAAACAATGAATTATTGTAGATTTTTCGGAAATCCGTAGATTCTGCTACGGCCTTAGTTTGCGCCCGTAAGCCGTAATTTGTTAGTTTGATAACCCGTAGAATACGGCAATTACCGTAGCATTGGCAACACTGGATTGCTGACAGTTTTTATGAATCAAATGTAACTGACAGATTCGACAAAGACCAAATTATCAAATGTTAAAAAATATTAATGTTAAATTAATGTTTGCTATAAAAGTTCTTTAACTATAGAGCCTTCTCTAGTTACATTGTAAAGTACAAGTACTTCCTTTATTAATCTTAATTTGCGTTTTGTTTTCAAAACGAAAAAATTTCCCTTTAATGTGGACAAATTACGTTGCTGGTAACCCTAAATGCTCAGTTGCGCCCTCCTGTCAATGTCAAAAAGGTGCCACAATATCCTTGCGGCACTATACCCAGTTGTCACTTGTCATTGTTACTTCATATAATATTGCTCAGTGATTTAATTACAAAAAAGGGCACTGTAAAACATTTAGAAATAGAGCAATAATAATTAAATCCGACATCTAGAAGTATTGTAAAGTAAGATGATTTAACTACCTGTTGGAGTACAAAAATGTCGTCATATGATTTGCCCGTTATATTAGTAAGTGCATCGGATAATACTACTGCGACAAAAGTAATTTCAGGTACTTGTTTGATTATAATAAAAATGGAAACAATAGTTTTAACTTATTACACCCACCGCCCCATGTCATACTCCTAAGATAATTGAATATTATAATATGTCACACTTTTTCAACTATTGTTAATAAATTACCATTATTCGTGCAAGTAGGTTTTGCGGCAGGACCTGCCTGTAATGATTAAACCAAAACTTAAAATTCTTAAAAAAATTGTTTGCCGACCACACGTGACTTAGATAACCCAGGGAGATCATGATGGTTAGTCACGTAAACTTAAAACATAAACAGGTACTCAATATTTGCAGAATTAATAGATAATGAGGTAGAAGATGACACATACAAAGAAGCGGGTCGGCGAGTCTGGCGGCTGGAGAACAAATACTACGAGGCATGTGTCCGGCTGCAGGCGCTGCCTGATGCTGCGCCTACACTCCCGCTGACTGCACAGCGCGCAGATGCACACCTTGTCTATCTCACAGAGAATGAGGTGCCTTCATGAACCACATGTACTCAACACATGCATATATACTGGGCATTGGGAAAAGCGCCAGTTATTCAAAACTTCAGTGATTGTAGTCATCATCTTTATATATCTTTATAGAGATATTTATATTTTAGAGAGATTATTTCCCTATTCTATTATAGTATGTATTTACTAAAATAGTATCGCAAATCTTTTCTACCTTTATTCACAATATTTTCATCAATACATGCAGATATAAGTTTACTCATTGTATCTACAGTTTGTAAAGTTTAGAATCTCTGGTAGCTGAGTGTATGTCCACACATGTTGCTGCTCCATATTACAAAAAGAAAAGAACATACACAGTTGTATTTTATTTATTTATAACTAGCTTTCGCCCGCGACTCCGCCCGCGTTGAATTAAAAAAAAAACAGCCTATATGTTCTTCCAGACTATCCTCTATGTCTATACCAAATTTCAGCGAGATCTGTTCAGCCGTTTAGGCCACAAACTCTAACAAACATCCATCCATCCATCCATCTAAACTATCGCATTTGTAATATTAGTAAGATATATATATATATTTTATGATTAGGTGCAATGGTTTTTAAAAAAAAAATCTTGTGAATTATGACAACTTTTAAATAGTGGAATCCTAGTATTATCTCCCAGTTTCAATCCTATATCCGTAGGGTCGGCACAGCAGGTTTGGTCCTCCAGGTTAATCTATCTTCCGCCATCTCCGTCATCACTCCATTCTAGTTCTAGATGATGTCACCTTTCACGCAATCCACTCATCGTAAATCTAGCGTACTTAGATAATGATTTATAATGGCGATTTTTTATTTTTAATAGTTAGTGTTTTTATATATTATAGAAAACAAGGTAAATCTAAATGGTCTATATCATCGATATAACACTTGAAAAGGCAAAAAAAAATTATGTATACAGGGCGTGAGCGAGGCGGAGGCGCGGCGAGCGCGCGCCGGCCCGCTGGTGCGCCGCGCCGCCGTGCGCCTCGCGCTGCACGACGCGGCGCAGTCCGCCGGTACGGCCGCGCCCCGCGCCCCGCGCACCCCGCACACCCCACACACCCCACACTCATACAATCCCTATACTCACTGAAAGGCAGTGTTAGTGTTGATGGACCTGCGTGTGACAGAGGCGCTGGCGGCGTGGGCGAGCGGCGCGCGCTACGAGCTGGTGGCGCTGCGCGAGGCGGAGGCGGGGGCGGAGGGCGAGGTGGGCGTGGCGCGCGCGCGGCGGCGCTGCACGCGCACGTGTGGCCGGGGCTGCGGCGGCGCGGGGCGAGCGGGGGCGGCGGGGGCGGCGCGCGCTCTCTCACGGGTACGCTATTGCTACACGCGACACCAAACATTTGATGTAAATATATGCGTATAGAAATTAACGAAGGAGACAAGATAAAAGTAAATTAACATTTCGTCCGATGTCGGGACGGAAAGGAAATTAATCAGTTCCACATTTGTAGCCCGCTTTAACATGTTCGCACGATGCCCCGCGGTACCCCGCAATACCCCGCAATACCCCGACCACACGGCACACAGGCGTCCAGGGGGAGCAACTCCGCGTACAGTCTGATGAGTGTGCGTGCCTAAGGCCTAATTTTAGTCCCTTTCTCTTTGCATGTTTTTATAGTAATAAAGTATAAAGAAAAGTTGTCCAATTTGGGCTCATGACCATATTGCCTATTGCGGATGCTTATAGACAGCGAGCGGTCACTCCGCCATTTCGGCGAATTCAGATGGCCGCTTGCTCGTTTGCCCACTTGTGATATAAAAAAAAACGATTTTTGACCCGGATTTGAGACCTTCATTCTTCTTAAAAAAAGTTTCGTTTTTATTTTTGTAAAGAATATTTGATTCCAGGTCTTGACGTACGTCGACCGGAAAAAAATGATCTCTAATATTACTGCAAAAACTTATTCTTTGACATCTGAAGGAGCGCACCGAGTCCACGTCCGGCCGCGGACACCATCTTGATTCACTTTTACTATTATAATTCAGACGACGAAGAATCATCGGACGGCGGCAGTTTTGACGAAGATGAGGAAAGCGCCGTAGAGCGAGCGGAGGCTTTCGCCGAAGCGCTCGGCGTGCTCGGCGCGCTCAGCGAGCAGCGCGCCGAGCACGCCGAGCACGCCCTGCGCCGCGACCGCGCCGAGCAGCTGGTGGCCGCCTTCTGCCGCGCGCTCGGCCACGACCTGCGCCCCTGCTGACTGCCGCGCGCCCGCAGCTGCTGGCCGCCTGCTGCCGCGCGCCCGCAGCTGCTGGCCGCCTGCTGCCGCGCGCCCGCAGCTGCTGGCCGCCTGCTGCCGCGCGCTCGGCCACGACCTGCGCCCCTGCTGACTGCCGCGCGCCCGCAGCTGCTGGCCGCCTGCTGCCGCGCGCCCGCAGCTGCTGGCCGCCTGCTGCCGCGCGCTCGGCCACGACCTGCGCCCCTGCTGACTGCCGCGCGCCCGCAGCTGCTGGCCGCCTGCTGCCGCGCGCCCGCAGCTGCTGGCCGCCTGCTGCCGCGCGCTCGGCCACGACCTGCGCCCCTGCTGACTGCCGCGCGCCCGCAGCTGCTGGCCGCCTGCTGCCGCGCGCCCGCAGCTGCTGGCCGCCTGCTGCCGCGCGCTCGGCCACGACCTGCGCCCCTGCTGACTGCCGCGCGCCCGCAGCTGCTGGCCGCCTGCTGCCGCGCGCTCGGCCACGACCTGCGCCCCTGCTGACTGCCGCGCGCCCGCAGCTGTTGGCCGCCTGCTGCCGCGCGCTCTACTTACCACGCAGTGTACATAACTCTACTCTCAGCAGAACGTCACATTGAATAACTAATTATAATTAATATATACATTGTTACCAACACAATATGAAGAAAGGCCTGAAATAAATGTTTTTTTTTAATTTAATTTCATTTATATCACTACAAACAAAGGTGTTTAGTTGATTTTTAACGCCGGGGTCCAAAAATATACTCTTTATTAATGGTTCCTATACATTAGTAATAATTAAATATAGCCTATTTTACTAACAGATAAATTACCTTTCTAATGGTGAAAGAATTTTTAAAATCTGACCAGTAGTTTTTACGTGAATTAAATACATGCAAAAATACAAATCTTTCTCCTTTATAATATTAGTATAGATAGATATATAGTGCCACAAGGCTCTTGTGGCACCTTCTTGACATTGACAGGGTGGCGCCTCTGGGCATTTAGGGTTACCAGCAAGGTAATATGTCCGCATTAAAGGGAAATTCTTTCCTTTTGAAAACGATAACGCAAATTGTAAAGGAAGTACTTGTACCTTACAATGTAACTAGGAAATGCCCCAGACTTCGTTTGTCGGTTAGAAGGCTCTATAGTTAAAGAATCTTTGTAGCAAACTTTAGCAATGCACTCTCTTGAGACAATTAGGGAAGGAATAGTCTTAACATAACAGAAATAGTCTTACTTAGCGCTTAACTACAGAATAATAGAAATCTTAATGATTGTTGTTTATAATCAACGCACAGTACGACTATGTGGTATGGTTTGAACTGTGCGTTTTAAAATCATCATCATAATATCAGATAATTAGTTTTTGATACATTACTGAGTACACACCGTTAATTCGTTATTACGTAAGTAAATATGAAATTTATGTCAAGAAGGCCATACTTCCAGGTGCACAAAACACGTTACAATAAAGGGTCGGTCACTGCAATTTGAAATCATACTAATATTATAAATGTGAAAGTTTAGATGGATGGATGGATGTTTGTTAGAGTTTGTAGCCTAAACGGCTGAACGGATTTCGATGAAATTTGGCATAGATGTAGAGGATAGTCTGGAAGAACACATAGGCTACTCACTTTTGTTTTTTTTAATTCCACGCGGACGGAGTCGCGGGCGAAAGCTAGTAAGAAATAAAACAGAACAAAAGAAGCTTGTACCACTATATATTTCCCATGGAGGTTATAATATAACAGGAGCGTGTTCTATCTGTACCACTTGCAGTTAAAATAAAGAAAATAAAACCTTATGCTTAGGGCGTAAGAGTCTTGTTGCACGCAAAATTAAATTGAAAGGTAAACATAATTACTTCAAAACAAATTTTAGCAATGCAATAAAAAAGAAAACAACTTATTTCACTCTCATCATCTTTATTTAATGTTTCTAAAGAAACCGAACGGTAAAATATTATCTACTATATGTATACATTTGTTGACCTTGCTTTTTTATATGAGAAAGGAGGCACACGAGCGGCGAGAACTCCGCGGTGAACATACATAGATGCGTTGCCGGCCTTTGAGGATATGGTAGGCTCGCTTCTTGAAGGACCCTAAGTCGTATTGGTTTGGAAATACCGCCGAGGTCAGATAGTTCCACAACGCGGCAGTGCGATGCAGAAAATTTCGCGATAACCGCACGGTTGTGAAATACTAGCCTCGAGATGGTGAGGATGGCTCCTGTTTACAACTTCGACAAATGCAACATGTTCGTCGTCAGCCGACGATCTAGGCTAAGTCCGGAGATGGCCACTGTAGCCTAAAAATGTACATAATGGGTACGGTACTCTATGTTAGGTTTTGTGGTTGTGTAATTAAACTCATGGATACATTTCGAATACTTTATTTTGTTCGCATATCAAAGATGATACAAAGTGTCTCCCCCCACCTTCCTCCACAACATATTACTAACTCTTTGGACGATACTTGTAAATACGACCTCGACGTGCCATCTCAGTATAATATACATAATCTAATAAAATTATTAATTTTAACGAATCATATACCATTAAAGCACCTTTTCGTAAATTATTTTCCAAACAAAACAAAGGCAGTATTGTGCGCGCGGCGACGCGGCGACGCGCAGCAGACACTTCAACATGTGTTATCAATAACTTACATCACAGATTCAATGGAACTATTCTCTTGTTCACTCATTTCACTATATAATACTATAAAAGTTAAGCAAAAGCTTTGATATCCTTACATAGTACAGTTGCTCACTGCGGACCACTGCGCAGTGTCAGCGAGGCGGCTCACTGCGGACCACTGCGCAGTGTCAGCGAGGCGGCTCACTGCGGACCACTGCGCAGTGTCAGCGAGGCGGCTCACTGCGGACCACTGCGCAGTGTCAGCGAGGCGGCTCACTGCGGACCACTGCGCAGTGTCAGCGAGGCGGCTCACTGCGGACCACTGCGCATTGTCAGCGAGGCGGCTCCTGCGGACCACTTGCGCAGTGTCAGCGAGGCGGCCTCACTGCGGACCACTGCGCAGTGTCAGCGAGGCGGCTCACTGCGGACCACTGCGCAGTGTCAGCGAGGCGGCTCACTGCGGACCACTGCGCATTGTCAGCGAGGCGGCTCACTGCGGAACCACTGCGCAGTGTCCGCGAGGCGGCTCACTGCGGAACCACTGCGCAGTGTCAGCGAGGCGGCTCCTGCGGACCACTGCGCAGGTCAGCGAGGCGGATCACTGCGGACCACTGCGCAGGTCAGCGAGGCGGCTCACTGCGGACCACTGCGCAGTGTCAGCGAGGCGGCTCACTGCGGACCACTGCGCATTGTCAGCGAGGCGGCTCACTGCGGACCACTGCGCAGTGTCATCGAGGCGGCTCACTGCGGACCACTGCGCAGTGTCAGCGAGGCGGCTCACTGCGGACCACTGCGCAGTGTCAGCGAGGCGGCTCAATGCGGACCACTGCGCAGTTGTCAGCGAGGCGGCTCACTGCGGACCACTTGCGCAGTGTCAGCGAGGCGGCTCACTGCGGACCACTGCGCAGTTGTCAGCGAGGCGGCTCACTGCGGACCACTGCGCAGTGTCAGCGAGGCGGCTTCACTGCGGACCACTGCGCAGTTGTCAGCGAGGCGGCTCAACTGCGGACCACTGCGCAGTGTCGCGAGGCGGCTCACTGCGCAGTATGAGGCGCGGCTTATTTCCTTAATGTAAATAATAAGTGCACTTGTACGCTCAAGACATTCGATTGTGCGTTTAGTGTAGACATCGTCTTCCCCCGCGCCAACTCCTCTTTGGCGCTAATTACAAACAACATTTTATTGTCTTTTATTATTAATTTATGCGCATAATTTACCTATATGTAATATGCCTACATAGTTGCAATGTATTTTATGTGAGTGCAAAAATGATGTTACTCTAGCACACTAGAGCGGTGTCGGGGGCGGCGACGGGGGCGGCGACGGGGGCGGCGACGGGGGCGGCGAGGCGGGAGGCAGCAGCGCCGCGAAGTACTGCTCCGCGAGGCGCGCCACGTACTGCGACTGCGCGGCGCGCGCCGGCCACCAGCCCTCCAGGAAGCCGATGTGGCCGCCGCGGTGCGTCACGCACAGCGCCACGCACGCGCTGCTCGCCGCCTCGCGCACCGGCAGCGCTGCGACACCACACACGCAGGTGACGGACCGCTCGGCGCGGCCATGCGGCGAGCGCGCCGAGCGCCGAGCGGGGCGACATACCGTCCATGGGCTGGAAGGGGTCGTCGGCGGCGCAGAGGCAGAGCAGCGGGCGGGCGACGCGCGCCAGCCGCGGCGCCAGCGAGGCGGCGCGGTAGTACGCGTCGGGCGAGGGGAAGCCGAGCTGCGGCGCCGTGAAGGCGGCGTCGAAGGCGCGCACGGAGCGGCAGCCGCGCACGCGCGCCCACTGCGCCGGCAGCCGCGCGCGCACCGTGCCGCGCAGCTGCCGCGCCATGTGCCACGACAGCGCCGCGTTCAGCCCGCGCTCCATGCACTGCGAGCCTGCGCACGCACGCTCCGCTAGCACCGCGCACCGCACGCAGTGCGCTGTCGCCAGCAAACTGCCTTACTGCGTAGTGTCAAAGTCGGCTCTCCCGGTCCGGAGCTAGAACTCCGGTCGCCATTTTTACAGTGCGGAAATAAAAAAGTACCTATGAAATTGCCGTTCTCCATTCCTGGCCATTTCAAATGAAAGTAATTTTTGTTCGGCTAAGAATACTAATTTCAAATTAATTTTGTTTTATAAACATGGCATTAATAATACTGGCGTTTGCCGGCGACTTCACGCATATGGAATTAGAGAAAAATATAGTTATGATGTAACTTTGTAACGGTAAAAGACTGATTGGAACGTGGCGAATTGTTGTTGTAGGTGTGTGTGCGAGATGACGACGAGACCTTTGACGACGTCGAGCGGCGAGGACACGACGAGCGCGGCGAGCGGCGCGGCGCGCGCGCCCTGCTCCGCCAGGTAGCGCGCCAGCTGCAGCCCGCCCAGCGACACGCCGGCCGCCAGCAGCGGCACGCCGCGCGCCGCCGCCGCCGCCGCCGCCGCCGCCGCCGCCGCCTCCGCCACGTCCTGCTCGGCCGCGTCATTGATAACGTGTCCATTACCACTTTTAGTAATGGTCATTAGCACCCACTCTACGACCTCGTGATCGTGCGATTACGGCGCGAGGTCATTGGCTAGCTAGCAATTAATTATATATTCATTTGAATTGATAATATAGAGAGCGGGGAGTGGGGCGGGGTGGGGCGGAGGGGGGCAGAGCGGACCTCGTGGCTGAGCGCGGAGTAGAGGCGCGGCGTGGTGAGCGGCAGGCCGCCCAGGCCGCGGTTGTTGAAGACGACGAGCGCGAGGCGCAGGCGGCGCGCGGCGGCGGCCAGGCAGCGCACGTAGTCCGCCTGCGCGCCGCCCGTCAGCCCCGGCAGCACCAGCAGCACGGCGCGGCACTCCGCGCCCGCCTCCTCCTGCAGCCAGTCCAGCGCCACCTGCCCGCCGTCCGACAGCTTCAACACCTCTCTGTGAAACCTCTCATCATTCACTAAATAAACAAACAAACAATGAATAAATAAATAAATAAGCGAACTGCTGCTTGTTTGCCTGCTATTCCTATAAAAAATAATAATAATAATAAAACTGAATAAACATAAGAAAAGAGTATTTGATTTACTTTTTACATAAATGACTATATATGACTATATGAGACAACGATACCATAGAAAGGCTGTTGCAGGCCTTCTAACAAGCCTTAAAGAGGTAGATATCTAGAAACCTAGAGATATAAATCTATGCTAAGTAATGAAAATGAAAATGAAAATGATTTATTGGTGTAACAATAGATTATACAAGTTATTCAGATGTAGGGACTTCCTTTTAAGTGACCAATAGGTACTTGTGGTAGGAAGACCCGCTCTTCCATGTAACACATAATCTTATAAGGTATGCACAATCTATCTATACTTAATATAATAAAGCGCAAAAACACACCACTATGCGGCGCAAGATGTCAACAATCACAGCAATTCCTGAATAAATCTTCCTTTAATAAAAAGAATCTCACTTACGACTCGCCTTAGGCCATGCATTTTCACGCTTTTAAACATAGGGGGCAAATAAATTGGAAAAAATACTAGTAATCTGTGTTATGTTTAGCATTTTAACTAAAATTCAACCACTGTATATATAAAAACGGCTCAATTACAAAAAACTAACGGGTGCAAAACTAGTCAGTGCCGTCACCAGAAGATTGTGTGCGATTTGAGAGGTTTTTAATTCTTTTTAGATAATGTCTCACGTAAGTTAAAACAGTTTAATCACTGTATACATGTATGTATGTATGTTGTAGGTATTCATAACAATATAGATATCTATGAAATAATTTATTTACCGTCGAAATTGCAGCGGCGGCAACAACAATGAACGTAGCAGAGAGCCGATTACCGTCTGTAACCTTGATTCCACGCACCACGGCGTGGGCCAATAATATTCATTCAGAATCGGCACATTCTCTTCCAGAAGTTGTCGGAATTCGCCTTTTCGGCAAATTAATATAGGTTTCTGAAATAAAGCGATTTAACATTCTTTAATTGCAAAACATTCTAGTCCGATATACACGGTTAATAGTGGACTCTTCCACCTCTGTCTTATCGCAATTTTATAAGATAATTGACTTTACCTTGACTACCTCTACTAGATAATAGGTTAAGTATAACACCGACAAGGATACGCACACTAATAGCTCCTTTTTAATTTCGAGAATGTACATGAACATTTTTGTTTTTCTAACTTAGTATATAAAAAAAAATAACATTATCAACAAAAAATGTACTGAGATATTTACGATTCACGTCATGTCTAGGATAAGAATTAACAGAAATGTCAAGTTTGATTTGATCAAGACTTGAAGTTTCATGTTTCATCTAGACGTGAGCGTTATTTCACGTCACTAGCTACAATCACCAGTGACGAGATATGTAACCGCATGACTGGCTACGAATCAAATTATAGGTGGTGATTTTGGTTACTGGTGCGACTTGTGATCCAAGAATGCCTCTTAAGCTTAAAGGACAGATCTACAAGTCCATCATAAGACCTGTCGTAATGTATGGATCTGAATGTTGGGCCACCAAAGTTGCGGATGAAAGGAGATTGCATGTGGCTGAGATGCGTATGTTAAGATGGATGTGGTGTGACAAGAATGGATAAAGTTAAGAATGTGTATATCAGAGGAAGTTTGAAAGTAGCGCCAGTGGTGGAGAAATTGAGAAGCAAAAGGTTAGCGTGGTATGGACATGTTATGCGACGAGACGATGGGGACATAAACCAGAAAGTGTTAAGAATGAATGTGGATGGCTACAGAGGAAGAGGAAGACCGAAGAAAGTATGGATGGACTGTGTAAAAGAGGATATGCTTAAGAAAGGAGTGGTTTCAGATATGACGGCTGATAGAGATGTATGGAAGAGCAGCACATACTGTGCCGACCCTCCATAAGGGATAAGGGCAAGCTGATAATGATGATGATTTTGGTAACTAGTAGCTTCGACGTAGTGATTTATGAAATGAGTTGCTCGGGAGTGCTCGGTTTCGACGTAGTGATTTATGAAATGAGTTGTTCGGGAGAGCTTGGTTTTGACGTGGTGATTTTCGTAACCATATTACTCGGGCTCGGTATTACGGTTACTCGTTACGGTATATTTTGTAAATGGTGATTCGGGCGAGGTCGGTCGGTCAATAGGGAATACTTCTTCTATTAAATTTTAATATGTAACGGTACTTTAGTTAAACGCCCAATTTTTACGGTGTGTATTCGGCCCCAGAGCCCATAATCCCCTTTCCTCCAGGATACCTCAGTTCACAGGTAACAAACAGAAGCTACGCCCTCCATAGCGAGCTCTGGGATAACATTAGCGATTGCAGGCAGACCAAAGACGCCCTGCCGAAAATCAACAGACGGTTCTCCAGCAGACTTCTGAAACTCAGCAAACAACAGCTTCGAACTGTTGTAACAGCAATCACTGGTCATGGCCACTTCAACAAACATCTGTACAACATAGGTGTCACAGACATTCCATTATGCAGAGCATGTATGGTGGAGGAAGAAACCGCATCAGACGTCAAACAACACTGCCGAGCAGTGACTGAATACAGGGTTAGGTATCTCGGTTCGCTAAGATCGCTCCCGGAGATCACCAGCAACATAAAGGGTTTGTTGGGGTTCTTCGGAGAGCTAGGTTGGCTGGAGTAATCCACGTCCTGTTCCTCACGCAAAATACGCGCTAGCCGTGGAGTTGCGGAAACTGTAGCCCCTACTACTACTACGGTGTGTATATTGCCTATGTCTGATTAATTTTTATGCCGTGCAAGTTTGTATAATTATATATTTGATAGTTGTAAAATGTTTGTTTCAAAATTTTGCGGCTTTTCCTTATTTTTTTTATGACTAGAATATTTTAGTGATCATTAATTTGTCAACCTATATATGTAATAGAAAGTTAGGATGTTATGTAGTATAGTTCATTTACTTTATACAGTCCACAATTGTTAGAATTAAAAAGAAGTATTTTTTTATTTATTTGATGTATTGAGAAGTGTTTTGTGATGTTTTGCTTTTAAATTTTAAGCCGTTTCTGACGGTTAGTTAATTAGTTCAGGAGACAGAGCCACAATGAATTTTGTGGAAGAGGTTTTTTTTATTTATTTTTTTTGCAATGGAAATAACCAGTTACAAAAATCACTACTTTTAAAACCAGTGACGCCGATCAAATCAATAGTTTCGTTACGTCTCGAAAATACGTAACTACTCACGTCTAGTTTCATCACATGCCATTTATGAAAATGACTAAATGTCGAAAGTCGAATGACACTTTGCCATAGATTATACTTAAGCTTACCTGAATAGGTGAGAGCAGCGCTGATGTCGCTGTTAGTTCTGTTAGGAAACATACCTACCTAGACCTCGACCAACCCATACATGATGGCAGGTCAGATCTATCTAGAGATGCTTATACTTAACATTTGTCAAAAGTTACGACTTAGGGGCCTTCATGAAAAGAGCGTACTCCTCCCTTAAAGGCCGGCAGCGTATCTGCAGTTTCCTTGGCGTTGCGGATGTTCATGGGCGTCGAATCAATTATTATTAAGCAATCAGCTGCTCGTTTGCCCCCTTTTACTATAAAAAAAAGTAACGAAAAATGTTTTCAAAGTGAAGATCTCTGGGAATTGTAGGTTGTAGGCAACTTATTATTTATAATTTATATATTTATTTAACAACTCTGAACTCTCGGGGTGTAAGTCGGCAGCTGCCCTGCTGCCTGCCGACGCCTGAAGGAATACATCATCATCATCATCACCAGCTCACTATACGTCCCCACCGAGGGGCTCGGAGCCTACCCTAAGATAGGGTGACTAGGCCATAGTCAACCACGCTGGCCAAGTGCGGGTTGGTTGACTTCACACATATCTTTGAACTTCTTCGCCGATATGAGCAGGTTGCATCACTATGTTTTCCTTCACCGTAAGAACGTCGGGTAAATTATGTACATATGAAAATTTGAAAAATCGAAAATCACATTGGTACATGGCGGTATTCGAACCCAAGACCTGTAGATTACAAGTCAAGTGCTTAAACCACAGAGCCACCGACGCTCTACAGAGCCACCGACGCTCTGAAGGAATAGCCTTAACATAATGGAAACTGTCTTACTTAGTGCTTACTTAGAGAATAATAGAAATCTTAATGATTGTTGTTTACAATCAATGCACAGTACAAACTGCGTGGTATGCCCAGTTGTTCGTACGGTGCGTTATAAAATCATCAGATAGTTTGTATGTTTCACCAGTTTCTTGTTATATTTCTGATATATACACACAGTAATTTCCTTATTACGTAAGTAAATATGTACATTAAAAACTAAAATCCTTGTTGATTTTATGGCACGAAGGCGATACTTCCAGTTGCACAAAACACGTTACAATTGAGGTTTAGATCACTGCATTTTGAAATAGGTAATAAAACAAATATCAGAAAAATATTTATAAGTCAATTGTCATATATTTTTTTTGTAAATTACAAAACTAAACATATTATACATGCGTCCCCTTGGGAGTTAGGGAATTTCGTGATATTGTGGCGACACATTCGCACCGAATTCTATACTAGCGCTATCGGCAGTTACATTTTGAATCTTAGTTGTACGCTTGGTAGAACTGTCAGATTAGCAGCATGGTTTCTCTCTGTTGAATATTATTCGAGACTGTAATGTATATTGTACCTTTCTATAATATTAGAAATATATGTGCTCTACAAGAAATCAAGCGTCCTTTATTTATACGCAAACGTTGGTGACATTCGTACCAATGTCCCACACTGGTAACCGATCATTCTTCTAAGATCCGTTTTCTCATTGACACGGGTTCAGATTTGTGTTGTTACCCTCGGCGTTTATTAAAAGGGCGATACATGCCCAGTGATTACAGTCTTAGTGCCGCCAATGGTAGTTGTATTAAAACCTACGGCGACATCTCTATGCACCTTAATTTTGGGCTTCGCAGAGATTTTCACTGGAATTTTATTATCGCCGACGTCAACAGTCCTATTATCGGCTCTGATCTTTTAAGCCATTATAATCTTCTACCGGATTGTAGACATCAGCGATTAGTAGACGGAAACACTAAGTTGTTTGTTTCAGCTTCCATCTCCGACTCTACTCAGGTAAGTGTCAAAGCCTTGAGTTGCAACAATTCAGTTTTCGCACAAGTGCTTGCTGAATTCCCGGATATAATTCGTCCACCCGGCTTACCGAAAATTATCAAGCACAATACCGTACACTTCATAAAACTACAGATGGACCTCCTGTGTCGTGCCGTCCCCGACGTCTGGCACCGTCTAAACTCGTGGCAGCTAAAAAGGTATTCGAGGACATGATACAATGTTACTGTTTCTCGTACATCGACGATGTATTAGTATTTTCTCCAGATGAAGCTACACACCGTCAGCACCTTCAGCAGCTTTTCAAGCGTTTTCAGGAGTATGGTGTTGTGGTAAACGCATCCAAGTGCGTACTGGGTGCCAAACAGGTCTGGCCACTCCATCTCAGCAGACGGCGTTCGCCCACCTCAAGATCGAGTTAAGGCCCTTCTGGACTACAAACCTCCTGAAACTGTCCAAGGAATGAGACGTTTCCTCGGAGTTCTAAACTACTACCGGAATTTCATACCGCAAGCGGCAAAGTTTCAAGCTCCTTTGATTGACGCAGTGGTTTCCACTAACAGCAAAGGAAAAAAACCATTTCCATGGACTCCTGAACTGTTTAAAGCATTTGACGAATGTAAGCGCAGTTTTGTCGAACGCACAAACCCCCTACAACATCATCCTGTAAGCGGCGCCCCGCCTAGGTCTGTTTACCGACGCTTCTAGCGTACATGTTGGCGCAGTTTTACAGCAACAAATCGATGATCAGTGGCAACCTTTGGCGTTCTTCAGCCGTAAACTGATTCCACGCCAAGTCGAATGGCCCGCATATTACAGAGAACTCTTAGCAGTGTACGAAAGTGTACAACATTTCCGTTATGTGTTAGAGGTTCAACATGTAACCATTTTTACGGACCACAAGCCACTTTTGTACGCTTTCGTGCAACGTCGTGAAAAACTTCCTCCTGCTCAGCTTAATCAGCTATCGTTCATAAGTCAGTTTACGACTGATATTAAATATATTAAGGGAGAAGACAACATTGTAGCAGACGCTATGTCGCGCTTGGATGCTATCTCATTAGAACAAGAATACGAGCTTCTAGCCAAGTCTCAAAAATCAGACAGTGAGTTGACAGACTTATTGACTAACGGTTCTAGCCTTAAGCTGAACAAGATCGTCATACCAGGCACGGACATATCTCTGATGTGTGACACATCAACTGGCCGACCACGTCCATTCTGCGAAGCTCTTCGACGGAACATCTTCAACAAGCTCCATGGTTAAGTCATCCTGGATGCAAAGCCACCGTTCGTCTCGTGTCGGACAGATACGTCTGGCCATCCATTAAAAAAGACTGCAAAGAGTGGACTCTCGCTTGCGAAGCGTGTCAGCGCTGCAAAGTGACGAGACATGTTGCTTCTCCGCCAGGCAATTTCGACACTCCATCCGGACGTTTCATGCACATCCATATTGATATTATTGGTCCTCTCCCCATTAGCGGTGAATATCGTTATTGCCTCACGGCAATCGATCGAGTGACCAGATGGCCTGAAGTTTGGCCTATGCACACAATCACAAGCGAAGAAGTCGTCGATACGATCACGAGAGAGTGGATTCCTCGATTTGGGGTGCCTACCATCATTACAACAGATCGGGTGCTCAGTTCGAGTCCGATCTGTTCCGACGTTTGATGCACAGTTTCGCTACCAAACGCATCCGCACCACTGCTTACCATCCACGTGCAAACGGAATGATAGAGCGCGTACATCGCCAACTAAAGGCATCTTTAATGTGCCACGGCGATCATGGGTTCAGGCTCTTCCACTGGTTCTCTTGGGTATGCGGTCGTCTTTTAAAGATGATTTGAAGGCTACCGCAGCAGAAATGTTATACGGCGAGACCTTACGCCTACCTGGCGAATTGTTGGTCCCATCTGAAGCACCTGAGAAATTCGTAGATCCATCTGACTTTGTGGGTAATTTGCGACGCCACATGTCCTCCATTAGTACCCGGGACCAGCCTCACGTCACTCAGATCCATCAATTTTCGTTTTCAAGGATTTAGCCTCGGCAACGCACGTATTTCTACGCGAAGATGCGGTGCGTCGTCCGTTACAACCTCCATATACTGGTCCCCATCCTGTTGTCGAAAGATCTTCTGACGGTAAAACTTTTACTATTAATAATAAAGGTAAGACTGTTGTGGTCAGTATTGACCGGTTAAAGCCCGCTTATATCGACCATACTTCTTTTACAGACCCTCGACCAACACCTACCATTCCTACTTCATCTCCTAGTGCAGAATTACCATTTAAACCTGTTCACCCTTCTCCTACTGCGGACCCTATTAAGCCTAAACCATACATCACTAGATCTGGCAGGACTGTTAGGTTTAAGAACATTGAATAACCTTTTCTTCTCCGTGGGGGGGGTGGTGTGGCGACACATTCGCACCGAATTCTATACTAGCGCTATCGGCAGTTACATTTTGAATCTTAGTTGTACGCTTGGTAGAACTGTCAGATTAGCAGCATGGTTTCTCTCTGTTGAATATTATTCGAGACTGTAATGTATATTGTACCTTTCTATAATATTAGAAATATATGTGCTCTACAAGAAATCAAGCGTCCTTTATTTATACGCAAACGTTGGTGACATTCGTACCAATGTCCCACAATATAACAAATGGTAACACATTTTCGTTACAACAGACACAAGATGATTCACATTTTTAAATGTAATTACTGGACCCACCCTACTTCTTCTCATCGATAAAAATATCTCCCACTTAAAAAAAACTCTCCTGCGCTACTTTCAAACACTTTCATCACTTTCATAACATTAAAAAACTACACAAAACGCGTAAAATATAGACGCGAAGTGAACTGACAAGCTATGTCACTATTACCCTGACATCAAATGTTATTTTTTATTTCATAAAATTGCCGGCTGCCAAAAAAGCATGTACCACTATAGGTACCTACTCTTTGTTGTGACATCAAACGTGAATTCAAAAGTTTTTTTTATAATGTTGGTAGATGCACAGTTTTACATTCTTCAACAAACGGGCAATGTGTATTCTTAAGTTTAAAGTTTTTAGTCATTAAAATTGAAACTCCCCTTGCGAGGTGTTATTAAATTATTATATAGTTTTGATCTGAACCCGTAAACCATACAAACGTTTATTTAGACAGTATTCGATAATTTTTAAAGTTTAGTTTTGTTTATGTTCTGGTTTGAACTTTTCTTGTGAGAAATAAATAATGCAAGGGACAAAAATATTAAGATGTGCGAGTCGATGTGTTCGCAGGGAATTGTCCTTAACCCAAAGGTAGGTTCAATACGTCGTTGGAATTTTATATTCAGGTATCAAAATCAGCTGTGACCTAAATAAACTTTACTCACATGAACCTTGGACTTTGTACAATTGCTCTAGCGGGTCATCTTTTCATTACAAGTCCCCTTTCTACAGTTATTGTATAATATAGTCACACTGTCAGATTTTCAACATTGCTGTATCTTATATATAAAATAATAGACAATTGGATGTATGATCACCATATTTAATTGCTTTTACCTATATACACTTTTTGACATCAGTTTTATTTTGAATCATTTTAAAATCCATTCCTTATATCTGTAATCCATACTTAACACAGTAACTTTTTTATTAATAGAAAAAATAAAGTAGGCAAAATAGAATACTTTTTGGGTATAAGGGCATATATGCCTCAGTCCATTTTTTATTTCTTAAACTAAGTGTACCAAATGTTAGCTTTTTAAATGTCCCACAATTTGGGTTTTGGGACATTTAAAAAGCTAAAAGCTTTGGTTATGTTCCTCATTTATAAGATAATAATTGTGTAGTTATTTTTTTAAATTAACCTGTTGCGCCGACCCTATGTGAGTAGGATAAGGAGATGATAATGTTGAAAGTTATTAACAAATATACTTTTTACAAACAAAATACTATCGAGTCATCACATACTATCAATGGAATAACATTTTTTGTACAGTAGGGTATATTCTAAAGATATGCTGCCTTTTGGTGAGTGAGAAATTTATTTTTATGAGAACAACAAATAACAAAGACCATTCCTGCATGCAATATGAATGTGACATTTCAGACTTTGACAATAACTAGTGATTTTACAACATACAAGTATTACTTTGCACACTGAAACCTACTCTCAAAGTAGGTAAATGTTTTTTTACGTCAGAACCCGGCATCCTCCAAAGCACCATGATTTCATCCCAATTTGATCAATAGTTTAAGCTTCAAGAATGCATCAAAGCCCCATAGGAGAGACGCTGACGCCCACATAGCTAGTAGGCGGTCGGTGGGCGTCAGCGGCTCTCCCGGCAGCAGGAGAGTGACGGGCGCGTGGTCGCAGCGGGCGGCGAGCGCTGGCCACGGAGGCCGCGCGGCCGGACGCGAGCCGCGGTGCGCGCCAGAGCGCTTCCTTCACGCTGAACCTGTTCCGCGGCCACGTGGAGCCGGCGCAGGTGTTCCCCTTCCCCGAGCCCCTCACCGAGGACCAGCGCCAGACCTTGGCCGAGCTCGTCCCACCAGTTGAGAAGTTTTTCGAGGAGGTGCGTTCTGAAATACACATTCTATTAGCGATCGTTGCATTCGCACTGCATGCTTTTATTAAATGTTGATGGATGTATATGTTATAGTTGGCAAAGGAAATGACGCACATCTATTATGGATGACCAAAGTATCTGTAGTTATTGGATGTGCACGTCGTTTCTCGATGAAAAACTAAGACTCTTTATTCTGTACCACTTCTTATAATAGCATCGATGGTAATAGCTTGCGAATTTAGGAATCTTCTGCATATTATGTCTCATGCATTTATTATTTAGTTCGCGGAGAGCACTATGAAATCTCTGTACGCGTTTAGGTGAACGACCCGGCCAAGAACGACGCGGAAGCGCAGATCGAGGCGGGCACGCTGTCGGGGCTGTGGGAGCTGGGCGCGTTCGGGCTGCAAGTGCCGGTGGAGCTGGGCGGGCTGGGGCTCAACAACACGCAGTACGCGCGGCTCGTGGAGGTGGTCGGCGCGCACGACCTCGGCGTCGGCATCACGCTCGGCGCGCACCAGTCCATCGGCTTCAAGGGCATCCTGCTGTTCGGCTCGGAGGAGCAGCGCGCGCGCTACCTGCCGCGCGTCACCGGCGGGGAGTACGCCGCCTTCTGCCTCACCGAGCCCTCCTCCGGCTCCGACGCCGGCTCCATCAAGTGCGTGTCCGTGCTCGAATGCTCTCCGCTCCCCCGCTTTAGTTAACTCGAGCTCCGTGTTTCAGAACGCGCGCGGTGCCCACGCCCGACGGCCAGCACTACATCCTCAACGGCTCCAAGATTTGGATCAGCAACGGCGGCATCGCGGAGATCATGACCGTGTTCGCGCAGACGCCGGTGGAGCGCGACGGCAACACCGTCGACAAGGTGACCGCGTTCATCGTGGAGCGCGGCTTCGGCGGCGTGTCCTCCGGCCCGCCCGAGAATAAGATGGGCATCCGCTGCTCCAACACCACCGAGGTGTACTACGAGGACGTGCGCGTGCCCGCCGCCAACGTGCTGGGCGGGCTCGGCAACGGCTTCAAGGTGGCCATGAACATCCTCAACAACGGGCGCTTCGGCATGGCGGCGGCGCTGGCGGGCACGCAGCGCGCCGCCCTGCGCGTGGCCGCCGAGCACGCCGCCACGCGCGTGCAGTTCGGCCGCCGCCTGCGCGACTTCGGCGGCGTGTCCTCCGGCCCGCCCGAGAATAAGATGGGCATCCGCTGCTCCAACACCACCGAGGTGTACTACGAGGACGTGCGCGTGCCCGCCGCCAACGTGCTGGGCGGGCTCGGCAACGGCTTCAAGGTGGCCATGAACATCCTCAACAACGGGCGCTTCGGCATGGCGGCGGCGCTGGCGGGCACGCAGCGCGCGGCTGTGCGCACTGGGCCGCGCCGTCAGCGACGCGCCCGCCGGCCTGGCGCGCTCGCCGCTCAACCTCTGAATGTCGGCTGGGGGCGGGGGCGGAGGAGGCGACGCAGCGCATGGCGACGCTGCCCGCGGCGATGGAGGAGCGCGCGCTGCGACGAGGCGCGCGGCTGTGCGCACTGGGCCGCGCCGTCAGCGACGCGCCCGCCGGCCTGGCGCGCTCGCCGCTCAACCTCTGAATGTCGGCTGGGGGCGGGGGCGGAGGAGGCGACGCAGCGCATGGCGACGCTGCCCGCGGCGATGGAGGAGCGCGCGCTGCGACGAGGCGCGCGGCTGTGCGCACTGGGCCGCGCCGTCAGCGACGCGCCCGCGGCGCGCGAGCTGGTGCGCGCCGCCGCCCACGTGGGCGCCGTGGTGGAGCTGGCGCTGCGGAAGTACGGGCGCCGCGTCGTCGACGAGCAGCTGCTGCTGAACCGGCTGGCGGCCGCCGCCATCGACGCCTACACCACGGCCGCGGTGCTGTCGCGGGCGTCGCGCGCGCACCGCCTGGCGCTGCCCAGCGCGCCGCACGAGGTACGTATCTTGATATGGGAACGACGATTCGCGCATTTGATCCCATTACAGTTCTTTCACATATATGTTTTGAGCACTAAAAATTGTACTAATAAATAATAAACAAAAAATAGTTAGAAAAAATGTTCCATCCGCATATGCTACGGCCGCTAGCAATAACGCGAACAATTGTTCTGTTCCTGTACATGGTATCTGTAATTACGCAAGGTTTGTTCTACTCCGCGCACGATTGTCGCGTGAGCGGATGTCCGTGGCGCTGTGTGCGTGGGACGGGGCGGGGGCGGGGGCGGGGGCGCACAATGCAGCGGGGGCGGGGGCGGGGGCGGGGGCGGGGGCGCACAATGCAGCGGGGGCGGGGGCGCACAATGCAGCGGGGGCGGGGGCGGGGGCGGGGGCGGGGGCGGGGGCGGAGGAGGCGACGCAGCGCATGGCGACGCTGCCCGCGGCGATGGAGGAGCGCGCGCTGCGACGAGGCGCGCGGCTGTGCGCACTGGGCCGCGCCGTCAGCGACGCGCCCGCCGGCCTGGCGCGCTCGCGCTCAACCTCTGAATGTCGGCTGGGGGCGGGGGCGGGGGCGGGGGCGGAGGAGGCGACGCAGCGCATGGCGACGCTGCCCGCGGCGATGGAGGAGCGCGCGCTGCGACGAGGCGCGCGGCTGTGCGCACTGGGCCGCGCCGTCAGCGACGCGCCCGCCGGCCTGGCGCGCTCGCCGCTCAACCTATGAATGTCGACTGGGGGCGGGGGCGGGGGCGAAGGCGACGCTTGTGATCGACTCAAGCCACTCTTTAGCAATCGTTATTCGGATGTTTTTGTTTAGATAGGGAATAAATACATATTTATTTTGGAAATATTTTTTCGTTTTTATTGTAACTACTAAGAGTTAGTTTTGTTACGCAATGATTGAAATAGAATTTAATGTACTCGCTTAAGATGTTTGCGATAATACATATATTTTTAACGATAGTTGCTTTTTAATACCTTTTATCTAACCACGATAATAAATTTCGTTAACGCGGATTTGGAGATTACCGGAACAAACGCGGATTGCGCACAGACAGATAGAAAAAAAATGCGGTTTTCATATCAGCAAGGCAAATAAGCAAGTTTGTACTTGTCTGCCAGTTACATGCCGAAAAACTCCCGAAGAACCGGGTGAACTTCTTACGTAGCACCGATATATTGTTCTTATGGGTCCAACTTATTGAAATAATATTGCTTTAGTTGACAAATGTCACTTCAATTAACACTAAAGTGGTAAGATTCCTAAAATTGGTTGGTCCTTGTGGGTAATATTGACACATTGTATTGCTTTGTCTCATTTCGGCCATCAAAATATGTTAGTTTGTCATGGTAATTAAGATTGACGTATTTCAAAAGTTAATTTTATAATCTGCAAGGTTTAGGACCTGTCCCACCAAATTGTAAATTGTCTTATAATAATCCAACATGTTAAGCTACCTGAGCCTCTATCAGCCAGTGGTGGAACAGGCCCTTAATAGCAAAATGTTTCAATATCAGTTAAGGCGAGGTTATGGCAAATTGCGCATCTTTGGAAGCATAGAACAGGATTTCTACAAAGATTTGATTCGTGATATTTAGTATGTGTAACTTCAGTCCTTTAACTAAAGCCTCGTGGAACAGAATCACGATTGGACAAACTTTTCTCGATAGATTTATTTTTTGAAAATGTGCCTAATTCTGTAAAGATCACCATATATCTGCAATACAACAACGAAAGTAAAAACTCGAAGTGGTTTATTTGATACACGAGTACTTTATCTTCGGTTAACCCGAAGCTTTTTGCAATACATTGATTAGTTAATTTTTAATCGAATTTAATTAAAATGAGCTCCCAAAACCATTCGGATTTCGCGTCAGTCCGCCCGCGGGCGTCGATGGAAGCGGACCTGTGCTCGTCGCTCCGGCGAAACCCCCTGCGCGTCCCGCATTTATGTGACCACGTGAGTGACGGAAAGGGCGATAGTCTGCCGATAGCTCGCTCTCTTTTATCAAGCCCGAACGTAAAAACACTGATCTATATAAAATGGAACTTCCCACAATACTGAAAGCGCCACGCGAATGGAATATAAATATTATTATAATTATTTTTTTTATTTTATTAAAACTTACATATTTCTATTTAATTAAATTTATAATGAATCGGAAAATAAGCTTTTTCATTAAATAATATTTTCCAAATTCGTAAGCGATTCTTTAAGTATAAACGGACGATTTTGTCACAAAACAGTATTATCTATACTATAGTGTGTCTAAATAATTTAGATTAGTTTGACAATTCATTTCAAATTTAGTAGGGATGGGTTGTGTCAAATCAGTCATGAATCTTATCAATATCGATTTTTATTTTTATAGAAGTTGGAATCGACAGATTTATTGTTATAACTAATGAAATAAAAAAAAACGCTGTTTTCTCAAATTAATAATAACCATAACAATTAGTAAGAGTAAATAAATGTTTATTACTACTACAGCCGTTTGTTATTTATATAGTTCGTATGTTTTCTAATACCACGTGGACGAAGTCGCGGGCAACAGCTAGTTATAAATAAACTTAATGTAAAAATCTAAATCGGAGTCGGGATGGCGCTTCGCGGCGTTCGATGTTAAGGACACGGCCGCGAAGACCGACGAGACTCGACTCACGCTAGTGATGGGACTCGAGTTGCTTTTCACTCGAGTGACTCGAGTAAGTTTTACATTACTCGGACTCGAATGAAATTTTTGCCAACTCGAGTTTCAAGTGACTCGAGTCGACTCGAATTACGAGTGACTCGTAACCATTAGAGTGGTTTATACCGAGCCGAGTAAGAAATTCTGACAGCAATTTCAGTATTTTTTTTTTAATACATTGTTTCTGTTCTTTTGTGACTTATTTAAACTTCATTTAAGTTAATTTTAAAGCATATTTATTATTATCTAAATTGTGTAAGAACATAATAAAACTGTTCATATTTTGATCTCATGAAAATCCTCGTTACAATAAATTAAATTGGAAACTTTTTAGTATTACATAATAATATTTCAATTCGACTGGTTTATATAAGAGGTTTCTTGGTTACGTAGACAGGTTAAGTTTAAACGAAAATTTATTTAATTAATATTTTTATCGTTTTGTTTAGATTTTTTGAGTAGCTTATAAAAAAAAATATTCTATGTTAAATTAATATTGTTTTATTCGCTTTAAAATTTTGGTTATTCGAGTTTTATAATCGAGTGACTCAAGTCAATAAAAATCACTCGAGTCCTATCATCACTCGAGTGGCATTCGAGTGAGAAAGTTACCAGTACCGAGTGACTCGAGTGAAAAAAAGTCACTCGAGTCCCATCACTAACTCACGCGGTCTAACCGTGCGGTGCACCCCGCTCATTGTTTGCGCGCGCCTACTTCTTCCCCCCAAAAAACGCAAATTGTCCCGAATACAGCCCCTTAATAACTAAAAAGCTTACAGACACACCACTCGTTACGTAGGATGTTAGCAATCACATTATATTTTTGAATATGATTTTAATAAAAAACCTGCACTTACGACACACTTTAGGCTATATATTTTCACGCTATTAAACTTAGGGAGTAAAAATTTGTAAAAAACCGTTAAGGTTTGCCGCATGATGCGGAAAAGAGACAAAAACTTCAAGCTAACAACATAAAAAAGAAAGGTTGTCATAGTAACGGTAATTTTTATCAAATGTCAAAGGACTTCACTGTCATTTGAATTTTGACGTTTGCAAAGGAAATAGTAAATTGCGATATAAATGTGTTTAGAAGACCACAAAGATCATATAATATATGTAAAAAAGAATTAAAAAACAGAACATTTTTTTTTTCAATGATCATAAAATACTTGAGTATTCCCTAGACTTTTTTGATGTGTTTATTAATTTGTCTTCTTGCAAGCATAAGGTAGGTTGTCACATTGCCCACTTAGTTGCACAGATTTGATGATATGTTGTATCAAATAGGTGGTGACCAAAATAAAAAAACACAAATGTAGCACCACTTCTTATTGCTTTTTTTATTATTTGTCCTACACAAACAGCTTTACGCTAATTCTAAATATGTAAATCATTCCCACCCTCTACAGCTCTACGCCGCCTTCGATGTCTAACTGGATCGATTGTCTGTTTATTTCTCCCTCAGAACACCGCTGACTAAAAATCTTAAAATGTATTTCTTCACAAATATAAAACTATTGATACATTTTACTGAGGCTTATACGTTCAACGATACCGGGCCGAGAGCGGCGTCACACCTCCACCGGCAGACGGGCTTCACACCTCCACCGGCAGGCGGGCGTCACACCTCCACCGGCAGGCGGGCGTCACACCTCCACCGCAGGCGGGCGTCACACCTCCACCGGCAGGCGGGCGTCACACCTCCACCGCAGGCGGGCGTCACACCTCCACCGGCAGACGGGCGTCACACCTCCACCGCAGGCGGGCGTCACAACCTCCACCGGCAGGCGGGCGTCACACCTCCACCGGCAGGCTGGTGTCCCACGCGCGCGCGTTCACCTGGCGAAGCGTCGCGCGCAGCGCACCCGCCGGCCCCAGCACCAACGTCAGCGGTTGCGGCGCCGCGCGCGGCCGCGCGTACAGCGCGTGCAGCGTCTGCTCCCAGCGCACCGGCGCGCACGTCAGCCGCACCAGCGCGTGTCGCACGTGCGCCGCGTCGCGCAGCGCGCGCGCCTCCGCGCACGACACCACCGGCACGCGCGGCGCGCGCACCTGCCGCCCACACCCACACCTCTCACTTCTTGTGTCTAACAAGCGCGATGAACGCTAAACATTTCACCGTAGTCTTTTGTGGACGAAATATGACAACAAACCAAGAAAAAAGGACATTTTCTCAGTAGATAGATTAAGCAAACTATTGAATGCAGATCGGAGCTCCTTCTACTACTACTTCTTTTTCGTGGTTGGAAAGTATTACGATCCCACGAACGAACGAACGAGCAATTCGTTAAATGAACAAAAAAGTAGGAGGCCCCATGCAGAGGTCGGCGGTTTTGTGCTCACCTGTACGTGACGCAGCGCCTCGCGAACCGCGTCCGCCGCGGCCGCCATCAGCGGCGTGTGGAAGGCGCCGCTCACGCGCACGCGCGCCGCGCGCCGCACGCCCCACGCGCGCCCCTGCGCCTCCAGCCACGCCAGCGCCGCCTCGTCGCCCGCCACCACCTTGCAGCTCGGCACAAGTAGTTGGCCACCGCGCACACCGGGCCGCGCACGCCGCGCTCCTGCGCGTGCTCGCGCGCGCGCGCCAGCGCCTCTCCCAGCCGCGCGTCCGGCGCCAGCCACACGGTGAGCATGCCGCCCGCGCGCGCCGCCGCCGCCGCCTGCATGGCCGCGGCGCGCAGCTCCGCCAGCCGCAGGGCCTGCTCGAAGGACAGCGCGCCCGCGAACACCAGCGCGCCGATCTCGCCGAGCGAGAAGCCGGCGGCGGCGCGCGCGCGCTCCAGCGCCGCCAGCGAGGTGACCAGCACGGCCGTCTGGCAGCGCCGCTGCAGCTCCTCCTCGGGGCCCTGCGTGCACACGCGCAGCACGTCCCACCTGCACGCACACACTCACTGCAATACTTATCCATTTTTTACATCTAGTATTTATAAGACTTGTAAATTAATGTAAACTCATTACATTGTCACATCATCCAACAGTTCAACAATAAAAATATATATCATGTTCTACCAATTTATCTGTCAATAATTTGTTATCTATTTAAAAGAGGAAAGATTTGTGTTTTATTTTTTTTTTTTAAATATGAGGTGGCAAACGAGCAAGCGGCCACCTGAATCCACCGAAATGGAAAGCGACCGCTGCCCATAAACATCCGCAATTGCAGATGCGTTGCCTACCCTTAATTGACGGAGGAGGAGATGCACATAAAGAGGACATTTTCCCTTTCTATGCGTCTCCTCCACCGTCAAATCCACTTTTCCTTCCCACCCTTTCCTCTTAAAAAAAGGGTGGAAGGGAAAGGGACTAAAATTAGGCCTCCGGCACCACACTCATCAGACGAAACGCGGAATTGCTCCCACTTAACGCCTGTCTTCTGTGTGGTCGTGGTATTACACCGGGCGAGCCGACCCATTCGTGCGAAGGTGTTAAAGCGGGCGCTACCACTATTAAATTGTATTTTTGTATGTATTCAATTCACATAAAAAATACTGGCAGATTTTAAAAATTCTTTCACGATTACAAAGTTAATTTATCTGTGAGTAACATAGGCTATATTTTATTATTATCAATGTTTAGGAACTATTAATAAATCACGGATTTCTGGACGTTGTTTTATTGGTTTCAATATTAATACTTATCCAAATAAATGTGTTTGTTGTCAGAATTTAATGTAAAATAAAATCGTCCTCTACAGTATTAAAATTGAACAAGTAGTTTAGAAGATATTGTGAACACAAACAATAATGGTAACTGAAAAATCAGCTCACAATCTACTAGGCTTAGAAATTTGGAATCTAGCATCAGTAGATTTGAATAATGTAGATTACTATTATTATCTTTAGGTAATGATAGGTTGAAAAAAGGGGTGAACACAAGTTTTGTACTTTTAAACTCCATGTGGATGAAGTCTTGGGCAACAGCTAGTAATTTATAATAATGTAAACTTTAACAAGTAAAAAATATTTCAACAAAGTAGTCTAGATGAACCTCTTGATGGTCCATGGACAGCTATTAAATAAGGTTTTTACCAGAGTAACTAGAGTTATTACAACTATTATATGGAGTTTAGTTCACACTGTATTTTCAAAATAAATATTGTTATAAATAAGTTTCTATTAAACCAACCCGACTATACTAGAAGCAAGCTCGTAAAGATCGCGGGCGGCCGGCAAGTCGAGTAACTTTTTACCCATCCCGACGAACTGCGAGCCCTGTCCTGGGAAGAGTAGCACGGTGGTCTCGCGCGGGTCCACGCGCGTGGCCTCCTCCTGGCCGGCGAGCCTCGCGTAGGGCTCTGTTGCCCAACGCAGCTCAGGCTCAGGATTGGAAACTTCTCCGAATGTACTGGCATCGTCCACAAGCTTTTTAAGCGGGCTTCCCTCATCAGTAGTGGACTGCGATCTTGTATGTACATTTAATGTGACCGTGCGAATCGATTGCACGCGGCGTAACAATGACTTCATCGATATAGTAATAGCTAAATATCACTTAAATCAATCTGATTTGTATTTCATAAAATCAAAACAAGAATAAAGGTTATCCAAACTAGTGATGGTCAACTCGAGTAGGTAACTCGAGTCAACTCGAGTTGGGCGTAACTCGAATTGACTCGAGTTGAATTCTCTCTAACTCGAGTTTGAAAACCGAATGGAACCGACATGGAGCAAAGTTTGACCTCCGTGAAGTTAGCCCACTCACTTCATTTTTTTTTACTTTTTTTATGCAAATCGTTTGAGCATTGTTAGAGAGGGTTTGAGAGAAAAAAAATCGTTTGAGAGTTCCTACTTTCTCCGTAAAAGCAATTTCAATGTTTACCGTGAAGTTGGCCCCCACACTTTATTTTTTTTTTAATTTCACTCATGCAAATCGCTAGAGAATCGGTTGAGAGAAATTGAGAGGAAAGAAATATTGTTTGAGAGTTCTTACTTTTTCTGTAAAAAATTTTTTAATTTCGAAGTTGATAATAGTCGAATCTATTTTAATTTCATAGTTTAATTGATAGTAAATTTTATTTTTTTAGTAAAAAATACTTAAATAAATGATTCGATTTCAAACAATAACTTTTTTGTTTCTTTAGTTAGTAGGTGTAACTCTCCCAATATATTATAAATAAATAATATAAAAAGTAAAGAATTGAAACAGAAAAAAAAAATTGTCTGTTCCAATATTATGCCAAGCCGAAGGAATAATTTGGAAAAAACTCAAAAAAATATTTACTTGTTCATCCAGTTAACTCAAGTTACGTAACTCGAGTTCAACCCGAGTTATGTGGGTTTTAACTCGAGTTAAATCGAGTTACGTTTTTCCCGAGTTGGCACATCACTAATCCAAACCAAACTTCAATGTAAAAAATCAAACTCAGTGTTGCCATTGCCGTAGAGCGTAGATTTGGTAATTTGATAGCCCAAACCCAAAAGCTGTATCCTATGTAGTATAGTGGTACAAGCTTCTTTTTGGCAGCCGGCAATTTTATGACGAAAAAAATGACATTTAATGTCAGGGTAATAGTGACATAGCTTGTCAGTTCACTTCGCGTCATTACTTTCAGCATTTTGTGTGGTTTTTTAATGTTATTCGTTGAAAAAAGTGATGAAAGTATTTAAAAGTAGTATCGGACAGGTTTTTTTGAAAGTGGGAGATATTTTTATCGCGGGGAAGAAGTAGGGGGTCCAGTTATTACATTTGAAAATATGAATCATCTTGTGTCTGTTGTAACGAAAATGTGTTAACATTTGTTATTTCAAGAAATTCCCTAACTCCCAAGGGGATGCATGTATAATATGTTTAGTTTTGTAACTTTAAAAAATATATAATAATTGACTTATAAATATTTTTCTGATAGTTGTTTTATTACCTATTTCAAATTGCATTTCGTTTTTTGTGCAACTGGAAGTATCGCCTTCGTGACATGAAATCAACAAGGATTTTAGTTTTTAATTGTACATTAAAAACTAAAATTTACTTACGTAATAAGAAAATTACTGTGTGTACTCAGAAATATAACAAGAAACTGACTGTCTGATGATTTTATAACGCACCGTACGAACAACTGGGCAAACCACGTAATTTGTACCGTGCGTTGATTGTAAACAACAAACAATCATTAAGATTTCTATTATTCTCTAGGTAAGCACTAAGTGAGACAGTTTACAATATGTTTAGGCTATTCCTTCCTTTACTGTCTAAAGAGGGTGCATTGCTAAAAGTGTGCTACAAAAGTTCTTTACTATAGAGTCTTCTCCCCGACAAACGAAGTAAAGATCATTTCCTAGTTACATTGTAAGGTACAAGTGCTTCATTTACAATTTGCGTTTTTGTTTACAAAAGGAAATAATTTCCCTTTAATTTGGAAATATTACCTTGCTGGTAACCCTAAAAGCTCAGAGGCGCCCTCCTGTCAATGTCAAAAAGGTGCAACAATATCCTTGCGGCACTATACATGGCCGGGTAAATAATTTCATTGGCAACACTGTGTCAAGTCAATTGTCATGCTGTGCTGACAACTAACTGCCAACTGTCATGTTTACGGACTGATTGGAATGCACCTACGGGATTATAATATGTGATTTAAATTATTTAGGTATTCACAACTAACTTTATTTGTTTCCGACTGAAAGGAAAAATATTAACTGAAATTATTGTGTTAAAGTATTTAAAGTACATTGGAACCATTGTCTCATCTACAAGTCAATACGTTTTGTGAAAGTCGAATTCCTAAAGGAAAAAGGTGTGCAAAATAAGATACAGACTTTAATAATTACGATTATATTATAAGATAACATTCGATAAGGTGTAGGCGATTATAACGTAATGTCCTACCCATGACTATTTTTTCTTGCGTCGCATACCATTGTCTTGACTGGGAACATTGGAACATATACACTTGCGATTAATACATTCCTACTTTATTATAAAACACACAGCTAAACTCCACGTGTGGGTGTCGATCCATAGGCTATGAGTTTATGTTTATACAGGTGTTACAATTGTGTGAGCAGCAAATCATAATTTTGGTTACACACATTTTATTTGCAGAATGGCTCGTGGGCAGCAAAAAATCCAGTCTCAAGCAAAGGCTGCGGAAAAGTTGTCAAAAATGAAAAAACAACAAGGACACAGTGCCACCGATCAGAAAAAGGCAGCACAAAAGGCCCTTGTGCATGTTTGTGTAATTTGTAAGGTAAGTTTATAGCATTTATATACTTGCCATATAAACCATGCAGCCACAGCCTTATGAAATAGTTAATGTTTATGATTCCTTAATGCTTCAACCATTAAGTGGGACAGGCCCACTGCTCGCAGTTACGCAGCCTGTGCACAATACTAATTATGCCACCCCTTCTGTCTTCTGCATCCTGGGGTATTAAACTTTCAAAATATGTCTAGCTTTTCAGGTGAAATACAGGTTATGACAGATTCCACATGATTAAATCCACAGGAATACACAGGAGTTATCGCATTAAAATTAAACCAATGAGTAACACTTTATACTTTGTCTGTGTGTTTATCTCATAAACCTTCAGGTGGGATCGTGGTCAAGCGCTTGCTTAACAAATATAAAAAAAAAAAAAAAAAAACGGTGTCACCAATTTCAATTTAGTTTTCACTGTCATATTGTAATAAGCACAACTTAACATTTAACATTATTATTATTTTTTAATAAAAATATTAGTAGATTTTTATTAATTTACTAATATTTCCTTTAACCATTCCAACTAAGCTCTAGGTTTGTGCTAGGATATGGTTCACGACAATAGTCAAATGGCGGGATTCGAACCTTCGACCGCAAGATCGGTAGTCCGTACCCCAAACCATTAGGCTATTGGCACTTCATTTTATGCAATTGTCAGGAGAATTTAATGTAGAATAAAATTGTCCTTTACAGTATTTAAATTGGACTAATAGTTTAGAAGATATCACAAACACAAACAATAAGGGTAATCGAAAAATCAGCTCACAAGCTACCGGGCTTAGAAATTTGGAATCTGGCATCAGTAATTTCTGTTATTACGTAGATTTCTACTAAGTTAATACTTTAGGTGATAGGGCGATCGTAAGTTTTGAACTTTTAAACTCCACACGGGCGAAGTCGTGGGCAACAGCTAGTATTATTATAAAGAGGAAAGATTTGTATTTTCGTATGTATTGAAATAACTCAAAAACTACTGTGCTGATTTAAAAATTCTTACATCATCAAAAAGTCGTGAGCAACAACTTATCATAAATATCATGAGTATCAGTAGCATTAGCTTTTTCTGATACAAATGAATGTATGCAATTTTTTTTCTGGTAATAAAAAATAAAACAGTGTGTGCTTATATATTTTACCTGTATTAAATAGCAATTGGATAGTGCTAGACAATTTTGTGAAGTCAACAAAATGCAACAACTGGCATAGTTGTAATTTGTAATGTATTGAATTGCAGGCGCAGATGCCGGATCCCAAAACTTATAAACAGCATTTTGAAAATAAACATCCTAAGAATGATTTACCTGAAGATTTAAAATCTATCTAACATATTGACTACTTTATATTTTTTAATGTAATTCAATTACGGGAAATTGTTAAATCGACCATTGTCTTGCATTTGTTGAATATGTATTTTCATTAAAAGCAGTTATTTCTGTATAAATTTTTTTGTAATAAAGGACAACACACTGCATCAGATGGACTTGACACTTTTTCATTATAATAAAATAGACATTTGTATTTTATTATGGCTGTGCGGTGTTTACTTCAATAAATTATGAAAAGATTAAAACATTAATACTAACCAATTACTACATAACGAAATAGCCAAACAACCATATTATGTGTTATTTATGTTACATTATGTTTATGCATGTTAACAATGTTGTGATCTGCCCTTATCTATCTTTCCTTATCCTTATATACAATATTTTAGACCATAAGATCAGAAATATTTATGCTTGAAATTATTAGTATAATATAATAATTATTATAAAAAAATATATTTTAATTTTGTCTATTAATGTCAAGTGTTCAGGCCTCAGGCGCAGGCTTCACTTCACTTCACATTACACACTTTCTGCAAGTCACTGTCCAGTGTTTCACATGACACTAACACTGAGGCATGTGTGGGGCACGTGTGGGGCATGTGTGGGGCACGTGTGGGGCAAGAGAGGGGTCACATCTTCTCGTAGGTCTGCGTGTGTCCGCAGTCGGCGCAGGCGCGCGTGTAGAGGTCGGCCGCGGCGTCGTAGCGCTCCTCGGCGTAGCGGTGCTCGTGCGGCGCGCGCGTGCCGTCGTAGAGGCTGGAGCGCACGGCCATGCGCAGCGCGGTGAGGCGGCGGCGCGCGGCGGCGGCGTGCGCGCGCTCGCGGCGCTGGTCGCGCGCGGCGCGCTCCTGCAGCAGCCGCTCCTCGGAGCCCCACACGAGCAGCGCGCGCTGCTCCACCTGCGCGCGCAGGTACAGCCGCATGTCGGCGTAGCGCGCGCGGTGCGGGTTGCGGCGGCGCACGCAGCGCAGCGGCGGCGGCCGCGCGTCCAGGTCGCAGTCCTTCAGCAGGAACTCGCTCTTGGCCTCGGTGCGCGTCAGCAGCTCGTGCGCCCCCTCCTCGTCCCTTAGGATATATCTTTTTCTTTTAGTGCTCGTCGAATGCTGACGTCACACCCGACCCGTGCTAATCCGACATCATAAAGAGATTTATAATTATGAGAACGAGCTGTTTCCGTGCGGCTTCATCCGCATGAAATTATAAATTTATTGTTTGCATTTGTCAAATTCTCAATTGCAAATGTCAAAACACCAATTATCTTACTATGGCAATCTTGCTTCCTTGATGTTGGCAGCAACTTATGGTCTCTTTCTCACATTAGGGTTTTTATCCAAAACGTTTACTACCTAAGTTTAATGGCGTGAAAATATATAGCCTAAAGCATGACGTAAGTGTAGGGCTTTTTATTAAAAAAATAATTATTCAAAAATATGCTGTAATTGCTGAAATCTTAGGCAACAAAGAAGCGTGTGTTTACGCTTTATTATAATAGAGTAGATTATAATTATAATATTGTAACACGCCCTACTACAACGCGCCTCGCTATGACGTACATCGCCCGAGCCCCCACCGATAATCACCGAGCGCACCCGCCGCCGCCTATAAATACCGGCCCGCGGCCCATGCAGTTCAGTTGCTTGCGCACAGCGACCGCTTCCGCGTCGGAATTCCGCATTGGAACGCTTCCTGTGCCAATTGACGCCCTCCTCCCACTCCGCGACTTATGCGCTTGGGCAGTGCTCTGTATCGGACGCTGACTCGGACCGTAGTTCGTTGTTGTGCGAGTATCATTTTGTGTTTTCCTACTAATTCTTTCCATTCTTGTATTGACTTTAATAAACTTTACCGCTTCTAGTAAAACTGTTCTTCTTCTACCCTACAATATTATAATTATAATATTATAATATATATATAATAATATACTATATTATAATATTATAATATAGATGTAAATGGGTAATTCTAATGGCTAGACCGACTTTGACAGGCTTTCTTACCGGAGCGTAGCTGATGTGTGTGTGTGAGGGCAATTTCGGCTGCATTTTTATTCTACGCTAATAATTTATGAATAGTGCACCTGCAGTCATCGCACACGCTGAAGTCGAACGTGTCGAACAGGTAGGACTGCGGGAACGGGCGCTGGCACTCCATGCAGCGCGGCTGCTGCGACACGTGCACCAGCGGCGCCCCCGCCCCCGCCCCCGCCCCCGCCCCCGCCCCCGCCCCCGCCCCCGCCCCCGCCCCGCCTCCTCCTCCACCAGGAAGCCTCCGCCCGTGTCCACAGCTCGCAATTTTCCTACATAGATGTGCTTTTCCCCTCGCCGGCGGTCGGCTCGGCGGCGGTCGGCTCGCCGGCGGTCGGCTCGCCGGCGGTCGGCTCGCCGGCGGTCGGCTCGCCGGCGGTCGGCTCGCCGGCGGTCGGCTCGCCGGCGGTCGGCTCGGCGGCGGTCGGCTCGGCGGCGGTCGGCTCGGCGGCGGTCGGCTCGCCGGCGGTCGGCTCGCCGGCGGTCGGCTCGCCGGCGGTCGGCTCGCCGGCGGTCGGCTCGCCGGCGGTCGGCTCGCCGGCGGTCGGCTCGGCGGCGGTCGGCTCGCCGGCGGTCGGCTCGCCGGCGGTCGGCTCGCCGGCGGTCGGCTCGCCGGCGGTCGGCTCGCCGGCGGTCGGCTCGCCGGCGGTCGGCTCGCCGGCGGTCGGCTCGCCGGCGGTCGGCTCGGCGGCGGTCGGCTCGCCGGCGGTCGGCTCGCCGGCGGTCGGCTCGCCGGCGGTCGGCTCGCCGGCGGTCGGCTCGCCGGCGGTCGGCTCGCCGGCGGTCGGCTCGGCGGCGGTCGGCTCGCCGGCGGTCGGCTCGGCGGCGGTCGGCTCGGCGGCGGTCGGCTCGCCGGCGGTCGGCTCGCCGGCGGTCGGCTCGCCGGCGGTCGGCTCGCCGGCGGTCGGCTCGCCGGCGGTCGGCTCGCCGGCGGTCGGCTCGCCGGCGGTCGGCTCGCCGGCGGTCGGCTCGCCGGCGGTCGGCTCGCCGGCGGTCGGCTCGCCGGCGGTCGGCTCGCCGGCGGTCGGCTCGGCGGCGGTCGGCTCGCCGGCGGTCGGCTCGCCGGCGGTCGGCTCGCCGGCGGTCGGCTCGCCGGCGGTCGGCTCGCCGGCGGTCGGCTCGCCGGCGGTCGGCTCGCCGGCGGTCGGCTCGCCGGCGGTCGGCTCGCCGGCGGTCGGCTCGGCGGCGGTCGGCTCGGCGGCGGTCGGCTCGCCGGCGGTCGGCTCGGCGGCGGTCGGCTCGCCGGCGGTCGGCTCGCCGGCGGTCGGCTCGCCGGCGGTCGGCTCGCCGGCGGTCGGCTCGCCGGCGGTCGGCTCGGCGGCGGTCGGCTCGCCGGCGGTCGGCTCGGCGGCGGTCGGCTCGGCGGCGGTCGGCTCGGCGGCGGTCGGCTCGCCGGCGGTCGGCTCGCCGGCGGTCGGCTCGCCGGCGGTCGGCTCGCCGGCGGTCGGCTCGCCGGCGGTCGGCTCGCCGGCGGTCGGCTCGCCGGCGGTCGGCTCGCCGGCGGTCGGCTCGCCGGCGGTCGGCTCGCCGGCGGTCGGCTCGCCGGCGGTCGGCTCGCCGGCGGTCGGCTCGCCGGCGGTCGGCTCGCCGGCGGTCGGCTCGGCGGCGGTCGGCTCGGCGGCGGTCGGCTCGCCGGCGGTCGGCTCGCCGGCGGTCGGCTCGCCGGCGGTCGGCTCGGCGGCGGTCGGCTCGCCGGCGGTCGGCTCGCCGGCGGTCGGCTCGCCGGCGGTCGGCTCGCCGGCGGTCGGCTCGCCGGCGGTCGGCTCGGCGGCGGTCGGCTCGGCGGCGGTCGGCTCGGCGGCGGTCGGCTCGCCGGCGGTCGGCTCGCCGGCGGTCGGCTCGCCGGCGGTCGGCTCGGCGGCGGTCGGCTCGCCGGCGGTCGGCTCGCCGGCGGTCGGCTCGCCGGCGGTCGGCTCGCCGGCGGTCGGCTCGGCGGCGGTCGGCTCGCCGGCGGTCGGCTCGGCGGCGGTCGGCTCGCCGGCGGTCGGCTCGGCGGCGGTCGGCTCGCCGGCGGTCGGCTCGCCGGCGGTCAGTCCGTGGCTCGCCATTGCGCTCCTGTCGAGTACCGGAAAGTCTGTGCTCTGCAACCTTCGGGGTTTCTGTATACAATTGTTCAATTGTTCATTATTTTTGCTAGTATACCAAATTACAAACCTGTGTTATGTTTGCCTCATTCCAATACATATATTTACGAGGCATAGTGTTTCACTATTTTTTTTTTGTTAAATATAGTTAACTTATTTGGATCATAACAAGTACCAGAAATAAGGATATTCTTTATTTTGCAATAAACCTTATAATCTAAAGCTAAAATACGAACTTATGTGACACCTAAACATTGTTGAAACAAAGTTCTTTCAAAGGGCTCTCTAATTGCTGCATAGGTAACCTCTAAATTTAAAAGATGGTCGGTGGAGTGATCATTAGTTATTCTAACAGTGGTAGATGCCAGCAACAATAACACCTAATGCACCAAAGGGCCAGCTCACCCCAAAATACCTTGTCTATTACAGTTACACTTAGGCAACACATCTGATTTTAGGAATAACTACTAACGGAAACAGAGTTTCCATGTATTCAGGTGGCCACTTGCCCATTAGCACTTTAAATATTAAAAAAATTACACTATTAAATTATAAACCTTTTTATGATTCTTATTAGGATGTGTTAACCCACAAGTTAAATTTAAATTATGACATTGTTCATTATTTAAAATAACATTTAGATTTTGCAAAGAATTAATGACTGAAATAACAATGGTTTTAATTAGTTTTGTTATACAATGAGTAATGTGTTTATCATATATGCCTTTCAAATGCCCTCCATATGGTCTATATCTAAAAGAAATTTTAAATATAAAATAAGATTAAGGATAATGTAACAAGTAACTACCTTTTTTCATTATTCATTTAAACAATTGGCTACAATCACGTTTTGATGATAACTAGAGAGTAACTATTACTAACTTATTTCAGTACCACCACAACATAACTTAGTTTATGTGTAAATTCCATTGTGACAGCCTGCACCCTAAACGACTAATCGGATTTTGTTGAATGAGGTGTCATTGATTCAACTTATTCCCTGGATAATATAGCATACATCAGCACAAAACATCAACAAAGGATGTGAGAATGGGAATTCCTAAAAAATGTAAAAAAAAACCGAGTTCAAATATCACTCGCCAATATTTCCACTTTTTATTTTAATTTCGAATTCGCATATTTTGTTACTGAGTATATTCACTTAATATAATTAGTCAGTCGAGTTTTTTATTTTTTCAATTATGGTTATTGTACTTACAATTTCTGTTATGCATGCTGTTAAGATAAACGGCTTTTTTTTTACTTTTTTTATATACTTATTTTCAAAAATTACTGCAACATATATTTTTTATATTTATATATATGAGTATTATATTACATTACTTCTTTGCTTAGTTATATTACAAACAGTTCTTTCGGTTTACTTTCGGCAGTTACTTTAACTTAATAGACTTTCAATAAAGACCTACAAGAATCTTTTCTTTTGACACTTTTTTTTTGACATTTTATATCTCTTTGATTGGCGCCTGCAAGATTTTAGAGTTGCCAATAAGCAAAAAAAAAAAATTCCCAACTGCCTTCGAAATTTCCCCATTATGAAAACAAATCCAAATGTTCTACATGCTTATAATTTACGTCTTTTCACCTGACTGCTTGTAGTAATGGTTTGCTATTTAAATTGATACAGCTTTAGGAATTTCGTCAAATAGGGTAGATTAGACGGACCCGGGGGGAGTTACGGTCCACTTATGACAAAAACACATTTTTGAAGCTCTTACGGAAGTTAGTTGAATGTAAACGTCTGAAACATGTGCTACAACTAATGTGCTAAGATTTGACATTTAATAATAGAAAAAAAAAACCACGGCTGACCTAAATGTATCAGGCGCGAAGCTGAGTACAAATTGTTAATTTCTTATCACATTTGTTAAGGACACTCAAAGTTATTGAATCCTGGTATCATCGTTTACTTGTGGGAACATTGAATAACTTGTCTTCATTGTCATACCTACCTACGTTGTATTTTTCAATCCGACGTTGGTGCCTCGTTTCACCCTAGTTGGGTATTCAAACAAAGCTGGAGCCATTTTCGCCAGTATATAGGTAGTAGTAGTAGTAGTAGTAGTAGTAGGGGCTACGGTTTCCGCAACTCCACGGCTAGCGCGTATTTTGCGTGAGAATAGGACATGGATTACTCCAGCCAACCCAGCTCGCCGAAGAACCCCAGCAACCCTTTTATGTTGCTGGTGATCTCCGCGAGCAATCTCGGTGTGCCGAGATACCTAACCCTGTATTCAGTCACTGCCGGGCAGTGTAGTATGACGTGTGACGCGGTTTCTTCTTCCATTGTGCACCCTCTGCACAGTGGACTGTCTGTGATACCTATGTTATATAGATGTTGTTGAAGTGGCCATGGCCGGTGAGTGCTGCCACAACTGTCCGAAGTTGTTGTTTGCTGAGTTTAAGAAGTCTGCTAGAAAACCGTCTATTGATTTTTGGCAGAGCGTCTTTGGTCTGCTTGCATTCTGTAGTGCTGTCCCAAAGCTCGCTGTGGAGGGCGTAGCTTTTGTTTGTTACCTGTGATTTGAGGTACGCCGGGGGTAAGGGGATTATGGGCTCCGGGCCGATTGCTCGGTTACCTTAGCCTTTGCGAGGCTGTTCTTCGGCTGCTCCGTTGCCCCTTGAACCACTGTGACCTTTAATCCAGGAAAGATTAATGTTGTTAACCGTTCCTAAATTGTTTAGAATTTGTGACATTCGTTGTATAGGCCTGATGAGATTGTGTTACTGTTCAGTGCCTGGAGTACTGCCATGCTGTCGGTTAGTATGCAGATGTTCTCATCTGTTACTTTCCGTATTGCTATGGCATGTGCTGCTGTGATAACCCCATGCATTCTGCCTGAAGATTGTGTTGTGTGCGCCTAAGGAGGTGTGTATTTTGATATTTAGGTCTTCCGAGAACACCCCTGAACCTGTTCCTAGGTCGGTTTTGGACCCGTCTGTGTATATCATGAGGTTTTGTGTGTTATTCCTACATGTGGGGTTGTCCTTGAGAGGTTGTTATGTCTGATTTCTTTTCAAAAATGTGTTGTTTTGGGAATCAGGTCCTGTACGGCATCCATGACGGGTGTTGATTCTCTGAGCAGGTCAAGGATGGCGGTGTGTGGAGTCCTGTTGTGTTTCCATAGCTTCAGTGTTTTCAGCCTCAACGCTGTTGTTGTGGCCAACTGTTGTATGTGGATGTGTAGAGGTGTCAGTTTAGCCAGGGCTTCAGAGGCGGCGTGGGGTGTTGTTCTCATGCCGCCGGTTATTGCCATGCACGCTAGTCTTTGGCACCTCTGTAGTTTGTTGCGGGCGGTTGTTTGTTTCGTCTTTGTCCACCATACTACCGGCGCCATAAGCTATGACTGGACGTATGACTGACGTGTATAACCAGTATACCGTTTTTGGTGTCAGCCCCCATCTTTTACCGATCATCTTCTTGCATTGCCAGAAGGTAATGTTGGCTCTGTTTAATTTGTTCTCAAGGTGTTTATTCCAGGTAAGTTTGTTGTCTAGAATTACACCGAGGTATTTGACTTGAGAGAGGGCGCCACCGCTCTTACGTAAACATCGGCTCCGCGTAAAAAAAATCATTGTAAATTCGAAAAGTTATCTAAACAGTGAAAAATAAGTGTATTAGTGTCGAAAACAATCCGGTTTCGCGCCAAATATAAAAAGTGCATAAATTCCTTAAAAATAATACGAAATATTTTAAAAATACAATGTGTAACGTTTTTAAGTGGACAGTTATAAACTTAAAAAAGTAGTGCAATACTTTTTTTTCCGCTGATACAGTACAAACAATATATAATAATAATTATTCAAGAAAAAAGTGAAGTGATAGAGAGCATAAGTTATCTTCAAAGTTTTTTTTTTAAGCATAATTTGCATAATCATTCTCACAGTAGAAAGAAAAAATAATTTGCAAAAGCGCCATCTATTGAGACTCACCAAAACTACTTAAAGCATCGATCAAACATCGATCGAACTAAAATTTTTGCCAGCGAGTTCTTAAGTATCATCAACAGAGGCGGATAAAAAAATAAAAATGGAAGAAATAAAGAATATGTTAAGATCCCTGCAAGAAGAAATTAAACAACAAAAGGAAGGACAGAAATGCTATAATTAAGAGACCCTAAAATGTACCATAAATAACAATATAAATGAAAAATTTAAAATTCTAGAAACCAAAATGAAAAATTGAAACAAAACTGCAACAGCAAAAATAAAAATAGATAATTTTGAAAAGTTTTGCAGAAGAAATAATATAGTGATATTCGGAGTCGAAGAAGACGAAAGAAATTACCTAGAGTTAGAGGAAAAGTTTATAAATTTATAAATAACATGCTAGATGCTGGTTGCGAAAAAAATTCTATAGTATCAGTAAGAAGACTAGGAAGAAAGAGTGAGAAAATCAGGCCGATATTAATATGTTTATTAACGCTGGGACTAAAAATAAAATATATGAAATCTAAAAATAAATTATTCGATTATTCGGTACTGTCTCCTTTCTACATTAAAGAAGCTTCCCAAAAGAAGTGTTAGACAAACGCAGAGAGCTTCAGCCAGAAATCAAAGAAAGCAAGAGAACAAGGAATAAACGCAATTTGAAGTATGATCAGTTAATAATACTGAATGAAAAACCCAAAGAAGACTCACAAAACACAAAGAAAAAAGAAACTTGTCGGAGTCACCTGAAGCTAACACTCACTCTTACACAAAGAAAAAAAACAACCCGCTAAAATAAATAAAACAAGTAAAATGGACAACTTTAATCCTGAAAACACACAGCTACAACTCCTCAAGCTCATTGCTCTAAACAAACAACACAATAGCACCCAGGCCCCTCCTCTCAAGCTCTCCCAATACGGCTGTCCACCGCGGAGATACAGACCGCAACCCTCCATTACACCAACTCCATATATGCACTACGAATGTTAATCGTTACAGCACCAGAAAAGATGATACTCCTAAACATTCCCTAGAAAAAATAATCACAATATTATAGGACTGGCGGAACTCAGAAGGAATGGAAATATTATCTTAGAAGATGATACACATATATTCTGTCACACTGGAGAGACTAAAGGTTTATACGGGGTTGGTTTTCTAATAAAAAGAGAACTTAAAAAAAACATATGATAACTATATCCGGACTATCCGAAAGGGTGTGTTTACTGAATATGACATTTGATTCAACAAAACTGTCTATAATCCAAGTCTTATAATCTACGCTCCAACACAAGATGCATCAGAAGAAGAAATCGATAAATTTTATGAACAAATAGAAAAAGCTCGAAGCCTTCAGAGCGATAAAATCATTCTTCTAGGAGATCTGAATGCGAAAATAGGTGAACAAAAAAAAAGGGGAAGAGACAGTAAGGGATCATGCTGCTACGGAAAAAGAAACGAAAGAGGCGAAAAACTAATCGAATACGCACTTAGTAACAATTTTACAATAATCAACACAATTCAAGAAAAAAATAAAAAATCAATGGACCCTGGCTCTCACCAGACAGACAATACAAAAACCAAATAGATTACATAGTCAAGTAACGCCCTATACTTTTTACTAACATCGAAATCCTAAATAACGACATATTTCCAACGACCTAGATTTCCTGAGAGGTACAATTTCACTGAAAAAACAAAAAAAAGAGCCGAAAATCTTTTGATAAGCTCAATTAACTTTCCTGTGTGAACTAAATTCGAAGGCTACATTCCCACCGTAAAAACGAAACTAGAAAATTTAGATTACAAAATATCGACAATACAGAAACTTATTATAAAAAAATCGGAAACAGCTATATTAGAAAGCTTAGAAACTACTAACAAAAAAAAGAAAAGAAACACAATAATATCCGAAGAAACAAAAAAACTTAATAACGCGCCGTGTCGCTCTACAACGTAAGCATAATAAGAGTCTAGAAGAGAAAAAAGAGCTCTCTGAACTTTATAAAATAACAAAAACAAACGCAGCTTAAAATAATTATGAATCAGATTGAAGTTTTAGAAGACATTATAAACACTGGAAGCCAAAAAAAAAGCCTATAAACAACTGAATTTAGAGAAAACATGGATACCAACACTGAGAGGGAAAATACCAACTATAAAACAAAACAAGGACAGATATATTAAATACGGCCAATAAATTTCTACAAGACACTTTACGGAACAAACATCATACATAGAACCACCTAATAATACAACACAAACCAAAGAAACCGAAACAAAACCGACAGATACCCCACCACCTTCACCTTACAGAAACATTGACAAGGATTAAAAAATTAAAAAACGAAAAAGCCCAGGCCCTGACAATATCCCTAACGAAGCCATTAAAATAGGAGGGCACCTCCTTGCTGGACCACTCACTGCTCTGTTCAATCAAATACTTGAAACACAAGAAGTACCTAAAACTGGCAAAGTCGCAAATAATAGTCTTATATAAAAAAGGAGACCCCACCGACATAAATAACTATCGCCCTATCAGCCTACTTCCAGCAGTATATAAACTTTTTTCAATGTGTATAGAGAAAAGAATACAGCCTGAAATAGAAAGGTGTCAGCCAGTGGAACAAGCAGGCTTTCGCCAAGGTTTTTCTACAACGGATCATATACATACCCTGGAGCAAGTCTTGAAAAATATTGTGAGTTTAATGAAACGCGTACCCTTGCATATATAGACTACACGAAGGCATTCGATTCTATTTCACATGATAGCATCTGGGAGGCCCTGAGACAGCAGAACGTCCCCAAATTATACACAACTAATTAAGGATATATATAGAAAAAGCAGCCAGCAGAGTGAAGCTAGATCGATTAGGCTCAGAATTTAAGATATACAAGGGAGTAAAACAAGGAGACCCACTAGATCACCCCGAGGCTCTTTATCGCTGTTCCTACAGAATGTAATGAGTAATCTCAAATGGAACCACAAAGGTATTATCATAGATGGGAGTTACCTTAGTATCTAAGATTTGCGGACGACATTGTTATTTTCGCAAACACTTCAGACAAACACTAGGAGAATGATAATAGAACTAAACATGCTAGTGGAAAGTCGGCCTACACACCTTATACCGCAAAGACAAACATAACCACTAACAGCGCGAAAAACCTATTATAGTAAACCAAAAACGCTAAATATGTTGAAAATTATTTGTATCTCGGAAACAAAGTATCAATAAAAAAACCAGGCACAAAGAGAAATTGATCGTCGTATGCATAGCTGAAAAAGTTCTGGCATTAAAAGAGATATTGAAGTCAAAAACTATGTCTAAAAATAAAAAAAAAGTTATGGACTCTAACATACTTCCCTGTTTGGCTGTACGGGCGCCAAACCTGGATACTGGACCATAATCCTACTAAAAACTATACGTTCCTGCCAACGAGCTATGGAAAGAAGCATCTTGACATCAAACTACGCCACTAAAAATTAACATCACACAATCAGACAAAGAACAAAATTAATAGATGCAGTATACCAGGCGCAGCGCATCGACTAAAATTGAATGGCGGGAACACGTTATGCTAACAGAGGATGGCAGATGGACAAAGAGGAACAACATTGTGGACCTGGGCCGAGATCTGGAAAAAGACCAGGGAAGACACAAGCCCGGTGGGCCAAGATGACTAACAAAATAGCAGGGAAAGGTGGACTAGGGCAGCTAACAACAGGGAAAAGTGGAACAAATGGAGGAAGGGGCCTATCCCGGCAGGGTCATACAAAATTTACTTTTTTTTATTGCTATTTGTATAACACATAAATATAAAATATTGTAATATGTTTATGACAAATAAGGCTTTTTTAATTATTATTATTTGACTTCTGTTGAAGGTTGTATTTATGGTGCCGACACGCGATGGTGGGTTGTGGTCCATCGAGAGTTCTTTGTTTGTGAACATACCATCTTGTTTTTTGTGTGGGTTTACTGAAAGATCACTTTCTTGCACCAACGTTCTACATACGTAGTGCTGTATTGGTGAGGTTGCACGCTATCCGTGGCGGTTGATGGTTGGAATCAGAATAGAGCCAGATCGTCGGCATATCCTACCGTATAGAGAAGTTGTTCTTGTTTAAAGATGCTTATCAGTTCACAAGTACCATGTTCCACAATAGTGGCGAGAGGAACTCCATCCCAGCCTGGGGCATCCTTTCGTAAATCGTCACGTGCGGGATTCGTTATGGGGATTGATTCTTTTGCTAAGCATTTGGGTGATCCATGAGCAGAATTAAAGGGTTCAACTCCATGGCTCAATAGGTGCTTTTTCAATGTGGTTAAAGTCTGGTTTTATCACAGGCCCCTTCATGGGTCATTAGAACTATGCAGATTGTTTTCTTGCCCTAGCGCTTCCTCTAATTTTAGTGATTACTCAGGTGCAGGTCTAGTCTGTTTGAGTTTGCCTGTGCTGTAGGCATGTTGTAGGGATGTAGAGGTTTTGCATATTTAGTGCTCTTACTTCTCTTATGTGGCTTTCTATCAGTTCTTTCCATTGTCTTAGGTAACGATGTTAGGCCTCTATTGGTCTAAACGATTTTG